>WOVY01001072.1:0-378510 GCA_013436015.1 Rhipicephalus annulatus | reverse complement strand
TCCAAACTTTTTTGCTCTTTTAACTTCATAATATAGAATTTTTGTGAATTTTTTACCACTAGAGCTTGACTTTTGAGTTAATTGGCATCTATGAAAATTTGTAACACAATAACGGTAAAGTGCATAGCTTCTATTTTGCTTCAGTAGCTGTATACAAAAAAAATAATCAACTGGTTATCTTAAAATACATGGGAAATAATGGTAGCTAAGTAATAAAAAACTGTTTTGAGATATGGAATAAAGTTCAAAAACAGGTGAAAAGTGATCGCACTGTCAGAAACACTGTTCAATTATTTTGTTTAGTAGTTACAAGCTTGTAATCACTGCCAAAGTCAATTTTTCGCCGTGGAGCCTCTCGCAATGCTTGTCTTGTTTTTTTTTTTTTGTGAGATGTCATTCAGCTCTATCTGCAACGTATCGTCAAGTGTGGTCAACGATTTCCAGCAAATTCATTGTAGTTTGGCCAAGCTTCAATCCTATCTCAGAATAGAGGCTCGTGTGATACTACCATTATTAAATGCAAAAAAAATATTCAATGTCGCCATTTCTAGGACTCTCACCCTAAACAAAGAAAGGAAAGATTCTGTGACTCAATTCCCATTAACTCAACACTTACACTGAGTCGTTCTCACACATTGTTATTCAGTTGCATCAGAAATATTAGTCCATGTCCATTAGAGCATACCCGTTGTCCCCATGTATATACGTGATTCACCTCGAAAGATGCTGAAAAGGCTGGGAGGTTTAACAATAAAGAGCTTGCTGGTTCAGCACCTCAGTACGTCACAGGGATTTATTCACATTAACAAGAAAACTGTACGGGCTTCAACGAAATTTACACTTCCTCAGAACCTTCTTTACCCCCAGCATCTAAGGTTATCGACAAGCACGGCAAATGCAAGGTGTAATGATGCTAGGAGCTGAAAGTGTTCCAACCTATGTATTCTGAAGGCGGATTGTGAATACAAAGGTGCACAGTGTCTTCGGACTGCTTTAGAAGTTACCCGACAATCTTCTATACACAGCTGACTCTAGACAAGCATTTTGACTTTTGTACGTCAGAAAATTAGGCCGTAAGCATAGAGCGAATGCAAGGGGCTTGCACTAGAGTGTGTTTTCACTGGCTACTTCCTTTTGGAAAAACTGGTTTTGAGCCACCAAAAATGCTGTTTATGAAAAGCACGAATGTGGATGCACAAAGGGACACCCCTCCCCAAATTGCAAAGAAAACAAAGCGATTTTTTTTTTCACATTTTGCTCTACCACGTGCCCCTACTTTTTGTATCAAGGGCCATATACATACACAGAGAAGGCATTATAAAGTGTGTGTAAGTTGCTTCTTGCATTCATTTGATCACTTGTTTTTCACATTCTTTTCAGGCATAAACATGCTGAAGTGATGAAGAATGGTGATGTAGCAAGCTACAGCACATGTATTATATGTAAATAAATTCATCTGTGTTTTGTTAATGTTGCATTATTATTTATTTGGTATGCAGCAGCAGGGGTGGTTTACACACACACAGTACATAAAGACTGCATTAGTGTAGGTTGAAACAGTACATAAAATTGGACATAAAACTCAATCATGAGAATCTACAGGCAGCCACATAAACATTCCATTCCATCCCGTAAAACATCGGCTTTTCGACAGTACTGGTCAACAAAAGCTTGTGTTAGTTTTTCACAAATTAAGTTACTACCAAAACTAAGTTTATTTTATGCTCAGTGAAACAACTCTTTCCTTCAAGGCAAAGAAACTACACAAAACCTTAGTCAAGCACAGAAAAGCCATTAAACGAAACCAGGTGTTTTACTGAAGCTTCTGTTTTCATTAATAATAACGGAATAATTTACAGCCAGACTGCTCTACAGCGATCTCCGTTTATTCCTCCTCTAAATACAGCAAATTCTGTATTCCTACAAACAGAGTCATGATGTGTTTGAGATAACAGATTTGCTGTGTTTGGGATAACAGATTGCTGTGTTTGGAATAACAGATCTGCTGTGTTTGGAATAACAGATTTGCTGTGTTTGGGTTAACAGATTTGCTGTGTTTGGGTTGACAGATTTGCTGTGTTTGGGTTGACAGATTTGCTGTGTTTGGGTTAACAGATTTGCTGTGTTTGAAATAACAGATCTGCTGTGTTCAGGAATACAGATATGATGTGAAAGAGAATACGGAAAAATGTATAACAGAGACTTCGTGATACGGAGCCTGCTGTTACTCATTTACAGAATGCCTCCGGCAACGATTTACCAGCAGCTTTTGCTGTGTACCGAGACATTTTTTTTTACAGTGTAACCATTAGCGCCCATTGCTTCGCATCTGGACATGATTCTCTTTAGCGGGAGATGGTGTAATTTCTTTTAATGCAAAGCATTTCTTGGTAAACTACAGCGACTTTGAGAGTATCTATCTATCTATCTATCTATCCATTATCTATCTATTATCTATCTATCTATCTATCTATCTATCTATCTATCTATCTATCCCCCTAAGACTTTTAGCTCTCCTGACCGTTTCAATGATGGGATTTATACCAAAATATATATGGCATAACATTACTGTATATGACGAGCATAACGAACTATTCATAACGTGAAAATCATGAAGTATGTGTAATGAATGTCACGATTTAGATGTCATGGTCTTACGGTGGTTTCGTTCATATGACATATTGCAAAACTCGTATAGCAAAAATGCATGGCGAACAAATGACAGGCCTTAACGTGAAAATCATGACATGCATGTCATGTATTCATGACTAGACACCGAATTATAAACAACTGCCTATTTTGTTTTTTTGCGTTGTTATCTTGCCACTTTGACATATGAGCATGAATTAGAGGTTAAGAAGAGCTTTTATAGTGTTTTTATAGTGCCTATCATTGCCTACTTTGGACGTTTGTGCTTAAAGTTGAATAAATGCCTAAAAATACCTATTTTCACAATTCTTGCCTATAGCTGCGACTAGCGCCTGGGCTAACAAGGGAGCGGCGTTCTATTGGTCCTCAAACGAGTCGTCGAACGACTGGCGGCCTGTGTCCACCAGGTATTGTCGGTCTTAGCCGGAGGTTGAGGCTGTCACAGAACGAGCGCTAAAAAACGGGCGCGCCGCCAAATTCTTGCGATAACGCGCCCGAGAGACGCGGCGATGTTAACAAAAAAAGAGAAAAGAGAAAACAAGCATCCAAGGCTCCCCGGGCGCGCGACGCCTCTCCTCTCGGAAGCGTGGCGTCGCCGATGAATCTCCTCACCCTACAGCGGCGGCCGGGCAAGCGCTAGAAATTTCGAGAACGAAAGGGGGTGGTCATACCGAGCTGAATCATCCTCCGGGGAGGGCAGTCGAACCGTCTCGCGCCTCTCCCCAGCTTTCGTTGCGTATCGCGCCGACGAAATGACGAGAACCGTCTGGAATGTCGCGCGCAAGGTATTTAAACCGAGCAGCCGAAATGAGTGAGCAGGAGGAGACGGAAGTGAGCGCCGGAGCGCGTAGGGATTCCGCCGTGTAGTCGGCGAAGGTTTTGGTCCGAAGGGACGAAGCCGGAGATGAAGAGGATTTCCACCTGAGGGGTGAAGGCTCGGGCTACAGGCAAGAGCGTGTGTTTACCGCTATCGAGCGAAGACCCGTGGCAACAGCTGCGGGTGTGAAGCCGACGTGTTCCGGCGAAGAAGTTGAAGTTTGAAGAGTGGCCAATTGAAGACGGGAGGTTTCCTGGAAGAGAAACTTCGAGGGCTGCGGAACGACAACAACGCTGGACTTTGAGTGAGTGATTCTCGGAAGAGTATCATATAGACTTTGGTTCCAAGAACTTGGACTGATTAGGTTTTTTATCTCTTTAGTCTCTAAGTGTCTTGGTTGTTCAATGCATGCGACTGCATTGTAGTGCGTATTGTTGTCCGTGTCCGTTGTATTAAGTGTGGCTGATTGTATTGTGTCGTACGTTGATTGGTTGGTTCGATTGGTGACATATTGTAAGCAACTATTGTGGAGTGTGCATTTTTGTGTATTGTTTTCGATCTGCCATTATTGAGAGTATAATTTGTTTGTTTATCAACTCTCGGCTCTGACTTGTTCTTTGGGCCACAACCGGCGTCTGCTGGCGCGCCAATAAGGACCACTTCTAAAATTGTCCACGCTTTCGTGGTGCGGTTCGGGGGGCCGATACTTCGCTCTTGGAATTAGCCCGGCGATCGCCTCCCTAATAACGGGACATGTGTGACAATTAATCTGGCGTCCGCGAACAGGACCTTTTGGTGCACAGTGTGTCCAAAGTAGTGAGAAAGAGCCTCGAGTTGGTGATACTGCTATCGGAACGATTTTGTGTGTTGCTCAGTGTTCTCGTTAACGAGTGTAGGAGAGTGCTCCGATAGACTGATTTAGGCAGATACTTTTTGCACGCGGCAAGGTTTTAGTTTGCAAGTTGCGAGACACAATGGATCTCGAAAAGTTAGTTGCGCTTGGTGAGAAGATGGGTCTTTCCGGCGCCGAACTACGGAAGTGGGTCACCAGAGGGGAAAAAGAAGAAAAAGAGAGGGTCAACGAGGAAAAGGCAGCTGAGCTGGAAAGGGGAAAAGCTGGCGGTCGAAAGAGCAAAGCGGAAAAAGAAGCTGAGTTGGAGAGAGAGAGGTTGGCAGCTGAAAGGGCGAGAGAAGAAAGAGAAGCAAAAGAGCGACAGCTGAAGGAAGAAAGAGAGCAGCAATTGAAGTTGGAGCTGGAGAGAGAGAAGTTGGCAGCCGAAAGGGCGAGAGAAGAAAGAGAAGCGAGGGAGCGACAGCTGAAAGAAGAAAGAGAGGAAAGGGAGCGGCAGCACGAGATGGAACTCGAGCGGGTCCGTTTGCAACAGCGAAGTGAAACTCCCGTCCAAGCTAGAGTTGAAAGCAGCGAACGGGAAGATCACGGCTTCCGCTTGAACCCAAGCAAGCTGCTCCTAGCGTTCGATGAAAGGAAGGACGACCTAGACGCGTACCTCCACAGATTTGAGACGATTGCGAGGAGCCAGAATTGGCCGGAACAGCAATGGGCAACTGCTTTGAGTACTTGCTTGAGTGGTGAAGCGCTCAGTGTGTACGGTAGGCTGACGCCGACCGATGCAGCCCAACTACGCAAAGGTGAAAGCTGCTTTGTTGAAGCGATTTAGATTCACTGTGGAAGGTTTCCGGGACAGATTTTCGGACAGGAAAGCCAGCTGATGGGGAGACGGCTACGCAGTATGCCGCCCGACTTGCCATTATTTCGACAGATGGATTGAACTTCAGGCACAGCACAGGAGTACGATGAGCTTAGAGAGCTCTTAATTAGAGAACAATTTCTTACTAGTTGCCACCCAAGTCTGTCGCTGTACTTGAAAGAGAGGAAGGCTGACTCACTTGAAAACATGCTTGAATTGGCTGATCAATTCTTGGAAGCGCAAGGTGGAACTAATTTGGCCAAGGTAAAGAAGGAGTGTCCCGATGATCGAAGAAATTGGCTCCTGAAGAAAAGGAGCGTGCCCCAGAGAGCATTCCGCGACGTTTTCTGTGCAACCGAGTGGGGTCATCGCGCGAAAAACTGTCGAACGATTTTTACGAGCCCTACGGCAGTAAAATGTTTCAAGTGTGGTCAGACTGGGCACAAAGCAGACGCTTGTCGGAACGGAGTGAGTCAAACTCACCAGGTATCCTGTGTGCAAGCGGCACCGAATCCGGTGATAATTCCGTCACCGATGGATTCGTAGAGTTGAAAAATGGGGAGAAAATTCCTATTGTGGGTGCCGGTAATGTCAAAACAGCCAACCGTTGTTACGAAAGGAATGCCAGGCGGCGGCCTGGAAAAGTTGCGGGCAAAAAGGTTACGGTGTTAAGAGATACCGGCAGTTCCACTGTTATCGTGCGGAGAAATTTGGTACGGGAAGGTGAGTTAACAGGCAAAACGAAACCGGTTTGCCTAATTGACCGTACAGTTCGGATGCTTCCCGAAGCAGAGATTGAGGTGGAAACCCCGTACTTCAGCGGGAAAGTTACCGCTCTATGTATGACGACCCCCCTTTACGACCTTGTCATCGGAAACATCGACGGGGCGCGAGGACCGAATGATCCAGAATGTTTTGGGAGAAGACCCCTAAGATAGAGCCCTCGCCAACCAAGGGCCGCGAGATACAGTGGAGGAGCATCCCGTGACGGATCTCACTAGAGCCCAAGGTGAAGCTGCGGCGCAAGAGACAGCGAAGGAGAAGACGATCGTGTCGAATAAGTTCACGGGCCGAGCAACCGGACTTACGTCGGCACGACCTCAACCGACCGACAGTGTGTAAAGGCGACGGAGTTGGCCAGCCGGGCAAAATGTAGAGGCATGATCAAGCGGGTAAATAAACAGACAGGACCCCGTCAAATGTAATGACGCGTTAACGGTGTCGGAAGTGACAACGATGGCTGAGACGCCGCCTCAGATACCGTCGTTGGAAAGGGCTCGCCGAAAAAGAACGTGGAAACACAAGGAGAGATCGAGGGAGCACCGCAAAAGGGGGCGCAAGCGCTGCTCGAAGTACTCAGGATAAGTGCTGAGGTCGAATCAGAATGGGTTGGGCAGTGCTGAGTGCCATATGTTGTGTTAATATTGTGTTATCCTGTGTCACAAGTGTCGAAGTGTTGTGCTGTGATGTGATGTATAGTATTGGATCATTGTTGTAATGAGAGACCTTTGTACATTTGTATTATTGGGAATGTGTGGTGCAGGGTGGTACTCATGTGCTTGTGGTTGTGTTTTCATGTGTTGTTTGATTGAATTACAATGTACAATCGTATTAAGTGATCTATTGTGAATGAGAAGTGTCATGAGCGACTGATGGTGTTACAGTCTGTGAGAGTGTGTGGTGACTGTTCGCGCTCGTCCGTGGGGTTTTGAATATTAGAGGTTTTTAGTTTGACGTTTTTGTGGTCCGCCCCGCTCCGGGAGCACCCGCGAATTCGCAGCGGAGCGGCGGCTGATTTTTCTCTTTTAGTTATTCGTTGCCGGCAGCGAAGCGGACCTTTCGCAGTTGCAGCGCCCTCTAGTCGTTTTCATCGTTGGTAAACAAAATAAAAACTTTTTTTTTCACGTATACAAAGCAAAACAATATTGTATAAATTATCTTTTCATGAAGTATTTAGAAATACACTTTCAATGTATTAACCGTCAATTTTTTGAGAAAGAAGCAAGCTCTGACTTGATAGTAGCCACTCAAAAGCCAGCAAGGTTCCGTTCCAGATCCATTGCAAGCATTCACTTTGTTATGTTTGCGCTTTTTACGCTTGTGTGGTGGCGATGTTTTTATTTTTCACCGTTGAAACTGTGTTTGCATAACCATTTATGCCTCCGACAAGTGTGCTAGAGGACCCATTTTTGATGGGTTTTTTAAAGTAGTCCGAAATCGAGGACTTGTTGTGCCTTGAAGTCTTCCAATACACTCGGCGAAACCCGCTGTCGTTTTTTTTTTTCGACGGCCCCCATGCCGTTTGCCTTCCGCGGCACGGTTCTGGGGGCAGCACTTGAACAGCGTTTACTAATAAAGTAGGCAAGCACTCACTTCCTCAGGTTCACTGTGTCCTGCTGTCGGAAATAGCCGAAGAGGAGGTCCACTCGCTATTTGGTGCCGCGAATTGTGAGCTCGCGATTTACCGCTCTCATGACGTTTCGCAGCAACGTCTTCCCACGCGGCGGGATTGCTGAAGGGGTCAGCACACACCACTTCTTTCAACAGGCACACATCTTCATCGATGCGAAATCGTTTTCGCGGCTTGCGCTGGGCAGGTGACGGCCAAGCTGCAGCACTCGCGGAAAGCGTGCCGTCTCCGGAGGCAGCCATCTTGAAATGTGCAAAGTTGCTGCACGCACGAGAGAGGGCGCGCGCGTTGTCCCCCTTCCGCTTGCAAAAACGGCAGCGACGCACCGCGCTCCGCTTAGGCTGCTCGTAAGCGGACCGTATTCCCCCGCTCCGGTAACCCGCTTAAGGCCTTAGCGGAGGGCGCATGCGCACTCGCGTTCCCGCTCCGCTTAGCTGCTAAGCGGAGCGTAAAAACGTCAAACTAAAAACCTCTATTATGAGATAATATTCTTAAAGTGGGGGGCAGTGTCACAGAACGAGCGCTAAAAACGAGCGCGCCGCCAAATTCTCGCGATAACGCGCCCGAGAGACGCGGCGATGTTAACAAAAAAAAAGAGAAAAGAGAAAACAAGCATCCAAGGCTCCCCGGGCGCGCGACGCCTCTCCTCTCGGAAGCGTGGCGTCGCCGATGAACCTCCTCACCCCACAGCGGCGGCCGGGCAAGCGCTAGAAATTTCCAGAACGAAAGGAGCGTGGTCATACCGAGTTGAATCATCCTCCGGGGAGGGCAGTCGAACCATCTCGCGCCTCTCCCCAGCTTTCGCTGTGTATCGCGCCGACGAAATGACGAGAACCGTCTGGAATGTCGCGCGCAAGGTATTTAACCGAGCAGCCGAAATGAGTGAGCAGGAGGAGACGGAAGTAAGCGCCAGAGCGCGTAGGGATTCCGCCGTGTAGTCGGCGAAGGTTTTGGTCCGAAGGGACGAAGCCGGAGATGAAGAGGATTTCCACCTGAGGGGTGAAGGCTCGGGCTACAGGCAAGAGCGTGTGTTTACCGCTATCGAGCGAAGACCCGTGGCAACAGCTGCGGGTGTGAAGCCGACGTGTTCCGGCGAAGAAGTTGAAGTTTGAAGAGTGGCCAATTGAAGACGGGAGGTTTCCTGAAAGAGAAACTTCGAGGGCTGCGGAACGGCAACAACGCTGGACTTTGAGTGAGTGATTCTCGGAAGAGTATCATATAGACTTTGGTTCCAAGAACTTTGGACTGAATAGGTTTTCTATCTATTTAGTCTCTAAGTGTCTTGGTGTTCAATGCATGCGACTGCATTGTAGTGCGTATTGTTGTCCGTGTCCGTTGTATTAAGTGTGACTGATTGTATTGTGTCGTACGTTGATTGATTGGTACGATTGGTGACATATTGTAAGCATCTATTGTGGAGTGTGCATTTTTGTGTATTGTTTTCGATCTGCCATTATTGAGAATATAATTTGTTTGTTTATCAACTCTCGGCTCTGACTTGTTCTTGGGCCACAACCGGCGTCTGCTGGCGCGCCAATAAGGACCACTTCTAAAATTGTCCACGCTTTCGTGGTGCGGTTCGGGGGGCCGATACTTCGGCTCTTGGAATTAGCCCGGCGATCGCCTCCCTAATAACGGGACATGTGTGACAGAGGCATCGTGCCACCACGGCGCTGGGAACCGTTGTTCAGACGACAAGTGCAACATCTCTCTTCAAAGATACAGCGGTGACATCCGCAAATCGCCCCGCTAATTGAGCGAGCAGTGCGGCGGACCCTTTTGAGCTTGGTTGCGGCGGCCTTTTTTATGTATGCTGTCAAGAGCTGGAGACCCCTCGCACAGCGGCACACACGTGACGAGGAAGAACCACGTTAGTGACACATGGCAGTGCAGCGACAATCGCCTTAATACTGGACGTTCACGTGGGCCGTGCAAGCTCGTCACCCTCGCCGGTTAGGTGTGATCCACGATTGGACAGAGCCGTCTGTACGCGTTCCCTTATCTAGGGATTTGAGATCACACCCTTTATAACGAGCCACCCGAATCGTTCCAAGGAGCGCCCGGTGTAGAGGAGCGCCATATTGAGAGCTCGCAATGTAAGAAAGAGCTCACCGTGTACATATTGTAAATAAACCCTCTTCAAGTCTTTCTTCCCCCTCCCTCGACATCTTCATCCCAGATCTCCGGTGCTTCCAAACCTCGGTCGAAACACTAAATGAACGCTATTAAACTTCAAATTCAGTTGTAGACCGGTATTGATGTTACCATGCAAAACTGAGCTTTCGGAACTTTCTGGGATGCAACCCATTCTCCATTTCAAAAGGTCTTTTCAGCACTACTAATACTACAAGACATCTTGGCTAATAGGAATGCTGGTTAGCCTCGTCACAAGTATTCATCCTGGTCTGTCCGGCTTCTCCCCGGCGTGTGCTCGCACGCATGTGGAACAGAAGGTGCTTTTGTGCAGGCCGAAGAACGATGGAGAACGAATGCGAAATCGTGGAGTGTCATCAGGGAGAAAGTACAGTTTATATACAAAAAAAGGTGCTCATGTGGTTTTGTTTTGTTTGTCATTTACTTCTTGAACGGTGATTCACTAGGTGACATGAGAAAACTCACTTACACACTGTAAGGTGTTGCGTACCCAATGAAAGCTTTGCACCACTAGAATTTTCTTATTGGTTCATTGCAAGCCGCCGAAAGCATGATGCGAAGCGGTGAGCTAGAAACCTTTGCCACTCGTCATGTGTAGACCTTGCAAGCCGAATTTCTTGCTTTCCCTCTTCGTATCGGAGACTCTCAAAGAAGGAAGATCACACTACACAGACGTATCAACACGTCATGCGCACGCGAGCTTATATATTCGCATTATATGTCCATGCGAAAGAGTGCGCGCAAAAGGTGTTTTGTCGTTTCGACATTCTCTGTATTGTACAGGATGTTTCTGTTGAATGGATCCCTGTATGCGTGGATGTTTTAAGAGGCTAGCTTGGACCATATATTCTTACCAGGATACACACCATCGCACCACTGCATCTGCAGGGAAGATACACCGAAAACACACCAAGTGTTGTGAATGCTGACACCGGCACGATGTGAGGACGGCGACAATTCCAACGCCAACGAAATAGACGCAGCTTAGCTTCGAATCTCACTTGATATGAATTTAAAACAAAACGCTCATAGATTCTGTTTGTATGTTTTAATATATCTGTGTACCTTCATACTTCTATTCAGGCAACAGACAGCATAAATTACGCACGTCGACTCGAAAAAATTTCACAGTGTCACATACCACTTTGAGGTACGCAGGACCACTCATTGGTCTATACATTACCTCCACCATGTTGGGGCGCTCGCTAGTGAGACGAAGGTCAAGCGGCGTTCAGTCTGACACTTCACCTCTTTCCGGGGCGCGTATTATTGCAAATCTTGGCAGATGAAACCGTGAGCGCCCAGTGTATGCATTCCTCTTGCGTGCTAGAAATCTCAAACCTGGTGAAGACCTTTTTAGGGCGTTCACAGACAGAAGAGAAGTTGACCCTGTGCTGTTTAAACCAAGTTAATTCGACCCAGAAAGACCCTTCTGGCGTATTAGAGCCCTGGCTCATGCCCAGAAATTCTGGACATCAACAACTAGCGCCATCTGTTGGGTTTCTTGCTAAACGGCAGCGTGACTTGATGGGAGACGACCTTAAAACATTTATTGCAGCCCAATGCTTGAGTATACGCTGAAATCACTCCGTATATATAATCTGGGCGTAATTATTTCATAATCAGAGAAAGGTCGCTTTATTCTCATCAAATGTTTGTGTTCAATAGTGACGTTTATGTGCTATGACAGACTCCCTTGGAGAGAATTTCAAAAATGTTTAAAAACAATTATCCTTCATGTCCTTATATCACTCAAGTTACAAATCTTGACGACTTTGTCTTCGTACCTGTGAACTGTGGTTGATATCGGCAAAGTTTCTGAGGTTCGACGGGCACTTTTGTAAACGTGTATTTTGCAGTGAAATTTTTTTGCAGGACCACACGCACTTCGTGGCGCTTTCGGATACTACAAAACATAAAAAGTTTGCAGCTCTTTTATGTAAGGTTGTTTTCCTTGAGGTTGCTCAATATGCGCAGGGTATTCATACTGTGTAGATCTTACGTTGATTATTAGCAATAACACGTCTCCGGTAAATTAGAGTAAACGATCAAGGATAACAATAGCTCTTCGTCATTCAAAGTAAGAAGTAACAGTCGACAAGACACATTGATATACATTTATATTCTCCTCTCATAGACATAGGTAATTATTGGTACTGTTTAATGTAACAATTATTTTAAAAGATATGTGAGAAAACTGTCAGCTTAGTAGGACATAATAAAGTTATATTTATCGGTAGTATTGTCATTCACCCCATTATTATTTGATTATTGTCGCGTGTAAGCAAACAGCAGTAGAATTTGTATAATAGTTCGGAGTAAAATGGAGTAACTGACAAGGAAACGAGTTACTGTGTAAGTATTCATGTTTCCGCGTTTGTGCCCTGCAAGCGTGGGACTGTTTGGCAGATCCCTCTTACATGCGGCCATTCATGCGTGGGGCAGAGCGGCCATCGCATCAATGTGCGTTCAAGAGAGCACAGAAATTCGCTCAGGAATTCGAGCGCCTTGCATCTGGCAGCGCACTGCAGCACATGTGGCTGTTCATCTGTCTTTGCCGATACAAAGGTTTTGTCGAAGCACAGATTATAGATAACTCGGGAAGTGACAGAGGCTCTTCGTGTTAAACGAATGTATGAAGCGTCAGTGAACCATCGATATATCTCACAGAAAAAGAGTTCGCATAATTTCTCAACACAAGCGCCGTCAAGTGATACTCTATGTAACTCTTTATATTCCTTTTTGACACTTCTGCGCAATTTTGATACGTTTTTTTTCATGTTTTTTTTTCACGTCCTTGTGTTCTTCAAAAAAAAATTTCAGTAACGAGTCAGCGCTCGTTTGTGTCCCTTTCGTTTCCGTGTTGATCGTTTTCGGGCTGTTACAGAAAATTCCCTC
This sequence comes from Rhipicephalus annulatus, assembly GCA_013436015.1. Classification (NCBI taxonomy): domain Eukaryota; kingdom Metazoa; phylum Arthropoda; class Arachnida; order Ixodida; family Ixodidae; genus Rhipicephalus; species Rhipicephalus annulatus. Next base: position 365,873 of record WOVY01001072.1, on the reverse strand, counting down.
GTACCAACAAGCTATTGCATTTTAACTTGAATTGTATTTCCATCGAGCTTAAAAGGAACTCGTCACACACACTCCGAAAAAATATTCCTGTGTTTAGTAGTCGGCACAGACTAACGCTCCCGGACGCTCCCAGGTGTAAAGGCGCGCGCACACACACACACACACACTCACACGTATATATATATATATGAACTATACGGGATGATCCCCGCGGTAGCTCAGTTGGTAGAGCGCCAAATTCGAAGGTCACGGGTTCGGTCCCTGTCCGTGGGAAATTATCTTTTCGCACAATTTTCTTTCTACATATTTACATGACAATTACCATACTACCTTATACTTTTCCTGACATCATTGTGTGTTAGTCCTCAGTCAAATTGCAAATATTAAAGGCACTTGTTTCCATCGCGAAGAAAGACAGTTGAGATGGTGCCTTGTTGAGCTAAGTCATGTATAAATATAGCTTGTTCATTTGTGAAATTTCTACAGGAGAGCACGTGTATTAGGTACAGCACGTAAACCACTTGATGCGAATAGAAGCTTCTTATTCAACGTAATATTTCTTGACACTAGAGTACACCGATCGACGGGCTTCTATTTAGCACGCCATAAACCAATTAAAGAACTATAGGCACGCCCGAGCTTCAACTTGAAGACGAGAACGCGTTAGCGCAATCGAGCTTCGTTCGCTTCGTTTTCTCTGTCGCTAGATTCGCTTGATTTCTCAGTGGACACACCCATCGTGCCGCAAGGAAAAGTACACCTGTCCGAGTAACAAATACTGTTTAAGACTATCCGACAATGCATTTTGTAAGAACAGCATGCAAAAAACTCGATAGGGCATTATTTTTTGTGTGTGTGAGATCCTGAAGGATACACGCAAGAATGCGTCGCAAACCACTTTGTGTTGCAGATAATGATGCTTACTTATTTTTGCGCACTTGGGAATATATATCGGCCTTCAAAGTAACTACCCATCATGCAGTTCGAATGTACGAAGTTGATGCGATTTTAAATTCTGCCACCCAATATTGCTTGAGTGATGGGGGCTACTCGCACTGCAAAACATTTCTATAGTTCCTTTTTATAGAAACAGCGTAGAACACATGTTTTCAGTGTGAAGTCTTATATTAGGTTTCCGCTCAACCCGAATATTCGTATTGTTTATTCATTTGTACCTATCTCCAATTCTGCCCATTGGGGAGACACTTATTTTCGCTAAGAATACTCAGCCACCAATGAAATCTTGCGCTAAAAAACGCGTGTTTGGTTTAATATTCACAGCAACATTCCTCGCTCACATTAGTGACGCCTTTGCTAAGACAACTACTCACAGTTGGTAGTTCATAGATAATTATTATTATTATTATTATTATTATTATTATTATTATTATTATTATTATTATTATTATTATTATTATTATTATTATTATTATTATTATTATTATTATTATTATTATTATTATTATTATTAATACAACATCGATAATAGGCCTGTTGAAGCCAGGCGGTGGCTTTGATGACTAGGCTCGGCATATCGGCAAACGAGAGATGACATGTATATTAAAAAGCTCCTTACGTAAAATGATCATGGAAAGAAGGCATGTAACTATTTATATTACACTTAAACACAATATAATACAAGCATGAAACTAACGAAGCAATACCACCTAAACAGGAGATTGCTGAGATAAGGATTGAACAATCTTTCAACAGATTATACCCGGTAGGAAAGAAAGTAGGAAAAAAGGCATGCGATAATTGTGCAGCATTAAAAAGATTTAAAAGCATTGCTTAAATTGCGTGTCATCGTTACAGAAAAAACACAGTCAGGAAGGTCATTAAAAACAAAAAAAAACGTAGACCTTTCTGATAGCTTTGTCATATCATGTTTTGAAGGATGGTGAAAAAATTAGGAAGATTTTCTTAATATACGAAGGGCAATGCATTCTTTTTGAAACTCATAGTTCCAGAAATGCTGTAATAACACGGTCAGAATAACTGACGCTTTGAAAGATGGTAGGCGAAGTAAAAAAAATTGCATTGTCTGCTAAAGTACGATAGTAAACAATGAATTTCAACATGTTTCTCAAAATGTAATCAACCCTATACACCGCCTTCGGTAAGAACAGAAAGCACATAATGTGATGCCATAATGCAGGACACTGTACGCTAGTGGTGGCCGCTACTGATCTAATATCAAGAAGTAACCATGCAATTTTTCATAGTCTGCCACATCTGTAAGCCAAATGATAATTCCATGACAGGTCACTATTGAAGAACACAACCAATATATTTTACTGAATTTACATAATAAATGAGAGCGCGCTTACAGGAAGCGCAATCACGGCATGAAGAAAGAGGGGCGCATTTGTCACTATTGTCTTCAATGAATATTTAAGCAAATTGTTTTTTAAATAATCACTATGCAATTATTAGCGAACCATGACGCAGCATGACGAACACTGTCTTATGGTAGTGACAACGCTTTCTTTTAGCAGACATGTTTAGTTAAAAGAACAATGTCGTCTGCGTACTGAAATACGAGGCTTTTTTGGAACAGCAGTAGGAAAATGATTTATGAATAAATTAAACACGCAGCGACATAAATAGATCGCTGTAGTACAACAACTTTCAAAGCAAGACTGTTGCTGAAAGGCAACCAATTATCTATTCAAACTACCTGGAAGCGCTGGGATAGTTTCTAAGAAAGTCGCACAACGAACCTCTGAAACCAAGAAGGTGTATTTCTTCAAGCAGGATAGAATGGTTTACCATGTCGAATGCTTTGGAGATATGCAAAAATAAAGCACAGGCAAACATACTATGTTCGAAAGCATCATGCAGTTCGACGGAAAGTTTGTTAGGTACAATAATGTTACCTCGACTTGCGTCAAAACCAAACTGGTGATTTGAAATAAGCGAAATTTTTTATACAAACGAAGTAATTCATTACAATAAGAATTTCTGACCTATTTGGCATAAGACGGGCAAAATGATAAAGGTCGACAACTTTCAACACTACCTTTAGGTCCACATTTATAAAGGTGCTTTACAAGTGCTCTTGTTAAATCTGGTGGCAGAAAAGCTGTCTCCGAAAATCCATTAAGCATGAAGAGCGAAATCTCTGCAAATGCGTCTGAATTCCGCTGCAACAAAAATACAGAGTTACCATCAATACCTGCTGGTTTCTGCCGTTTTAAACCAGAAACTATTTTAACGTGTTCGTCTTTTGTTAAAGCTAGGAGGCAGGCAGAGACAGGTGTTGTTTTATATAAACCAGAGAAGACTGCCAGCGCTGATGATACCCCACCAGACACTTTTGCAAACTGGCGAATAAATGTATTGGCTGTATGTGCAGGATCACCAGTAAACACACCTGTAGGTTTAGCATCGCTACTTCTTTAGCACGAAGGTGGTTTATCAGTGACCACATCCAGCCGCGGTTTCTCGCAGATAACTCAAGCTGATAGTGAAAATATCGTCGGTTTGCCGATCTGGTGAAGGCTACCACTTTATTCGTTGAAAATTCTGTAGTTGATACTGAGTTCTGCATTACCTAGGGAGCGTTTATTTAAACCGTTTCCAAAGTAAATCTCTCTCGGAAATCGCATCAAAAATACCTGGGTCAGCCATCTGTGACTGCGTATCTGCGTAGATCTTCTGATACGAGTACGAGAGTGTTGCAGACTACGTATTTTTGTGCGAAACTTATCATATACTTCACCAGGAGATCCAGTAGCGAGAAGCGAATACCAATCAATATATTTATTCATTGAGCTCAATTTGCAACAACAATAATAAATTATTATTATTGATATTATTATTGTTACTATTATTATTGCTATTGTTAATATTTATTTATTTAGTTATACATTTATTTATTTATTTATTTATTTATTTATTTATTTATTTATTTATTAGTGTGCTCAGGAAGAACCATAAGGTCTTTGTGCAGGCGCACGCAAGAATAAAATAAAACAATACAGTCTGCTTGAAAAAAAGAACAATGATGATGTCATACACTCTGAGGAGGCCCCTTAACACGTGTAATCTTGCGTCGCGGAAGCGTAGAATTGCAACAGCGTAAAACATCGGATTAAAAATTTAGTGGCCGCTTAAAAAACTTGCCAATAAGCGCGTCAAGCAAGCACAAAAAATTAGAGAATCCTTAAGCTTCGCCTTTAAAAGTTTAACGTGATAGTGATGTCCTGCCTGTGCTTCAAACACTTAATGTATGAAAGCTTTTCGAACAAGCTATATGCATCCACTCGTGGCCTTAAAAAACTAGGCGCAGTAACATGCGTGCCTTTTGTAGTGGGTGACAGGCTTTAAACCATGAATTCATTATGATATTCACATGTTCAGAGCGAGTGAGTAAACTTTTATTGGGCCTAGTGAAACACGTGAAAAAAATCGTGGGATAAGCCAGGTGCGTGTATAATCACACGTTCTAAAGCCCGATAGCAATGTGCCCTTGTACCACGAATTACCACTGCAATATTTCTCATTGTATTGCGAAGCAGAGGACGCGTGTGTTTCCAAGCAGATGAAGTTATTTTCATCATGTCCAGAAGTGGACGCGAGAGAGTGTAGTAGAAACCCGCTTACTACGCAAACGATCCGGGTTCAATCCCCCCCTGACTTTGGATGGTTTTATATTTTATTTGCATCGTTCTAGAATTTTCGGTCACGCACAAGCTGCTTTTTTGCTCACAACCAACGACTTCAACACGAAAATAGCTGCGCAACGAGCTCTTTAACACTATCTCGTCAATAGGTCTGACGAGTTACCTTTTGAGTAACATACCGCGTAAAAAACTCCCAAGCATTTCCCCGAGGGTGAACATGGTTAAGTGCGAATGCACGGGGTGATGCTATGAGGGGTATTTATTAATTCGCACTATTATATTTATTAATCACACTATGGTGCCTTTATGGTGTAGTGGTTTCTGGGAATCGCAATTTGATCACACGGGGGGAGTTTACGTTAACTCACTGGCGAATGCGGGAACGTCCACTCGCCGTTGACGATTGCGAGCGGCGTCTTGACGCCGGCCTTCATCGCCCTTCTCCGCCTGACGCTTGCGTTGTCGTTCACTTCTTGCGCCGCGTTCGCGGCTCGATGCTGACGCCTCATCTCGGCCTCGCGAGCGCGCAGTTCAACATCCGCTGCACGCTTCGCCCGCTTACGTTCGGTCTTACGAGCCCTTCGCAGCGCCGCCTTGTCTTCCAACGTCGGCGAAACCACCGCGGTACCGTCACCTCCAACGACGGATGTAGTGCTGGCATTCGGTTGTACTGCATTCGTTGTTGATGGTAGCGTTGCCTCCGGGACATCCATCGCACGACCCGCTCTCGACGGGAGACTGAGAGAGAAGGCGGGCGCGCTAGAGAGAAGGGTGCGCGCGCAGCTGCAGCGAGTGAGGAGAGCGGAGGAGCGAGCGAAGGGAAGGGGGACGCGCGCAGCGGCGTTAAAGATATCAGGTGCGTAGCCATGAGAGTAGCCGTCGTCATGACGTAATCCTTGGAGGTACTTTTCGATCACCTTCTGTCGGTCAGGAGGCTCGCTCATCGTTGCGTTCCGATTTTCCGGCCACCTAACAAGACATTGCACGCTTCTCGCTCACGTGGAGTGCACGCCACCACAGCGACCGCGTACCGCGCCGTCAAACGGAGAGAGAGAGACAGAAAAAAAGAAAGGAAATGGTGGGTACGTCATCGCGGTATAAGGCGCGTTACTGACACCGATATCAGCGTCGCGTCCGTGGCTTATTCGGTAGAGCGTCGCGCTGCGGCCCGCCAAGTCCTCTTTCTTTTAAAGATAGAGAGAAGACTGCAGACGCCGCCGACGGCGGTGGATGGTTTGGGGTCGCTTATAAATTGTATTCACACTTAAAATCTCACCAAGCGGTTCTTGAGCAAGGTGCGCCAAGAAACAATTACACAGCCTGGTAACCTGACGAGCGATATATCTTCAAACTAGCTTATGCGCGTTCCTCATTCTAAAGAAAAGTGGCCGAAATAGCCGGGTCTCGAACCAAGACCTGATGCCGCTGTGCAGACCACATCGAAAATTCCGGAGCCCTTCATTATAGCGTAATTATGTGGTGGTTTTAGGACGTTAAATTGATATGTGGGGTTTAACGTCCCAAAACCACCAAATAATTATGAGAGACACCGTAGTGGAGGGCTCCGGAAATTTCGACCACCTGGGGTTGTTTAACGTGCACCCAAATCTGAACACATGGGCCTACAACATTTTCGCCTCCATCGAAACTGCAGCAGCCGCAGCCGGGATTCGAACCCACGACCTGCGGGTCAGCAGCCGAGTACCTTCGCCACTAGACCACCGCCGCGGGGCGTTTTAGGACGTTAAACTCCACATATCAATCAATGTGCAGACCGCTTAGCCATTGAATCAAAGAGGTGTGTTTTCCAGTAGTGTACATTGAATTATTATCCGAAGTTTTACGTCCCAAAACCCGGATATGCTTTGGAGGGAACCAAGTAAAGGCGCAGCACCACTCTTCTAAGCCGGCGTTCCTGAATAAATGCTGCTGCAGTGTATTTGACTGCCATTAATAAAAATTAAGCTATTGTGGTCAGTTTGTCCTTTAATGCGTTTTGTGGAGTTCTGCATCAATAGTGCGAACGCCAGAGTGGCATTAAGACTGATGTACCAGCTGATAATTGGATGCTAAAAAAGCAAATCCGGGCAAGTTATACTAAAAGATCGTTGCGGCTTACGGTGATTTATCATCCACTTTGGGTTTACACGTCTTCCAAAAACCTTTATTGTTCAGTGAAGCAAATAAAGAACTTTCCGACTTGCGCATTATGGCAGGTAAATTGTGTTCAGGTAACGATAGCTGCACGTATAAAGGATGCACTCTTCAGTATCCGTTCTTTTGATGTCATCGTAGGGGCAAGGCCCCGGGACGGCTTTCAGCTCTCCCATAGTAGAGTACTAAGTGCTCTAAATCGTTAACCACTTTTTCTAAATACACAGGGCAAGGCCCCGGGACGGCTCTATGCTCTCCCATTATAGAGTACCTCGTACTTTAAGTCGTTAAAATGTTTTCTAAACCATAACAATAGAATAATACACTATGTGTGTAAAGAGCGGCCACTCAGGCATTTTCGCGGCCCAGCAAGAAAGGGTCTGACTAACCGCTAGTTGGCGTACCCATGTTCTCTTTTGCTCCTTTGAGAAGATATGTAATAGCCTCCCGAGGAGGACAATAAATACCCAAATTTTCCGTCAAGTTTTTGCAAAGAAGTTCTATTTACTAGTGCAATTTTAATATATCCGCTCTACATCATGTCCGCTTAGTACATTTAATGCCTTAGAACAAAGAGAGTGAAGTATGACTATAAAATGTCTTTCTGCAACTGTTTTGCACACAGAGGCACATTCATGTGGTTTAGATGTACTGTACATGTATTCCCTCGTGGAAGCATGGGTTGTTAGCCTAGTGGTAAAAACTCTCGCTTTCGGAGCATGAGGGTACGGGTTCATATCCTAGCGTCTGCACGAAAACAATTCTGTTGTTTTATTTATGCTGATGACAATACCGAGTCAGACCAAGCACTCGTGGCGCTGAAAGCACCGCAGTAGCTGGCCGCAGGGCCCTATGGCAGTGTCCGCTCTTTATATAAGTATGTTTCTCTACGACGCAACTACGGGCGTACGCTCGTTTAATCAATACTCACGGGACGGCTTTATGCTCTCCCATAGTAGAGCACGAACTACTCGAAATCGCAAACCACTTTTCCAAACGCAGTTGTGCTTTGTGGTGACCTCGAGGACAGCCTTTTGCTCTCTCATAGTAGAGTACAACATGCTCTGAATTGCCGAACATCTTTTGCTCGGCGGCCTGCGCAGGAGTTTTACATTGATAGATTGTTTGGCTCTCTTTTTGCGTCGGCGCCGCATCTAGTAGCATCTACGTGGACGCCGTATCTATGCTACCCTACGATCGCTTCCCCTCTCTTCTTCTAGTCATCCCTCCCAGCAGCGTTTCAATTGCTCATGACCCCCCATTGCGCATGTGCGTCCCCTCTCTATATTCTCTTCTACGCTCTCTCACCTCACAACGCCGACGCAGGCACGCACCTACTGGCCTACGCTCACTACCCTCCCCCTCTCCTTCTGGCATCCCTCACAGCAGCATTTACAACCCCATTGCACATGTGCGTCCCCTTCCCTTCTCTCGCTTCGCAACGCCGACGCAGGCAGCGTCTTCTAGCGAGTTTCTTGATTGAGAACTGACTACTCGCGCTGCACAACCGTTCACTGGCCACCCTGCATGTATTCGCGACGAGATCGGGCTATGGACGTCAGACTGTGGATTTTTGCGGACACTCAGCGCCACCTGTCGACGCAGTTTTGAGTAGTGCCAAGTCCTACTCCTTTTTACAGTTTTGCTGCGCAACGGGCTGCAACAACAGCGTACGAACCAACGATTGAGGTCATTGTTATATGTAATTGCGCATTGAACACTAAGAAAAAAAGCTATGAATTTCTCTCCGCTAGTCAGACACGTCGGCCGAACCGCCGCGAAGTGCTTGCTGGTTCACTCGCTTGAACGAAGGCGAAAACAAGAGAAGACGCATCAGCTCCAAGTTCTACGAAAAAAAGACCCCAGTCTGCGCTATTGTTTTGTTGTGAATTGCCACGGACGTAAATGACTTCAGTTTTACTGATTTCCGCAGCTTCCGCAAAGCAGAATGGCGACAGCGCTAAATACAGGCTTTTGGGAACCTGTTGGGTAAGCAAATTACTCGCGTTCTCCACAGCTGTTCGCTTGAGTAGGTGTGATAATGTAATGTCTCCTGTTATTGTTCTGTTGTTGTTTTGAGTAGCCTTGACGGAGAAACCGTGGCAACTCTGTTTATGAAGCTGATCAGACCTTCAGAGTGCGGTGCGTGACGTGCAACAGTAGACAGGTGACGTCCGGCCACGATAAACACCAAAACACACCACGACCACCGATAATCTGAAGTTGTCGCCACCATCAGCATTACGCAGCTTTGAAGGTTCTAAGTCCTAGGTTTTAACCAAGAAATGCGAACACGTGCGTGATAGGGGTCAATCGCAAAATGATCTTGACCCCAATAAGTTTGTTTTTTTTTTACAATTGATCTCCGCGATTACCGGAGCTACCTCGGAGGCATCGGCTTTGCCTTTCGTTGTATACAGTGAGAAAGTGAACACGCATGTATCTCCATCTTCGGTATATACAAACGAAAGAAGACCGTCAACAGGACATTCGAGTAGGTGTAATAAAGCAGTTCAATGCACAGGAAGCGAGAAATGATTGATTGATTCGATTGATTTGTGGTGTTTAACGTCCAAAAACCACCATATGATCATAAGAGACGCCAGTAGTGGAGTGTTGCAAAAATTTTGACCACCTGGGGTTCTTCAACGTGCACCCGAATCTGAGCACATGGGCCTACAGAATTTTGCCTCCATCGAAAAAGCAGCCGCCGCAGCCGGGATTCCATCCCGCGACCTTCGGGTCAGCAGCCGAGTACCTTAGCCACTAGACCACCGTGGATTGTCATATGACAATGATAAATGTCTGCTTATTTCATGGGAAAACATATTTTCTTTTTTTTAATCAAAAATGACCACTACCTTCCGTCAATCAATAACAAGGCCACCCCCAACGCTCAATACACTGTAAAAATGACATTTTCTGTGAATTGTACAAAAGTAATGAAATGCACGCCGTCTGAATTAGTTTTGGACATCTGTGGTCTTTAAACATAAGTACAGAGGTAGTTCTTTCTGAAAATTTCAGAGCGTAAATTTCGCCCCAAGTTCATACATGGCAATCGACAACTCCGTTTTAACCTTTTGAGACGCTGTGTACATAATTACGTACACCACTTGTCTTGTTATTTGCATCAAGTAGACACTACAAAAGAACAAGATATATCCTACATTGGATAAAATGAACATCCTGTATAATATATTTGTCTTCGATGTTGGTGCGATTTTAAATTCTGCCATCCCAATATTACATGAGTGATGGGGGCTACTCGCTACTGCAAAACATTCCTATAGTTCCTTTTATAGAAAACAGCGTAGAACACATGTTTTCAGTGTGAAGTCCTAGATTAGGTTTCCGCTCAACCCGAATATTCATATTGTTTATTCATTTGTATCTATCTCTAATTCCGCCCCTTGGGAGACACTTATTTTCGCTAAGAATACTCAGCCACCAATGAAATCTTGCGCTGCTGTAAAACGCGTGTTTGGTTTAATATTCACAGTAACATTCCTCGCTCACATTAGTGACGCCTTTGCTAAGACAACTACTCACTGTTGGTAGTTCATAGATTATTATTATTATTATTATTATTATTATTATTATTATTATTATTATTATTATTAATACAACATAGATAATAGGCCTGTTGAAGCCAGGCGGTGGCTTTGATGACTAGGCTCGGCATATCGGCAAACGAGAGATGACATGTATATTAAAAAGCTCCTTACGTAAAATGATCATGGAAAGAAGGCATGTAACCATTTTATATTACACTTAAACACAATATAATACGAGCATCAAACTAACGAAAGCAATACCACCTAAACATGAGATTGCTGAGATAAGGACTGAACAATCTTTCAACAGATTATACCCGGTAGGAAAGAAAGTAGGAAAAAAGGCATGCGATAATTGTGCAGCATTAAAAAGATTTAAAAGCATTGCTTAAATTGCGTGTCATCGTTACAGAAAAAACACAGTCAGGAAGGTCATTAAAAACAGAAAAAACGTAGACCTTTCTGATAGCTTTGTCATATCATGTTTTGAAGGATGGTGAAAAAATTAGGAAGATTTTCTTAATATACGAAGGGCAATGCATTCTTTTTTAAACTCAAGAGTTCCAGAAATGCTGTAATACCACGGTCAGAATAACTGACGCTTTGAAAGATGGTAGGCGAAGTAAAAAAAATTGCATTGTCTGCTAAAGTACGATAGTAAACAATGAATTTCAACATGTTTCTCAAAATGTGATCAACCCTACACCGCCTTCGGTAAGAACAGAAAGCACATAATGTGATGCCATAATGCAGGACACTGTACGCTAGAGCAAGCGTAATGGTCGCTTCAATATTGGTGGCCGCTACTGATCTAATATCAAGAAGTAACCATGCAATTTTTCATAGTCTGCCACATCTGTAAGCCAAATGATAATTCCATGACAGGTCACTATTGAAGAACACACCAATATATTTTACTGAATTTACATAATAAATGAGAGCGCGCTTACAGGAAGCGCAATCACGGGCATGAAGAAAGAGGGGCGCATTTGTCACTATTGTCTTCAATGAATATTTGAAAGCAAATTGTTTTTTAAATAATCACTATGCAATTATTAGCGAACCATGACGCAGCATGACGAACACTGTCTTATGGTAGTGACAACGCTTTCTTTTAACAGACATGTTTGGTTAAAAGAACAATGTCGTCTGCGTACTGAAATACGAGGCTTTTTTGGAACAGCAGTAGGAAAATGATTTATGAATAAATTAAACACGCAGCGACATAAAATGGATCGCTGTAGTACAACAACTTTCAAAGCAAGACTGTTGCTGAAAGGCAACCAATTATCTATTCAAACTACCTAGAAGCGCTGGGATAGTTTCTAAGAAAGTCGCACAACGAACCTCTGAAGCCAAGAAGGTGTATTTCTTCAAGCAGGATAGAATGGTTTACCATGTCGAATGCTTTGGAGATATGCAAAAATAAAGCACAGGCAAACATACTATGTTCGAAAGCATCATGCAGTTCGACGGAAAATTTGTTAGGTACATTAATGTTACCTCGACTTGCGTCAAAACCAAACTGGTGATTTGAAATAAGCGAAATTTTTTATACAAACGAAGTAATTCATTACAATAAGAATTTCTGACCTATTTGGCATAAGACGGGCAAAATGATAAAGGTCGACAACTTTCAACACTATCTTTAGGTCCACATTTATAAAGGTGCTTTACAAGTGCTCTTGTTAAATCTGGTGGCAGAGAAAGCTGTCTCCAAAAATCCATTAAGCATGAAGAGCGAAATCTCTGACAATGCGTCCGAATTCCGCTGCAACAAAAATACAGAGTTACCATCAATACCTGCTGGTTTCTGCCGTTCTAAACCAGAAACTATTTTAACGAGTTCGTCTTTTGTTAAGCTAGGAGGCAGGCAGAGACAGGTATTGTTTTATTTAAACCAGAGAAGCCTGCCAGCGCTGATGATACCCCACCAGACACTTTTGCAAACTGGCGAATAAATGTATTGGCTGTATGTGCAGGGGGGGGGGTAAACAACAAGAGGGAAGGCAGGGAGGTTAACCAGGCACATGCCCGGTTTGCTACCCTACGCTGGGGGAATAGGAAGGGGGCATAAAATGAGAGAGAGAGAGGAAAGAGAAGAGAAGAGAGAGAGAAAGAAGGAGCATTGTCAGTCAATCGGCTGGCGCGTATGCAGCGGTGGCACTACACAAAAGTTAAAGGTGGTCACATAGGCCTGTAGTCCTCAAAAAGCACAAGACAGCTTTGACTGCTTTTTGAGCCGACGAAAGGCGATGACGGTGTTCCAGTAGCATCTGCACAGAGAGTGGCCGATCGTCCAATTGTCGCAATGCGTCCGAAAGCTTCTGTCTTTCAGAGGCAAATCGAGGGCAATGACATATCAGATGGTCGATGTCTTCTTTGGTGCAGCAGACGTCGCATTCCGCATTGTCGGTCAATCCGATGAGGGTTCTATATGCTTTTGTGAAGGCAACCCCCAAACATAGGCGACAAAAAAGTGAAGCTTCACGTCGACGAAGTCCGGATGGAGGTCGAAGTTCCAGTCGAGGGTTTATTTGGTATAGTCTCGTATGTCTTATGCTTGGGGTGTTCCACTCCTGCAGACTCAGACTACGTGCCAGGTGACGAAGTTGATTTGCAGCGTCAGTCCTTGACAAAGGAATCGGAAGGGTGTGTTCTTCTTGGTGCGATGTACGAGCCGCGTTGTCTGCGAAATCATTGCCACTGATCCCACAATGGCCAGGAAGCCACTGAAACTTGACCTCGTGGCCTGTTTCTGTGACGTGGTGAACGAGCTTGACAACTTCGTAAGTTAATTGTTCATGGCAACCTCGTCGAAGGACTGACTGCATGCTCTGTAGGGCTGGTTTCGAGTCGGAAAACACAGCCCATTTACTAGGTCTTTGGGATTTGATGTACTCTATGGCGCCACGCAAAGCCGCAAGTTCTGCCGCTGTGGACGTAGTGGCATGTGACAGTTTGATTCGCAGAAGTGATTCCTCTAGCTGGAATCACCACCGCACCACCAGAACCAGACGCTGTGGTTGAACCATCGGTGTATATGTGCACGTGGTTGTTGTACATTTTGTGCAGATGGCTCAAGCTCAATTGTTTTAGGGCTGATGAAGGCAAATTTGATTTTTTCTGTATTCCTGGAATTGAAACACGTACTTGTGGAAGTGTCAGGCACCACGGTGGATACACCAGTTTCTCAGCAGGCGTAAAACCTGACGTAAACGACGCACGATGAGCGCAGACAATTGCACTAAATTTCGTGCGGGGCCTCTCAGTAGCGAGGGTTGCCAAGTGGTGGGAAGGATTCCTAGCATGTTGCCTGAGGTACGTACGCATCGTTTCAATGGTGATGTGCGTCATGATCGAGTAGTCCTGTGCAATGGCAATTGTTTCAGCTGTCGATGCGCAGCGGGGTAAACCAAGGCATATCCTAAGCGCTTGGGCTTGAATATTTTGGATTGTGCGCAGGTTCGTTTTGCATGTGTTAGATATAACAGGTAGGCTATACCGCAGGAATCCAGCAAATAATACCTTGTACAGCTGTAACATGGACTCGACAGACATTCCCCAACTTTTCCCATCAAGAAACCTGAATAAGTGACAAATGGCAGTCAGCCGCTTTTTCACGTAGTTTACGTGGGGTGTCCAAGACAGGTTTCGGTTGATTACGACTACCAAGAACCTGTGACTCCGGCTGCATGACACCAACTGCCCGTTAATTGATATGCCGTAAGCGGACATTGGTTTTCTGGTGAAGGCCACGACTGCACACTTCTCACTTGCGATTTCAAGCCCTTGTTTGCGTAAGTGGTACGATGTCACTGATGCTGCCTTCTGAAGTCGAGCGCGAAGTTGAAGTCGAGTCACACCTGATGTCCACACACAGATGTCATCAGCATAAATAGAAAGTCGTACACTGCTTGGTTGCTTGCCAACTAGTTCAATGAGTGTTAGGTTGAACAGCGTCGGGATTAGCACTCCGCCTTGCGGGACTCCTCGGCTGCAGTAATACTCGGGTGTCGGGCCATTCTCTGTCTGCACGTGAAATGATCTATTCTGTAGGTAGCTCTGAACCCACGTATATATCCTGCCACCGAGTCCCACTCCTTCTAGTGCGCTGAGAATGGCTTCGTGGGTGACATTGTCGTAGGCCCCTTTAACATCAAGAAATAGAGCAGCAGATAACCGCTTGCAGGCCTTCTGGTGTTCTACATATGTCACCAAGTCAACTACATTGTCAATTGACGAGCGGCCTCGTCTGAACCCGGACATGGCATCTGGATATATTTCGTAGAATTCTAAGTACCATTCCAGACGCGTTAAAATCATCCTTTCGATAACTTTTTCCACACAGCTCGCGAGGGCAATCGGTCGGTAAGAAGGAAATGTCCAAGGGTAGACTTGCCGGCTTTGAGAAGTGGAATCAGGCGACTTGACTTCCATTCCTGTGGAACCATGCCAGTTTGCCAGGAGTCATTGTACAGCTGCAAGAGTGCCTGCCGAGCTTGATCTCCTAGGTGACACAGAGCGCGGTAAGTAATGCCGTCAGGTCCTGGCGCTGAAGAACGTCTACACAAAGCAAGCGCAGCCTTTAGTTCGTCCATTGAAAACGAAATCTCCATTCGAGGATCACGTGAGGATACAGAAAAGTCGGGCGTCTTTGTCCCAGGTGAATTTGAGCCGCAGGCAATCCTTCGACAGAAGGAATATGCGACATCAATCTCTTCGCAGCGTAAGTGAAGTGCCAGAGATTTTAATGGGTAGCGCTGAGTAATGGTTGTACGAAGACCCCGGACAGTTCTCCAGATTAGTGACAGAGGCTTTCTGGGATCCAAAGACTCGCAAAAAGATACCCATCGTTGCTTGGCCAACTTGTCCATGTGACGCTGTATTTTCTTTTGTGTGCGTCTGGCCACTCTCAGATCATCAAGTGACCTCGTGCGTCTATAACGTCGTTCTGCACGACGACAAATCGCTCGGAAGTTTCTCGAGATCAATGTCCATATCAGTGCGAGATGAGCTCACCGGAAGCGAACGCGTCGTTGACTGTAGGGCACTCTTTATTGCGTCCTCCAGGTTGAAAGGTGAGGTGCCAACATAGTCTTCCATGATTAACTTGTATTTTTTGCCAATCGGTTCACTGGACGGCTCTGGAGGACTTGAGACTTGGAAAGCCGTCAATCTTCTGGTATGTTGGGATGTGGTCACTACCCCTTGTTTCCAAATCCGAAAACTAGTGCATCTCTGCGTGTGAACGAGCGTGAGACGAAAGTGAGGTCCAGGCAACTGCTATAGGCCGATCCGCGCAGATAAGTAGGGCTGCCATCATTCACGAGGATAAGTTCACATTCAGAAGCGAAAGACACTAACTGTCTACCTCTAGTGTTGACCCTGGAGCTTCCCCATAAGTAGTGGTGGGCAGTGAAGTCACCAGTTATCACCCATGGCTAGAGAGTTGAATTCAAAATTCCGCGCAAGCGCTCTCGGTCTAGACGACTCGATGGATGTAAGTAGGCTCCGATGATGGTGAATGTGGTCTTCTTGTTTTTTACTGTTAGGCAAATGTACTGGTTTTCTTCGTCAGGGGGTACAGGGTGATGAACATAAGTTAAGTCGCGCCGTATGAACACAACGACCTTGCTGCGTTCTCCATGGGTAGAAGACATAAAGCACTCATATCCAGACAGTCTCATCTGGGCTGACAGGTTCGGTTCACAAATCATAATTATGGAGAACTGGTTTGTGAATACATATTGCCGGAACTCGGACATACGCGCCCTAAGTCCTCTGGCATTCCACTGAAGGACAGGACGCGTACTTGACCTCCTCGCGAAAGGATAACATGTTGCGGGCCATCGTTTTACCTTAGAGCTGCAAGCACCGGACTCAAAGTGTCCAGCACTTGGAGTGCGCTCTGCGCTGATGGGGTGTTCATGTTGCTGAGGAGCATGCGCATTGCGCTCATAAGGGTCTGCAACATGTTGATGACCTGGCGATCCTCAGTTGTCTTTTCATCAGTGGTTCGTGATGGCATCGAGGTTGGCGGGGATCGATGCACCTTTGAAACAGGCTGTGTTCGTGGAAGTGATGGCCACTCTTCACGATGTGGGAGTCTTGACCCTGATTCTGTTTTCGGTGTATCCGTCTTCGCAGAGCTTGACGATGGGGAGCCAGTTCTTCTTGCTTGAGATGACGGGTCTCTATCGGCAGATGCCACGTTGCGTGATGATCTTCTGTGGTGACGCCGACGTCGCCTGACAGTAGCAGCGGCTTCCCTGTGCGTTGAATTGTCGCGCACCATGCGTTTCAGCACCGCGCGTTCATTTCTCACTCGGTGGGCAATCTTTAGACGACGCTTTATGAGCGCCGTGGCAATTGGAGCATTTGAACGCAGTTGCGTGGCAGGTGTCTTCTGAATGAGGTTCGGCACACCGCGGGCACACGACATTGCTGGTACATACTCCTTTGACATGTCCCATCTTGAAGCATCTGAAGCATTGTAGGGGCTTCGGTATGTATGGACGGACCTGATGGCGAACGTGGCCAACTTTGACGTGTGGGGGAAGACTGTCTCCCTCAAAAACAATCTTCAGGCATCGTGACTGACCAAGCCTTGTGATGTGCTTGATGAGGATGTCGTCTGTAGTTGGCTTTATCAAGATTGGGAAATCGTCAGCGGGAATGGAAATGTCCACGTCATCAAATGACGCCAACACTGCCCTTACAGTCAGTGGGGATCACTGATTTAACTGTCACTCTGTCGATTTCCGAGATGTTCTGCAGGCTTTGCAGCGCACTACGGTGTAGAACATCAACTGCCAGAATATTCTTCCGTGAGTTGATCCTGACGTCTTTAATTTCATTTGGAGCGAGTCCTTCGAGGTATGCAGAGAGGACTTGCCTGTTAAGCCGCCGTAGGTTGGCTGAAGGGTCCACAGCCATGAAGAGTATAGTGTGTGGCCAACGCTGCGCGGTAGCCTGCACGGTGGATATACTCGTCGTCGACGATGTTCGTAGCAGTCTTCTTTTTGCATTGCGGCTCATGACGACTGTGTAGTCGTCATCCGATGACTCTAAACCGTCGGAATAGAGCTCCGTTGCCTCGCTGTCTGTGCCACTTGAGGTGGTCCCACGTTTTCCTAGCCGCTGCCAGACGTAGCGGTTGTCCACCTCGAAAATCCTGAGAGGCTTCTTCATCCATTCTCGCAAAGAGGGAGCAGCAGCTCCAAGAATTTGCAGTAAAACAAATAGAAAATTTGAGACATGGGTACAAGCGTTCTATCTGTATGTGCAGGATCACCAGTAAACACACCTGTAGGTTTAGCATCGCTACTTCTTTAGCACGAAGGTGGTTTATCAGTGACCACATCCGGCCGGGGTTTCTCGCAGATAACTCAAGCTGATAGTGAAAATATCGTCGTTTTGCCGATCTGGTGAAGGCTACCACTTTATTCGTTGAAATTCTGTAGTTGATACTGAGTTCTGCATGACCTAGGGAGCGTTTATTTAAACCGTTTCCAAAGTAAATCTCTCTCGGAAATCGCATCAAAATACCTGGGTCAGCCATCTGTGACTGCGTATCTGCGTACATCTTCTGATACGAGTACGAGAATGTTGCAGACTACGTATTTTTGTGCGAAACTTATCATATACTTCACCAGGAGTTCCAGTAGCGAGAAGCGAATACCAATCAACGTATTTATTCATTGAGTTCAATTTGGAACAACAATAAATTATTATTATTGTTATTATTATTGTTACTATTATTATTGCTGTTGTTATTATTTATTTATTTATTTATTTATTTATTTATCTATTAATTAGTTTACTAAGGAAGAACCATAAGGTCTTTGTGCAGGCGCACGCAAGAATAAAATAAAACAATACAGTCTGCTTGAAAAAAAGAACAATGATGATGTCATACACTCTGAGGAGGCCCCTTAACACGTGTAATGTTGCGTCGCGGAAGCGTAGAATTGCAACAGCGAAAAACATCGGATTGCACAATTAGTGGCCGCTTAAAAAACTCCCCAATAAGCGCGTCAAGCAAGCACAAAAAATTAGAGAATCCTTAAGCTTCGCCTTTAAAGTTTAACGTGATAGCGATGTCCTGCTTGTGCTTCAAACACTTAATGTATGAAAGCTTTTCGAACAAGCTATATGCATCCACTCGTGGCCTTAAAAAACTAGGCGCAGTAACATGCGTGCCTTTTGTAGTGGGTGACAGGCTTTAAAGCATGAATTCGTTATGATATTCACATGTTCAGAGCGAGTGAATAAACTTTTATTGGGCCCAGTGAAACACGTGAAAAAAATCGTGCGATAAGCCAGGTGCGCGTATAATCACATGTTCTAAAGCCCGATAGCAATGTGCCCTTGTACCACGAATTACCACTGCAATATTTCTCATTGTATTGCGAAGCAGAGGACGCTTGTGTTTCCAAGCAGATGAAGTTATTTTCATCATGCTCAGAAGTGGACGCGAGAGAGTGTAGTGGAAACCCGCTTACTACGCAAACGATCCGGGTTCAATTCCCCCTGACTTTGGATGTTTTTATATTTCATTTGCATCGTTCTAGAATTTTCGGTCACCCACAAGCTGCTTTTTTGCTCACAACCAACGACGCCAACACGAAAATAGCTGCGCAACGAGCTCTTTAACACTATCTCGTCAATAGGTCTGACAAGGTACCTCTTGAGTAACATACCGCGTAAAAAACTCCCAAACATTTCCCCGAGGGTGAACATGGTTAAATGCGAATGCACGGGGTGATGCTATGAGGGGTATTTATTAATTCGCACTATTATATTTATTAATCACACTATGGTGCCTTTATGGTGTAATGGTTTCTGGGAATCGCAATTTGATCACACGGGGGAGTTTACGTTAACTCACTGGCGAATGCGGGAACGTCCACTCGCCGTTGACGATTGCGAGCGGCGTCTTGACGCCGGCCTTCATCGCCCTTCTCCGCCTGTCGCTTGCGTTTTCGTTCCGCTTCTTGGGCCGCGTTCGCGGCTCGATGCTGACGCCTCATCTCGGCCTCGCGAGCGCGCAGTTCACCATCCGCTGCGCGCTTCGCCCGCTTGTCCTCGGCCTCGCGAGCGCGAAGTTCGGCATCCTCTGCACGCTTCGCCCGCTTGTCCTCGGCCTCGCGAGCGCGCAGTTCGGCATCCGCTGCTTGCTTCACCCGCTTGCACTCGGTCTCACGAGCCCTTCGCAGCGCCGCCTTGTCTTCCAACGTCGGCGAAACCACCGCGGTACCGTCACCTCCAACGACGGGTGCAGTGCTGGCATTCGGTTGTACTGCATTCGTTGTTGATGGTAGCGTTGCCTCCGGGACATCCATCGCACGACCCGCTCTCGACGGGAGACTGAGAGAGAAGGCGGGCGCGCGAGAGAGAGGGGTGCGCCTGCAGCTGCAGCGAGCGAGGAGAGCGGAGGAGCGAGCGAAGGGGGGGGGGGAAGCGCGCAGCGGCGTTAAAGATATAAGGTGCGTTACTGACACCGATATCAGCGTCGCGTCCGTGGCTTATTCGGTAGAGCGTCGCGCTGCGGCCCGCCAAGTCCTCCTTCTTTTAAAGATAGAGAGAAGGCTGCGGACGCCGCCGACGGCGGTGGATGGTTTGAGGTCGCTTATAAAGCGAATTCACACTTAAGATCTCACCAAGCGGTTCTTGAGCAAGGTGCGCCAAGAAACAATTACACAGCCTGGAAACCTGACGAGCGATATATCTTCATACTAGCTTATGCGCGTTCCTCATTCTAAAGAAAAGTGGCCGAAATAGCCGGGTCTCGAACCAAGACCTGATGCTGCTGTGAAGACCACATCGAAAATTCCGGAGCCCTTCATTATACCGTAATTATATGGTGGTTTTAGGACGTTAAATTGATATGTGTGGTTTAACGTCCCAAAACCACCAAATAATTATGAGAGACGCCGTAGTGGAGGGCTCCGGAAATTTCGACCACCTGGGGTTGTTTAACGTGCACCCAAATCTGAGCACACGGGCCTACAACATTTCCGCCTCCATCGCAACTGCAGCAGCCGCAGCCGGGATTCGAACCAACGACCTGCGGGTCAGCAGCCGAGTACCTTCGCCACTAGACCACCACCGCGGGGCGTTTTAGGACGTTAAACTCCTCATATCAATAAATGTGCAGACCGCTTAGCCATTGAATCAAAGAGGTGTGTTTTACAGTTGTGTACATTCAATTATCATGCGAGGTTTTACGTCCCAAAACCCGGATATGATTTGGAGGGAACCCAGTAAAGGCGCAGCACCGCTCTTCTAAGCTGGCGTTCCTGAATATATGCTGCTGCAGTGTATTTGACTGCCATTGAATAAAAATTAAGCTATCGTGGTCATTTTGTCCTTCAATGCGTTTTGTGGAGTTCTGCATCAATAGTGCGAACGCGAGTGTGGCATTAAGACTGATGTACCAGCTGATAATTGGATGCTAAAAAAGCAAATCCGGGCAAGTTATACTAAAAGATCGTTGCGGCTTACGGTGATTCATCATCCACTTTGAGTTTACACGTTTTTAAAAAAAACCTCTATGGTTCAGTGAAGCAAATAAAGAACTCTCCGGCTTGCGCATTATGGCAGGTAAATTGTGTTTAGGTAACGATAGCTGCACGTATAAAGGATGCACTCTTCTGTATCCGTGCTTTTGGTGTCATAGCCCCGGGACAGCTCTATGCTCTCCCATAGTAGAGTACCTCGTACTCTAAATCGCTAAAATCTTTTCTAAACCACAACAATAGAATAATACACTATATGTGTAAAGAGCGGCCACTCAGGCATTTTCGCGGCCCTGCAAGAAAGGGTCTGACTAACCGCTAGTTGGCATACCCATGTTTGCTTTTGCTCCTTTGTAAAGATATATAATAGCCTCCCGAGGAGGACAATAAATACCCAAATTTTACTTCAAGTTCTTTACAAAGAAGTTCTATTTACCAGTGCAATTTTAATATCTCCGCTCTACATCATGTCCGCTTAGGACATTTAATGCCTTACAAAAAAAAGAGAGTGAAGTATGACTAGAATATGTCTTTCTGCAACTGTTTTGCACACAGAGGCACATTCATGTGGTTTAGATGTACTGTACATGTATTCCCTTCGTGGAAGCATGGGTTGTTAGCCTAGTGGTAAAAACTCTCGCTTTCGGAGCATGAGGGTACGGGTTCATATCCTAGCGTCTGCACGAAAACAATTCTATTGTTTTATTTATGCTGATGACAATACCGAGTCAGACCAACCACTCGTGGCGCTGAAAGCACCGCAGTAGCTGGGCCGCAGGGCCCTATGGCAGTGTCCGCTCTTTATGTAAGTATGTTCCTCTATGACGCAACTACGGGCGTACGCTCGTTTCGTCAATACTCACGGGACGGCTTTATGCTCTCCCATAGTAGAGAACGAACTAGTCGAAATCGTGAACCACTTTTCCAAACGCAGTTGTCCTTTGTGGTGACCTCGAGGACAGCCTTTTGCTCCCTCATAGTAGAGTACAACATGCTCTGAATTGTCGAACATCTTTTGCTAGGCGGCCAGCGCTGGAGTTTTTACATTGATAGATTGTTTGGCTCTCTTTTTGCGTCGGCGCCGCATCTAGTAGCATCTACGTGGACGCAGCATCTATGTTACCCTGCGATCGCTCCCCCTCTCTTTCTTCTAGTCATCCCTCTCAGCAGCGTTTCAATTGCTCATGACCACCATTGCGCATGTGCGTCCCCTCTCTATATCCTCTTCAACGCTCTCTCACCTCACAACGCCGACGCAGGCAACGCCTACTGGCCTACGCACACTCTCCCCCTCTCCTTCTGGCATCCCTCACAGTGGCATTTACGACCCCATTGCACATGTGCGTCCCCTACCCTTCTCTCGCTTCGCAACGCCGACGCAGGCAGCGTCTCCTAGCGAGTTTTTTTGATTGAGAACTGACTACTCACGCTGCACAACCATTCACTGGCCACCCTGCATGTATTCGCGACGAGATCGGGCTATAGACGTCAGACTCTGGATTTTTGCGGGCACTCAGCGCCACCTGTCGACGCAGTTTTGAGTATTGCAAAGTCCTACTCCTTTTTACAGTTTGCTGCGCAACGGGCGGCAACTACAGCGTACGAACCAACGATTGAGGTCATTGTTATATGTATTTGCTCATTGAACACTCAGAAAAAGAGCTACGAATTTCGCTCCGCTAGTCAGACACGTCGGCGAACCGCCGCGAAGTGCTTGCTGGTTCACTCGCTTGAACGAAGGCGAAAACAAGAGAAGACGCATCAGCTGCGCATTCTACGAAAAAAAGACCCCAGTCTGCGCTATTCTTTTGTTGTGAATTGCCACGGACGTAAATAATTTCAGTTTTACTGATTTCCGCAGCTTTCGCGAAGCAGAATGGCGACAGTGCTAAATACAGGCCGTCGGGAACCTGTTGGGTAAGCAAATTACTCGCGTTCTCCACAGCTGTTCGCTTGAGTAAGTGTGATAATGTAGGTGTCCTGTTGTTGTTCTGTTATTGTTTTGAGTAGCCTTGACGGAGAACCGTGGTAACTCTGTTTATGAAGCTGATGAGACCTTCTGACTGCGGTGCGTGACGTGACACAGTAGACAGCTGACGCCCGGCCACGATAAACACCAAACACGCCACGACCACCGATAATCTCAAGTTGTCGCCACCACACAGCATTACGCAGCTTTGAAGGTTCTAAGTCCTGGTTTTAACCAAGAAATGCGAACACGTGCGTGATACGGGTCTATCGCAAAATGATCGCGACCCCAATAAGATTTTTTTTTTCGCCGTTGGTCTCCGCGATTACCGGAGCTACCTCGGAGGCATCGGCTTTGCCTTTCGTTGTATACAGTGAGAAAGTGAACACGCATGTATCTCCATCTTCGGTATATACAAACGAAAGAAGACCGTCAACAGGACATTCGAGTAGGTGTAATAAAACAGTTCAATGCAAAGGAAGCGAGAAATGATTGATTGATTTGATTGATTTGTGGTGTTTAACGTCCAAAAACCACCATAAGATTATAAGAGACGCCGTAGTGGAGGGTTCCGGAAAGTTTGACCACCTGGGGTTCTTCAACGTGCCCCCGAAGCTTCGTTGGAGTCCCGAATCAAATCCAATGCGAATCAGAACCAATTTGAGTGAAGACGGTGTTTTTGCCGGATCTGACTAATTTTTCTCAATTGCATTAAGCAATTGACATTACGAACGAATGAAAAAAAGAAGTGCAATCTTAAGGGCTCGTTTCTTTGTCAGGCAGAACATTGACGAGACCAAATAACGGTGCCAAGAAAAGTATAAGCTGTTATTAGTATTAAGTGAGATGCAAATGTGAAGCAAGAAAAGTGGACAAGAAGATAACTTCCCCTAGGCAGGCACTAAGCCTGCGACCTTCGAATAACGCGTCCGATGCTCTACCACTGTGCTATGGCGGTTATCCCTCTGTCTATAGCGTATATGTCATACGTGCAGGGGCGGCGCCAGGATGTTTTCACTGGGGGGCAACCACAAAAAGTGAGTTCCTCCGGGGGGGGGGGGGGGGCAAGCCGTCGGTTGCTAGCTCTGCTCCTACTAGGTTTTCAATATATGCTTCCGGGCACTTGGGTGGGCATAGGGGGGAGGGCAGGCAAGAATTTTGGGGGGAGGGGGCTCCAGCCCACCCTTGCCCCCCCCCCCCCTGGCGCCGCCCCTGCATACGTGGCAGCGTCTGTCAGCGCCGCCAGTTGCCATTACAGCGAATGTGTAACACTCTTCATTGCCTGTTGGCGCCAATGTGCACGTGATTTTATGACGACTTGGCAGTTTACCGATAATCCCTCGCATACTACATGGATGCATCACGTACGCTAGAACGAGTCCCTTGCTTTGAATGAAGGAAAGAAAGTCGAAACCACGACCTTCAAAAAACGCGTCTGGTGCTCTGCAAACTGCCGCCTAGGCTCAGTTGGTAGAGCATCGGACCATTGATCGGACGTGTTATTCGAAGGTCGTAGGTTCGGTTCCTGCTGGCGGCAAGGTATCTTTTCGTTCATTTTTCTTTCTTCACATTTACGTGAGCATTGCTGCTAATAACTTCCATATATACTTTTTATAACATCTTTATCTGTTAGTTCTCAGTAAAATTACAAGGGAATGTCATTCATCGTAAATTGCATTTCATTTGTGGCATGACATCGGTATAAGGCGTCCATGCTGCAGAGTTGCCACGTCTTCAGTATTAACCAAGAATACCTTGTGATCGTAATGCCGGTTTAATGCGACTTTCATAGGAATAGCATGTACTGTTTGAACTTCTGCTCTACGCTTTGCTCTCACTTTTGAGTTGCAATTTCATTATTAATATTGGCGGCTTATTCCCGCTTTGACGCATTGTTGTCGGTCAGCGTCCAAGCGGCATTTCGCACCGTGCCGTGGCCACCCCACCTTCATAGTCGAAAGGCGTGTCATGTGATTGATTGATATGAGGGGTTTAACGTCCCAAAACCACCAAATAAATTTATGAGAGACGCCGTAGTGGAGGGCTCCGAAAATTTCGACCACCTGGGTTTCTTTAACGTGCACCCGAATCTGAGCACACGGAGCTACAGCGTTTCCGCCTCCATCAAAAATGCAGCCGCCGCACCTTGGATTTGATCCCGCGACCTGCGGCTCACCAGCCAAGTACCGTAGCCAGTATACAACCGCGGCCGGGCGTGTCGTATGTGTCATTAGACTCATTACCTTCAGCCAGCCATATCATTAAACACATTTGAGCCCGTTATAGCGATGTTACTGCGTGACGCACAGTGGAGAACTCTGCATGCAGCTCCACGAAAGCATTTTTGTTAGCGATCACCGATAGAAAACACCTCTTATACGCATGCGCACGATTTCCTTTTCGGAAGGGGGGGGGGGGGGGGGCTACAGTTTGTCGTAGCGCCCCACTCCCAATTAAGTCAACTTATGAGGCGGACTTTGCCTCCCCCTTCTTAAGTGACTGGGGGGGGGGAGAGGGGAAGGCGCCCGACCTGCTTCCTCGTGGGCACGCCTATGCTCTTACGTATTACTGCAGAACTACTGTGTGGTACTCTTAGCTGCGAACTGCTCCATGAAAGAAAAGAGACACCCATATCTGATAACATAACCTTTATTCTTTCCAAACAGTCATAACACTCCTTTATTATTCGCACATAAGCAACACAGTCTTTCAATATTAGAGCAATCCCTGGACTCTCACGGCTTTGCTGAGAAATACTGATCGTAAGGGGCAACAGTCATTTCCATGTGCATTTTTCTCAATCACGCGATTCGTGTGCGTGCAGATTTCGTATGACTCCAAGGCCAACGCACAAGGTAATACTTTGCATAGGTAATGGAAACTTGTATAGTGAAGAAAAACATCAGTGTGAGCCTGTCATAATTCTCTTAAATAAAACCCAAGCGCAACTCTGGTAATGCTTCCTCATGAAGCGATTTTTACTATAATCACTCACCATCTATTACACACGCTGCTGTAGCTCTTTACTCTTTTTTTTTTGAAAAGGCGTCTTGCAACACAGAGTAGTCAATCCAAAGTCAGAATAATGCAGCTATTCTATTCTGACAAATTTGACTTTTTGTCACTGTCAGCAATGCTGAGGCTACGTAATCACGATGATCGGTCGTTCCTAAGCAGTACATAAGGGAAAAAATGTATGCACAGACCGTTTGAAACTGCCACATTCAACAAACCAAGTTTTAAAAAGTGCCGCGCCATCACCATGGCGTGGTTATACCGCACTGTCAGCGCTGGCGAAACGCTAGATAGGTTGGCGCATTCACACAGTCAAGAAGTCACGTACTTTTCATCTGCATGTCACGTGTATTTACATACAGAGCATCTAAGATGAAGATTGTCAAAGCCAACGAGAAATGCAATCAGCCTACAGCCTCTTCCATTCGAAGATTAAACTGGAAAAGAGGTTTTACGGTAGTCTTCTGTCTGATATCTGCGTTGCTCTAAACTGACATCATACAACTTTGCTCAACAAGCGCACATGAATGAACAATCAGATGACCATACAAAAAATTACCACGTGCTGCTGCAAGATGAAAACGTGGCAGTGTGACAAAAGACTTGCTGACCTGCTGCGGTGACCGACAGGCTATGAGGTTCTCCTGACATATGGTTCTGATTCTGAAGTTAAAGGTCGTGGATTCGATTTCTGGCAGCGACGGTCACGTTTCAACGGAGGCGGAATGGATGAACACTGGCCTATATATGTGCCCTTTTCCAACTATTTGGCATGATTAATTGGTCACGTCTGTGTTTCTATGCATTCTTCATGGAAGAAAGTGGCGGTGTTGGCAACGTTGAGTATGCATACTACCTAGTATAGGGCGGCAGAAGCCATCTGGTGGCGCGTCTTACAAGTCTTCTCTTGCATATTAAAAGCCTGAAATACTACATTTTTCTCAATAGCACTTCATTGAACAACTAAATTATCTTCAGCCTTACCCATGGATCGTATGTGCAGTTACCACAGCCGGAAATGAATATGTGAGCTCATAGTCACTGCCGTGAGCTTCCTCAGTTAGTTAAATGGAAAGCTGGACTGTGGTTCCTGTAATATATGCTTAGCATGGCGCGGACAGCGTACTCACTCTAAGAGAACCAGCGCGAGTAGTAACGCGTCCATGTTACTGCAAGTGTTACAATGTGACGGCGAATGCCTGCGAAATAACAGCAATAAAATCAGAAGAAAGCAAAGTGCGGGAGCGCTGTACAAGCGAACGCACATGTGCGCGTGACCTTGAGGGCCCACCGCTAAACTCGAGGTACCGGGTTCTATACCACCCCTATGGTCTTGGCTTTCAAAAGCCAATCCTGTTTCTTGACATTTTTTTCAATGTGAAGCACAATGGAGTAATTACTCTGTACTATCACATTATAAGGGCTAGTGAAGCATATGTACTTTAGTCGCCGTTACCCGACGTGGTCACTAGATGACGTTCGCTACTGAGTACAGGGTTGCCAGTTGAACTACTGACCGCGGCGGTCGCATTCCTTTCAGGGCTGGATGCAGACACTCGTCCTCGTGTGTCGTGCTTTGAGCGTGCGTGTTAATAAACTCAGCGTAGTCAAGATGAAATTGACGTGTCTCCCATGGGCCTGCGAGCTGTGTGGGTTGGTCGGACATTCCCTTTTCAGCCTGCTATGAGCACAGGAGAATGAGTTGAGCGGTAAATTGCATGCTTATCCACGGGCCTTAATTATTGCGCAAAACGGAAGAATTCTTACTCGTTTGCGTACTCAAAGTCACCAACATCGATAAAGCGGAGGCAACGTAGTTAAAAAAAATGGGGCTTTTTTACGAGAGTGAGATATTTTTAGCTTCGCAGATGTGATAAAGTAGAAGTTACACGTAATATATTTGCATGTACGTTTCAACAACGCTAATACTGAGTCACGTATTAAAGTCGGTCGCAACAACTGATGGCATCACTGTACGCCCCTTTTTTTATCAACAGCATCGTTGTAAAAAATCCGCATCTATGCCATATTTGAAGGTACAGAGAGCGAAATGATCTCCACTTGCATCTGTCTACAGAAAAAAAATGAAACATTGAGTAGCGTTCCGATATTGGGACAACGTTTTTATATCTTCGTGAATTCGGTCAGATATTTCACTTGGTTAATGGATGTGACACATAGGCATTTATATTGCCACGCCCCATCATTTCTGCTCAAACAGCAACAAAAAATACGTCCTAACGCTAATTAAATATTAAAATATGAAAAACGCTCAATGACGGATATGTCATTTGCCATAGTTAAACAACTTATCTCCGAACACAAAATAATACATCCTGTTCATGCAGATCCGAAACATTGATGAAACATGATGAAGGGACTCAACAGGCTGACTCAGAGGGGACAGTTTTTTTTAAGCACAGTAAAACAAAGTCACCATGGTGGCGTCAAAGCTTATTTCACTGAGGCTGTTTGAAACCTGAAAGACAATGGGTGAAGGGCCTGGCGCATGAACAAAGTGTATTTGACACTGTCCACGGAGTCTACTTGAACGTAAAGACGTGCGTTTTTATTCATAAACGTGGAGCGCACTTGTATTTTTTAGCGCTACAGTATAATTGACCGCAGTGCGCCGGACGGCACGATACTGTTGGGGATCGTGAATGAGATAGGTCAGCATATACGAAATATGGAATCACCAAGCACGAAGAGGTGTCTTTCAATTGAGTTCCAAGGTGTTCTACATATCGCAAACATAAGTTATTCGCAGCGCAAACAAAAACGATGTATATTTCAGTACTCTCGGTATGCTTACTACAGCAGATTCAACGCACAGACTAAGAATGTGCTATAAACTGGCTGTTCATTTCAACTACCAGTTACAGCTTAAGCCGATCGGCCGACTACAGTAACATACCAGCCTAAACTGGGCCGTTCAGCGCGTGATAGCGAATCGCACAGCCCATACGTTGGGTCCAAGAAGCAAGACACTCTGCTGCCGTAAATAAAAAAAAAACAGCTGCCAAATGTGCTCGCAGTGCCTTGGCCCAGGCAGGCCTGACCTAGTTCAATAGCTAGTCAGACAGTGCTGCATAAAACACTCGTATGCGCTGCGATCGATCCTTCTTGGGAACGCACTACTACCATGTGAGCATTGTGCGCTGAACAATGCCGATCGCTCGGTGCGACTGACAACAAAAAAGATGCCTAGACCGATTCACGATGAATTCCTTAGGCAATGTGCATAAAGATGCAGCGAAACTACGTAACTTGCAGGGCGTAAACATGCGCCATGGTTCTTTTTTCTCGACATACATCCACCAGCATCTACGTTTGACTAGACCTTTTCACACGTAAAATGATTACGCACACAATAATACGTTTGAGCAGTTCCTGGTTTTGACACAAGCGTCTTCAATGACATGCGTTGTACTCCTGAATGTATATATTGTCACATGTAGAAAAGCCTGTTGGCTCGTGAAGTGCCTGAGAATGCGTCAGTAATAACAGTTGCATAACTGGTATCCAGGGGAAACGAACTGTCGCTGTCTACTTTTCACAAGTGAGAGAAAAAAAAAACAACCAAATACCCAGCTTTGTATGCCTGTTCACCGGAATGTCAAAGAAGATATTTTCTCGTACGAAGATTTGAAGCTTTTTTTCCCATCTACGTTCATAGTAGATGCAAACATAATGCCTAATGAGTACTTGTACAGACTCTTGCGAATGATCAGTCATTAAGGGTACAGTGAATATCTTTTCCTGTAAACTTTCTGCATGTAAATATGTTAATGCATTGACTTCGCGACGCATGTGGAGCTTGTAGAAAAATTTTAAAGCCGCAACAGACAAATTTTCACCCTGAACTATGTTTTATATGAAATAGCCAGAAAAATATTTCACAAGAGGCACTTGGTGAACAATGGAACAGCGTGAGCACATGTTCATACCTGTAGTTGTTAAGTGAATAGCTATATTTCGAGTGAACTTCATTTAAATATGTGTCGAATCCAAGGTAGAATGTGAGAAAAATTATCATGACGTAAACATTTTGGGCATATGCGGAAGGACACAAAAAGAAGGTACTTTATCACGCGGTCATATTTTCGACAAAAGGACTATCTTTTGTCCGTATCTAACCACCAAAATTTATCTTGTAAGAACTTTATCCGTGTGTGGTTCAGTACCCCTTCCATCATTGTTTAATTCAATACCCTTTGAATGAAATATCGATAGCATGAAGGGCGTCTATGTGACAAGGCATCTAGTTGAGTGCAGTGCCCCAGTTACATCATTTATGTGAACGAGCTATAGAAGTGCAGCAATGGGGGGGGGGAGAGGCTGTACACAAAGCAAAAGCCTATGTCTTACACTAGTCATGTTGAATAGTATCAGCTCGTTCTAACTTGCCCCAAAGAACAAGATGCCTTTATATCCTGCATGCTATCAGGTCTGCATGCAAGTGTTGAAGATTATCGCTAGCAAGCTGACGCATTTTGCTTGCACGCAACAATGCTGAAGTATAGCTAGCCACCTTCTTTAAAATTTATCAAGCGGTGAAATACTCGGCACGTAGCGCTTAACAACGTGCTCTTGAAGTGAATGTTAACTAAATAATGTTACTATAATTAAACTAGATTGTTTCTAAAAAAATGACGAGCCTATAAAAACAAATACTTCAAAGCTTCCAACTTGAAGAGTACCTATTTTCTTTTTTTTCAAGTTCGATCCGTTTTAATCCACAACAGTCATTCACAGGTCTCCCATGTCCACTTCGTTGCATGTTTGTTTTAATGGGACCGACAAAGGAGGCGAAAAAGGCAAGTTTTAAGGGGATTATGCGACTTCCGCGATGTATTTGGAGCCGCAAACAATTTTGCAAACTTGCATTTCTTCCGATTCCCGAGCTGATAGTTGATCTGATCTGCGCAGTTAGATTTCCTTTTCTCTTCTCTTCTTTTTTAAATTTATGTATGCGGACGGCTTCTCACAGCTTCTCTTTCACGCCAAGTCCGGTTTGGCCATTAGCATCAGTTTCGGGCGCTCAGCTTGAAGGTAACACTGCTCAGATCAATTACATACGATATCATCACGCTGTGTCATTCATGGAATCTAAGGGTAGCAAAGGCAGTGAGCGTCGAGGCATAGCCTATAGAGCCAGCAAAGCCCGCTATATAGAAGCGTTAACTAAGAGCACTGTTCTAAAGTGCGAAATTTGAAAATACTGCATCATCCATGATGCTTTTTTTGCTAGTTAAATAAGCACGCGGTGAGGTTTTCAGACTCCTCGTCCATGTATTTCTTGGTCGTCGTGCTGCTTTAGGATATCGATGTTGGTGAGTATAATGATACGCATTCAGAATCTCCAAGTTTTGCATTGAGTAAGCTAACAGCTCGCAAGTTGGTGTGCATTTATCTCAGTGAAGTAACAATGCAGGAATAAAAAAACACAGACAAGTAAGGAAACACGGTGCGCCGAGTTTGAGTACTGTTCCTACAGCAAAACGGGCCCACATGAGCCAGCACGAACACCTCTCTTAAATTTCTCTTTCCTTCTTTCTCTTCGCTGTCAACGTTCCCATTTTGGCTTTAGGCCAAAATCTACCACAGCGTTGATGGCGCTCACTGATAAAATCTACCTGAATATTTATTAGTTTCGCCTTTTGTAGCCCTACCTTCGATGCTATGCGCGATGAATTCCGGTAATGGTGACGGGACGTCACATATAGCATTCCGTATCGTTTGTAATATGGCAAAATGTTCAGTGTGCTTATGCCTATAAGTCGTCACCCAGACACTCACCAGTATTAGGCGTCCGTGAGTACGGTGCATGACCACATCATGTTCCTTGTTGCTGAGCCTCTGGGGCGTCTCCTGCTTATGCCTACGTGAAGTATTGAAGTACGCCTTCGTGTGTGTTTGTGTGGGAGATTTGCATTAGTATGTTACCTGTCCTTTACACGTGTCCAGCAATAGTTAACAAAACACGCGCGCCTCGTACTTCTCTCCTTCTGTCCCAAGCCGAAACAAGGTGTGCTTGTGTTCGAGAAAAGCCTTTTCAATATTGCTATTTGTGAAATCAAGTTGGGGAAAACTGCTACCACAGAAAGCGCGGGACAGCATTTCCGCGCGGGATCACCACGATATAAGTGGGCTACCGGTCACTAGCATACAGGTCATACAGGCCACTAGGACACATACAGGTCGCTAGGACATATGCCAATTACTGTAAACAATATCTAGCATCATTGGTACCCGAAGTCGATGTAGTAGTCCCTCGAGTGGCGGCGTTCCCTTCGGGCATTCTTGAGCTCGTCCCACGAGATGAGTGTAATGGACGAGGTGGTGAGCGTGTAGAGAAAAGCACCACCAATGCCTTTGGCAAGACCACGCAGGCCCTCGGTACGCTTGATCTTGCGCACGCAGTCCCAGACACTGCGATAGTAGAGGCCCTCGCCTCGCGCGTTCGAAGGCTGCGCGTACATGCGCGCCCGGAGCACGTCCACGGCAGCGATGAAAGGCGCCGACACGAGCCCCGAGATGAGCGCCGCCAGCACCGTGTTGATAAATAAGTAGCGCTCGCGACCCTCGGTGGCCGTGTTGAGCAGCGTCTTGAAGCCGATGAAGGTGGACAGCTGCAGCGCCGAACCCGTCGAGATGCGCAGTATGTTGGACGAGGTGGCACGCCATAGGCCGTTCCACAGACCTTGCGTCCGGTAGGATGTGCATGAAAGCCGCTCTCGCCGTCCTGTAGCCGTGCTGGTAGCCGACAGCGATCGACGCCGTGGCACAGTGCACCTGCGTCGACGAGAGACGCGTTGCTACCACTACCCGATTCTGCTGACTCTTCTCATCATGCATGATTCAAAACACCAGTATCACTGTGTAACCACTATACACGCGACAAAAAGAAGAGGTTGGGTCAGTTGATCCCTTCCTCATCAAAAAATAAAGATATGTGAATACACTATTGGGGGAAAGGGCACGAAAACAAAAAATATGTAAACAGACCCAACCCTGGCCTCATTCAATATATCATTTCTTTTTGCTGTTTTTTGCATATTTTTTTCATAGAGCAGTGAGGGATACATGCGCCCACCATCAGCGCAAGCCTATATTTTGGCCTCAATTAGAGTACAATAAAATGTTCTCGTCTACAGTACGTGCGACACCTGAAGTAACCGTGCAGAACGTATGACGTAGGAACAGCATTACGAATAATGACTGAATAACCGAGAGAAACACTTTCCCCCTCAAAAGTGAATCTACCGTTCTTCCCAATACCACAATGAACGCACCTCTTCATCTTTTCACGGGTTCCCACCTGACGCCCCTGAGAAATACCCATAAATTTGGCCCAATTAAGCCTGAATATTTGAGGCATCGATTGGTCCACTCGCTCGCATTTGCATACGTGACTCATTGCGAGTGCCTGGGTATTTACGAACACTGCACCACTCGAGCATTTTGCCATATACAGCCGGCATTCGTCCCAGGCACGGACTCAGCGTATGAAATTTAGGGCACACGACATGACTTGGACTACAGCAATGTGATTTGCCGCGGTTCATAGCATTATTACACGCTAAACTACACGACTAAAACTGCTCTTCCACGACTGGCAGCCAAGTCACGCTAAAATTGCACAGATTTCGGCATGTCGTACCTGCATGTGTGTCTTGAGAAGAAAAAGCGGCGAGCCGGCGAACGCCCCGACGGCACCGGCCACACCACCGGAGATGGCACTCAGGCGAATGCTGGGCTCGAGGTTTTCATCCAGCGTGAACCCGAAGTCTTCGATGGTCTGGAACATTCCCAGTCGCAGCCGATTTGCCAGCAGCTGGTACCCCAAGCCCGGCAGTAGGCCGCGGTAGATGGCGAAGATGCCATCGTGGCGGGCCACCGTGTACAACGCCTGTGGCACGTTGCGGTACACCGGCCGCATTCGCCCCGACTTGTCTGCGCCATAACACAAAATTTTACTGGACACTTGTGCAACTCTACGTGCAAAGCTGAGAAACCTGTTATGCGCTTACGAGCTGCGATATTCGGCCTAGCGTAGAGTAATGGTCAAAATTTTGCGGACCACGAGAGCGCTTGTCCAACAGCACTTCTGCGCCTTCTAGCCGCTGCCTGCATAACTCGAAAGCGTGCACTGCGCTCGCGCACCCTTTTTTAACCTACCAGCTTGCTCGTTCGCTCTCTTGAACAGCGTGTGGACCAGAACGCTAGAAGCAGCGCAAGGTGGCACTTTGGCTGTCACGGCACAAACCTTATCACAAAGGTCCGATTTTCTAAAAGCAGAAGACACATATGCATGTTTTCGACAGAGTGGAGCGTTCTGGATTAAGGCCCACAATGCGGCGTGCACCGAGCACTGCCAGTACAAATTACGTGTATCGTCACGATACCATCGCTTGGTGTTTCCGCGGCGACAGCAGAAGCAACAGCTCCTTTCTTTCAATGCCAGTGCAAACGCGCGATTCTCAACGGTAGCCGTCGGTCCGCCCTAATTCAGGAAGCTGCCGTGATACTCCATTCGATAACTCCAGCAACTATAGGTAGCGCGACGGTAGGTCAAAATGGCGGATGAGACGGTGCTATGGATACAGTGGCTAGAATGTACCATGGAGGAAGGACTCCGTGGACGGTGCTGGAAGGGCGCCTCAAGCTGGATGGATGGATGGATCGATGTGGCTGTACCCTTTAGATCAGGCAGCAGCTAACGTCACCTAGCCCTAAAACTTAGTGAACCACCAACTAGATTTGTCTTTTTTTTTCCTTTAAATAGTGAAGTATAGGACTGGTACTTTGCAGTGAATGGTTTAATTTTCACTCGTGCCTTGACTTTAGCTACCAATCAGATAACCTCCTTCTAGTTGATTCTACCCTCTTAAAGTCTATTTTGTCCTCCCTGTCTCTAAACCCCAGTACTTTGAAAAACTGCGCGCCATCATGCTGAACTATAGGGCGAAGCCCTTTACAGAACATTATCAAGTGTTCGGCAGTTTCCTCCTCCTCTCCGCATGTACTGCATACCGTGTTTACCCCTTCGTATATGGCCCGATATGTCTTGGTTCGCAATACTCCTGTCCTGGCCTCAAACAGTAGAGAACTACCCCGAGTATTATCATAGATCCTTTCCTTGGCAATTTTCTGCTTAAAAGTTCGATAGCAAAGCTCGTCAGGCTCTCTAGTTTAGCTGCACACCACACTTTCTCTCGTTAAAAAGACGCATAGATATTTGAATGAAAATGAATCAGCGTTTATGAATACCGTGAGACCGAACTGCGTAGGAGACTTATCACCGTGTGCCAGGTTCGAAGGAAAGCCGCGTGGCGCCGCCTGCGTCGCTGGAATGACCGAATATGAGGGGTCGCGCTGCTCGCGTCACACGTGCTTCCGAGCGCTTTCTCCCGAAGATGCGATAGACGCGTTTCCCACTCCAATATCATCCGACTCTCAGATTTGTTCCTTCAGGTTCCTTCTTTGTGATGCGAAGCAATGCCGCCGCTGCATCACAGTGCTCTTAAGGTCGGCGCATGCGGTTTCATTGCAGTGACGTTCCCCGATTGGTTGCCCGCATAGCGCCACGAACGGTGACACGCTATTTCAAAACACCGCATCACTTACAGAGTCAGCGTGACCGCAAACATTGTGATCACGAGGGGTGCAAAACGCCGCCCCACGGATCTGTACACAACTGAACAAAAAATTACTTTATATCATTCCCGACGTGAGGCACTGCATGAGGGGCCCTCTTCCCCTTAACCGCAAAGCACACGCGAAGGATAGACGATGAGCGAGAGCGGGAAAGGACTAAAGGAGAGGATGTTGAACGGCTGAATCGGACGCATCTGGCTGGCATTGATAAAATTCGCAACTTTGACCACCTGGAAAGGGCACTGGTACAAGCCCAACGTGGCTGTCGTTTGGGGGATCGCGCAGCCGGCACGCCGGTAGCCGCCACCGGTGTGCCCGTCACTTCGTCCTGTCTAGTATTTTCGGCTGCAGCCACCGTGTTGTCAAGGCTTTGCTGAGAAGTTCATTGAATCTAGCATGCATTATATCCCACACTGCGTGTGCGGAGTATATTGATGGAAAAGAAGTTTCGAACACCGGGCACATCGTCGGCTGCGGTTACAGCTTGGTGAACGCTGCTCGTGCCACGGCTGGGGAAGACCGAGCGGCGGTGCTCGTGCAAAGCAAGAAGCCTCGCCTTTGACTGCGCGGCGTCTGCACAGCAGCATCCAACATATTTAGTGATTCTTCTAGCTCAGCAAGCAAACAATAAAGATTAAATCATTGCTACTGCAACTCGCAGTAACTCTCTGACTTCACAATAACCGTAGTAGAAATTGCCAGCGACAAAATATAAAACACCAGCGAGCCACCAAAGTGAGGCCGACTGAACGATGGCATAGGCTGGCTGCGTGGACATCCCCTAAACTACAGTTACGACGGAAGCCGCATGGCGACACCACCATCTGTGAGACTTGCGAATAGAGGAAGCGCTGGCAGGAGTGACACCTTGCGCTTCTTCTGGCGTTTCTGTGCGCGCTGTTTAGGAGAGCGAACAAGCAGGCTGGTAGGCAAGAAAGGGCACGCGTGCGCAGTGCACGTTCTGGAGCTTCACAGGCAGCCGTCGAAAGGCGCAGCTGTGCTGTTAGAGATAAAGTCCCTAGATGAAACAAGGTAGCGTCACTCATTGTTCTCGAGCCGTCCTCCTCACTCTCTCGATTACTCATCTTTTTCTCTGCCATCCACGTCTGTAATTGGTGCATTACTTGCACGTGATCTTGCAAATGGCTGGTGGTGTTATTTATTATTATGCAAAAGGTTCAAAACGAGTACGCATGCGCATATGGCTCCAGCCGGATTCTCGCCGTGACCAAAGACAAAATCGTAGCCAGAACATAAACTGAAGAGGAGGAGCGTTTCGGTGTGCGCTAAGTCGACCAAGATTGTTTCGCCATGCTCGTTCAATGCAACATCTGCGTTTTTCAGCAATGCTGCGTTGCCGTAAACAACAGAAAATGGTTTCGCTCTCTTCAACTTACCTCGTGCTTTCCGAGATGAAGCGCACCATGAAGTGCAACTATAAACCATTTCACGCGAATGCTTTCGTGCAACTCCGTCAACATATGTTACGTGGATCTGCGAAGCAAGTTCACTTGTCGGTTTTTATTGAAACGCCAGGCGCACGTCTAATGCGTGTCTAGTGCATGCCAGTTGGTACAAATACATGTGGGTATGCACGTATACAGAGCAGCTGTAGGTTGTAATCAACGCACCTTCAGAAACATTTCACTCTTGACCAGTTCCCGCTTGAGTCGAAACGCGCTGCTTCGAGACACCTCACCAGTAGAACTCTCACTTTTCAGGAAGTTCCTAGCACCGCATCAGAATCACTTGGCTTCACGATTGCCCAAATGGGCACATTTAAAAAAGAACGTCATCGCAGTGCTGCTGGACGAGTGTTCGTACCAGTCTGGTCGTAGTTTTTTTTTTTTTTTTCTTGCGTGTGCACAAGCCGGTTGTAATCAATCGTCACAACGTCACGCCCTGTGGCCACTTACAGGATCCAGCAAGAAGCACGTTCACTGTGTCACAGCACGAACAAAACACAATCGGAGAAGTGGACTAGTTAAAACTGGCCGAAATACCACGGCCGTAGAACTAAAATGTACTACGCGAGACGCCATGGCTCGAGGCCAGGATTGCGGCCCACAAGGGGCTAGTTCGTTAAACGTCCACCACATGCCGCATGAAGTTGAACCCTCCCCCTCGTTCCCTCTTTTCTCCTCCCACCACGACGCTGACGAGTTCCCTACGGAAGTGGTTTCGCTCTTCAACCTGTTCTCGCCCGCCCCTCATTGTGGGAACCAAAGAATAGCGACCCGCTGTCAGTGCATTCTTACTCACGCCGTTTAAGAGCCGGCCTGTGTAGAGTACGCGAACAGGATCCGGACCGGCCATGAACAATTTTTCAGACTGAGGACTTCTTTTTTCCTTGCCTTGGTTGAATTCGAGTCCTCACAGTTTTGATATAGTCATAGATAATTTATATACGAAGAAGCTACGACCAACTGCATTACATTCTTTAGTTTTTTTCTCGTCGTAGGTAATCTATTGTAATCATAATATCAGGTTCAATACTTAATTTGTAGCTAAGCCATATTACTTTCCGACCCAAACTTTCTGTAAGGCAGAAAAAAGTTTTTAATCTAGTTTTTTTAGCTACTAGGCTATTGAAAAGCACGCAAATAATTAAGAAAGATGTTAGTAGAACGATTTTCACAGGAGAAGCATGTCCAGTATATTGGACACTGGGATTAATTTGTTGAACAAATAGGTACACACATTCTGCTATTTTCTTAGATAGAGCGCTGCTTTTGGCCCTGTTAGGTTAATAGTCTTATAAAACACAAGCGGGGTTTGTTTTGTCCCGAGAAAAAGTTGATCCTCTTGGCTGATCCTCTTCATGCTGTTGATAGATTCCCAGCATGCCCCAGTTTTGTTTTTCTATGACTGGGCTTGAAGAGTGTCACGTCAAGCCACCTCTTATTTTCTTTTTTTCCTTCTAAATTGAGCACGATGTGCACCAATTGCATCTTGGTGTGAGTGTACTGGACATAGGTAATTTTCGCATTGACAGCAAAGTTTTTATTAGAAAAACTACGTTTTTTGCAACAATGCATCGAAAGGACATGACAGAACTCGTACAATTTAAGTGATTTCAGTGGTACAAAGATATGTCCTGAAATACTTTTGTATACTTGACCGCATCAAGCGCACGCAGTTTTGCGTAGATTACGCAATCACTTCTAGTGCCCGATAATTAGGTGGAGCTGATGGGTGAACTACACTTAAAAACATCTTACTCGACTCTTACAGAAGCTACCAAAATGGTTTTAGTTCTGACTGTAGCTCTGCTTACTTTTATTCATCACTTTTACCGTCATGTTTTTGTCAGCGACTAAGTATATGTACCAGCCAATCCGAAATCACTAAAAGGTGATTGCAGTAACTGTAAATAAATAGTAATAATAAATTATGTGTTTATTACATTAGTCCAGGGGCAGGAAAGGAATGTGCTTGTTAACTACATAGTAAACGCTCCGAGATTGTACTGTTCGGTTATCCTTTGCGGAAGCTCTTTCGCTTTCTTATTTCTTTGTAGCGCTTATTCTTTGCGTCAAAGTGCGTAAGGAGCTACGCATAGTTCCATTGAGAAAAGAGCACCAGATGCTCGGGACGGAGAGCAAAGTTACAGTGTAAGCCGGAGGAGCGGCTTTTGTAGACCTTTTTGTAATTTAGTGTTAACATCTCATTTGCTGGCATCTCATTGCAGGTGTCTTATTTTATAAGGTACTCAGCATAGTTCCTTAAAATGTACTTCAAACAATGCCTGCTTCAAGGGACAGCGTGTGCTTGATTGTTTTTGCACTACTACCTGACAACATTCAATTAACGAGCTTCGCAACTTCAGATTATGCAGCATCGTGTGTTTAACAAAAGATTTGCTACACCTAGAACTGTTGTGTCTGTGTTTTTGGCTCATTTCAATCGCCTTGATATATTACAAATAGTAATAGATAAATTATTTATGTAACATTTCGTCTGGCGAGATTTCATTGTGACATGTGAAAGGAAATTTCATAGCGTTATTGCGCACAATACAAGTGCTTTATGCAACAGATAGTCGAATGTGCAGCGATCTCCGCATTGTTGATATTTGTGTTGAAGGCCTGTGCACCAATAAAAGAGCTATCGAATGGGGTCCTTGCATGGCGTACGATGTAAGGGCTAACATGCTTAACTTAGAAGCAATTTTAAACCCACACTGTTCATTAAGGTGTACATCTCAAGTACGTAGTGCTTCCTCTCGCCCCCGGATGTTGTCGGAATTCAGAGCTTGCTTTTGCAATAGAAGAGTGAATGCATCATAATTATTGCCTATATTTGATTGGAAAATATTGATGATAATCCACCTTTTCACTCAATGGTCTCGCTGATGTATTTGTAAAGATGGCAACGGCAGGAACACTAATCATGCTGTAGCGAAGAAAAAAAGTGATGCAGAACATTTTTATTAGTCTATAAAACAGGTATCTATTGATAATATTCCATTAGTTGCTAACGTGAGGTCATTACTGGCAGCAATATGCTTTGATTTTCCTTCCAGAAAGAAAGAAAACTGATGTTAACGTTTGGTGCCATCGTATACCGTGTTACAGCTTCGATCCTACCACAGTTTAGACAAGAGCGTAGGATGAAAATTTAGGTGAATTACATGCTTGATACATGTAGCATTTTATCTGCAACGGCAGAGTGTTTAAGCTTCATTTCCAGCCTGGCCGACGGCCTCTCCGAACTTGGAACACATGTGTCAGCTAAGCGAAAACGAAGCATATATATATATATATATATATATATATATATATATATATATATATATATATATATATATATATATATATATATAACGAGTCGATAGACTGATGTAGCAAGAAGGGAGAAAGAAACTGAGGAAGAGGTAAAGTAAATGAAAGGAATTGGTGTAGGCCACCAGCATCATTGCTTACACAGTCTTCTCGTGTGCGCCAGTAAAATCTGCTTTTTTTTTCTTTAGCTCAGCAATAAGGATCGTTTATATATTATTGCTATACAATTCGCATTTCTTCGCACGGTGCTAAAGCACCCAAAGTGGTCTAGTTTGTAAATGTTACAAAGGGAAGCGACAATAAAATGCATCATAGAACTAGAATAGCATTCTGTTGATAAGTCTGCCTTTTTTTTTAAACTGTTCACCGTATAGATAGGTGAACACACTAAATGCTCATAATAAAATATTGATCACAGATGGTAGGGTTACATTCTTGGTGCTGAGGTGTACGTGACGAACTACTGGAGGAGCAGCTGAGTTTTTTTTTTTTTTTTGCCGGAAAGCAACACTGTAACACAATACTTACCTACGGCATTTTTTTCAATTATGGTATACAACAGCATAAATCACTCCTAACATTTTTTTCAGTTAGCTTGCCTTTATTAACACATCTCAACAACCTGGTTTTACATTTATCAACGAAAAAGTTCACTCCTTACACTTTTGTGACGCCCCCTCGAGAGGTACAAACTGACAAAAATATTACCCAGCGTTGTGCATTTACATATAGCTCGTGTTTTCTTTCCGTTTTTTGCCTGCGCTTTTGTTATTATAAGCCGGCGTCACCATGGCTAGAAAACGATCTCTGTACCGTGTAGAGGGACCCGTGAAAGACACACTACGCGACAACCTTCCCTCGCTGGTCACCCCACTGGCAGAAAAATAGTTGAAGCCAGCCAAGCGCATTGTCATCCCATATGTGCCGGGCGCCAGTGAAGAGCTCTCCGCGATTCTCGGAAAATCAGGGGTCGAGGTGGTTCGCAAGCCTGCTTCTATGCTCACCCGCTTGCTATTACGGCCGAAGGAAGAAGCAACACCAGCGAGTAGTCTGCAAGTTGCCGTGTTCAGAGTGTCCAGCCAGCTACGTGGGCAAAAGCGAATGTTTCCATTCAGAAAGCCCGTGGAGTGGCCGAAAGGCTTTGACTGGCGTTCCTGACGAGGGAGTCAGCCGCTGAGCGCTAACGTGCGCCTTGCCGGGCAGCAATAAACTTCCGCGCCCACTCGTTAAGATTACGCCAACTTAAGAACGGCGTCAGGAAGGCAGAAGTGCAACGCGGCGCTTTTGCAGAGCCCCTGAGAAGCCCGACAATATGATTGATTTCTACAGCTTTTCTGTTCTAGAAACACGGAATTTTGAAATGATATCCTTGCGTGAATCCTGGCACATTTACAACATGCCAACAAACTTGAACCGCTCTCTAGGAACAATCTCCTCAGTATACGTTCACGGCTTTTGAAACGTGTCGGAAACGGGAAGCCACCGCTTTGGCAAAACAAGACATGGAGATGCTTTTGTGACAAACACAGACATATCCTGAGAAAGTTACCAAGTCGTTCCTCACAACCCAGACCCTCTACGATCTTCCCAACAATTTAAATCTTCTACCGAGCCCAACAGATTTCAGTCAAAATGCTTACATTTAAGCTTATAGAATTCACACTCCACAAATTAAGGACCTCCAAAAAAGCAAAAAATAAAAAAATGTTTTGGTAGTGCTGGCTGCTAAAATGTTGCTTGTACTGTGCAGGCACATGGAGCTTGGCGTGTGTGTGGGGGGGGAGGGGGGGTGTCTCAATGTCTGTATGTGTCTTGCTTTGCTAATAAGCACCTGAAGTAGCAGATTTATACTTTGTGTAATTGAATTGCTGCTTTGATCTGCGTTCGTGTCATCGTCGTTCATGGAGCGTGCTTGACTTGGAAGTTGATACTACGAAGAAATAATTGAACGAATTCAAGCATACCCGCCTGGTTTTCTGTAAATCGCCTAATTTTGGCAACGGTGATCGATGTGAAGGCGTGGAGATACTTTTGTATCACCCGAAAAGCTAAAGCATTACAAAAATCTGGTGGGGGTAAGAACCCCCTCATCCACATATAGTTACCATCCTGAACGTCACAAAAGTGCACGTTGAAAGCCTTGGGGCATCTACTAGAGCACTGTGTGCTCTAGTAGATGCCTTGGCACACACAAAATATCTTAGGTGTGAAGGTGTTATCACTCAGAGTGGGAACTATGTATCCTTCTTTTACCGACATTGTCCAAGTCCCGTCCCTCTGAGGCTATGCTTCTGAATCATGGTGCCGTGTATAATACTGAGGAAACTCTTCTACTCGAGCAAATATAGGAATAGACGGCAGTGATGTCGTCAATCGTATGTTTCCATGAGTCTTTCTGCCGTCGGAGTTTTATAGCTGCCACCACAAACCGAATCACAGTAACCAAACTTGTAGTCAATTTGTAGTAACGCAATTGGTACTCAATTTGTAGTCAATTTGTAGAATTGAGTCATGTAAATTACTCCGAAAATATTGAGCCTGTAAAATATTCCGAGAAAAGTGAAATATTTCTGTCATTGATAGAGTGGTGGCCTAAAGCAAGAAACATACCTGCAAAATACGACGCAGTTCATTTGTATCAAACATGCGCTACAAATCAATATTATGATATATTTTGTAATCTGTCTAAAATATTAAAAATATTTGGATACTTATTGTGTGCTCTAAAGAAATCAATAAGAAATAAGCTTTCTTTGATAACACAAATACCTCAATATAATGTGTGAAACGTATGTGCATGTCCCGTTTAAAATGTACAAAATTATGCTGTGCAAATCTGCAAACTTTACCTGCAAACGAATGCGGATGTCAAGATCATAACAATACAAGGCACGTATATGCATGCACAATATAATGTTATATTCACTGTGGAGCTATTCAAAACGAAGAACGAAATAATGAAATAATTACATCGAAAGTACTTTTGTTTTTTGTCCTTATCAAGCCTCAGCAATTTTCTTAGTGTGAGAAAGATCCTATCACCGTTTCGGGACCATAGGTTATTAAAGCTACATCTTTCAGTTATCTCAAGCATAGAATCCTGGGGGTGCTATGCACACCTCATTACTATCAAAACTAACTACAGCTGCGAAAATTGTGCGGACACCTGGCCAAAGCAGGAGTGCGTGGATGCATGTGTTTATGTACGCGCACACATACAAATTACACGTATGAACATAATGAAGTATGGTTAACACCTGCTTCCCCCTCCTCCTCTAGAAAAAAGTTCCATACATTTTGCTGCTCCTGACAAATTGAAAAAATCGAACTATAAGGAAACACGAATATTCACATATAAGCAGACGCTTACGGCAACGACGTAAGTACGAATATGATAAAAGAAAGTGTCATTAGCAATACTCATATTCGTAGTAGCATATGCTACATAACAGTTTATTACGTGCTTTTAAACGACCCCATAACCACAGTATACCGCAAAAAAAGCAAGAAAATTATGATCGGTCTTGCGCTCAGTAGGAGTTAGAATCTTTCTAATTGGGTTCGCGACACTTTCATAACACTAAAAAAGTAGAACGAAAACAAAATAATAAGACTTGACGTTTAATATCTTTGTTATTTCAGTTCTGCGGACAATATCGCGCTTTTTAGTAATGCCGGCGATGATTCACGAGAAAAATAATTTCGAGATGTAAAAGAAATACACGTTAAAGTATGACTAAAAAGGGGCCCGAAGAAAACAAAAATAA
This sequence comes from Rhipicephalus annulatus, assembly GCA_013436015.1. Taxonomy (NCBI): domain Eukaryota; kingdom Metazoa; phylum Arthropoda; class Arachnida; order Ixodida; family Ixodidae; genus Rhipicephalus; species Rhipicephalus annulatus. The sequence continues at coordinate 321,813 of WOVY01001072.1, read as the reverse complement.
TGTTAGGCGGTCCGGCGAAAACGCGGAATTAGCTAGGGGGCTAACAGTAAAGCCACCCCTCTTACTATGTTTCTCTCATTCACCAAAAATAAGGTTAGGCTGATTCGCAATTAACGTTAGTCATTTGCAACACATGCACGGCAATCACAATGCCGATAAGCTTCAAGCAGAAATTCAGAATATTTCAGTAATAACTTACGGGCCTAAAACACGAATAAACTACTGCACCCGGCCTGAAAAGCATCACGAGGCTTGAGTGGCGCCAAGAGATCTAATAAACTTTACATATAGAGAGGGTAGACACGCCCACACGCACACATTGCTCATCTCACAATATTGAATGCGAAGCATTGCAGTAGTCGTACAAGCAAGATGTGTTACCATCAGGTTTAGGACTACCACTCCACGGCATCTACAGCAGCGGAACTAGCTACTTTGCGCGCTGCACTTTGTGTGGTCAATTAGGAACCACCGCAACAATGGTCGTTTTTAAGCGACTCAAGGGCTGCCCTACAATCTGTGCTCTCGGCACTGCGTCGCGGTCCGTACGAACAGCTTGTTTTCAAAATTCGATGCCCCCTTCACACATGAGAAAGGGCATCATGTGACGTTTCAGTAGCTGCCAAGTCACTACGGCGTCATAGGGAAGGAACTTGCCGATACTGCCGCACGGCCAGCTCTTGAAGAAACACAAGAAGCCATACCACTTTCGCGGACCAATGCTGCCAGTAATCTTCGACGATTTGCGCGTGAAATCACGTTTTCACTATGGTGCCCACCAAGCAACGAGACGAATCGTGAACAACACCTGTCCTCTTTGATGGCTCTCCGCATACCCACTGGGCTCAACCGAAGAGAATCCACCCTTCTTCATCGCTTATGGCTAGGAGTGACATTTACAAAATCTTATTCCTTTGTCATAGAAGTGGGCGACAACGCTCTCTGCGATGCCTGTCATTGCGAAGAGACGCTACACCACATCCTGTTCGACTGTCCGCTGTATGACATCCAGATACAGTCACTGGCGTCCGTTTTTGCGCGCATCTACAGCAGCCAAATGTCTGTGGACACTATTCTGTCAAGTGCCCGAGAGAAGACATTGCAACAGAAGGCGACAAAAGCTCTGTTGAAATTCCTACGCGACACGGACTTGAACAAGCGGCTGTAACAGCTATGTCACACACCGCGAAAGACAAGACTGGACTATGACTGAGTGTGCGCGCGTGTGGTGCCGAATGTGACGTGTTCATCTCTCTTCCCTCTCTGATCTCTATCTTTCATCTCCCCCATCCCCCTCCCATGCGCAGGGTAGCAAATCGGTGGCCTATGGGCTAGTTCACCTCCCTGCCGTTCTTTATCTCCTATTTTCCTTTCTTCATTTCTTAGCGAACTTCGGCGACTCTCAGCATATCTATCTATCTAGCCGCCTACGACTTTTAGCTCTCCTGGCCGTTTCGATAATGGTATCAATACCAAACTTGGTATGGCATAACATGACTGTATGAAGAACATATTTTACTGGTCATAACATGAAAATCGTAACATGTATGTCATGAATGTCATAATTTACATTTCATGGTCTTGTAGCTCTTGCGGTGGTTTTGTTCACATTGCATGTTGCAAAACTGGTATCTTATAGTATGATTGCATGGCGAACACACGCGACACACTTAACATGAAAATCATGACACGCGTGTCATGTAACAACATGACTGCATTCCATGCTCATGATGTACTCGCGGCCGTTTCGGAAGCGTCACATATACCAAATTTGGTACTACGAGACGTGAACGGGTGAAGAAGGTATGATATTGGTGCAAAAATGATGAACATGACATGCATGTCATGTAACAACATGACTACGTGCTACGCTCATGATGCGCTCGAGGCCGTTTTGCTAGCTTCACATGTACCAAACTCGGTATTACGCGACGCGAACGGACAGCATAGGTAAATGACACATCCAAACATGATAATCACGACATGCCTGTCATGTAACAGCATGACTACATGCCACACTGATGATGCGCTCGCGGCCATTTCGCTAGCTTCACATATGCCAAGTTTCGTATTACGTGACGCCAATGGATGACGAACGTATGTGACTGGTGCAAACATGATAATCATGACATGCGTGTCATGTGAGAACATGACTACATGCCTAAGTCAAGGCGGCAATACACTTTGACGTGACGCGGTGCGCGTGCTCGCCGGCATTCATTTCGTCGCGTCACGCTGGCGTTGCCCCGCCAGGAGCCGCTCCTGCCATATACTCGCAGGCGCGTGCGTTGTTTTGAAGCATGCGCGTTTCAGCGCGTCCAGCGTCCCTCCATACTGAAAAGAGGAAGACGCAGTGTTGTCTTGGTAACGCATCGGCACTAAATGCAGCATGTCGCATTTCATGCCAGTTGCCATCGGGTGGCGCCGACGGACGCTGGTCGCGCCTGGCGTCAGGTTATACAGTGCTCGCGTTTTGCTAACGTAGCGTCACTGTGCCCAGTGTGCTCGAGCGTCGACGCTACATTGAAGGATATTGGGCACTTCATAATGCTCTCGTCACCGTTTCGCTAGCTCCACATATTCCAAATTCTGTGTTACGTGACGTCCATAGATGACGAAGGTATATGACTGCTGGAAACATGCTAATCCGGACTCGAGTGTCATGTAGGAACATTTCAACATACCATGCTCATAGCGTGCTCGCGGCCTGTTTGCTCGCTCCACATCACGCAACGTGAACTGATGAAGAAGGTAAACGACACATCCAAACATGATAATCATGACATGGTAGTGAGGTACGGCATCAATTACTTCCACCTCGTAACGTTGCGCAGATTTTAAAGAGAGATATCAACATTTCTCATTTGTGCATGTTTCGCATATCATCGATTCCCACTGTACGTGGGATCTGCCAATTTTTATTGTAATGAAATGAATCATGTAGGAAAACCTCTCCCGTGTGCCCGTTCCATCGGTAAGAACACGAGTGAATAAACATCCAGGCACACCATAGAAAGAGAATACAAAAAAAGAATGTTCAATAGCAAATGCGCAGTAAAACCAGAACCTAAATATGATGAGACGGAGAGCAGTCAGCGTAAGGCCTTATGTGAAGCGAGCGAGTCCAAAATGGAAGCACTGGGTCACTGGCTGCATGCTGTGGTTATCTCTTCCGAAAGCAGTGTCGGAATCCTGCCACGTATCCGACTCGGACACGATTATGACTCCTCCGCACTTGTCCACACACGGGCACTTCGGCAAAAAAAACCTGCTCCCGCTGTAATGATTATCCCTCCATCAAGCCTACTACTGAGGGGAAAAAAGGGGGGGGGGTACACTTTGCAAAAAGAAAAATGTTCATTCTCTTTCGTTGGGAGCTAGGCTGGACCTCTGACCATTTGACCATTGTTGGCGTCCATCCTACCCCCCTTCCCCCAGCGCATCGCTTGTGTTTGTGGGAATGTGGTTTGAGGAAGGCGTTCGCCGAATTTTCATTGTGCGGACGACGACGCCAAACGACCATGCTGCCTAGGCAGTCCGTCTACCTTGAGGCAAACCCTTGCTCGCGTTCAACGAGATAACAAAAAACGTCTGTCTGTCAAATGGGTATTTTCCTCCTACACCCTGGCTTGTGTAGGGCACAGGGTAGTCACCATTGCACTATTACAAGCTCATGTGTATAGTAAGATTGGATGTGATATGAATTCGTAAGTATTGTATGAGGTTACTTGATCTCAAGGGAAGTTAATTTAAGTAGTATGCCCTAGAAGAGTTTGGTTACCTAAATATATGCTTAACTTTACATAAGTGAATGATTAGTTCCATTAGCCACAAGCTGCACCAGTTAGATATTTAAATCCGAGTGTAAGCGATTACAATAGTCGTTTGAAGCAACTGCTGTAAAAGTATCACAATCATCAGCAAAAAGGTGGATATTAGGAGCTACTTGAAAGGGTAGATCAATAATATATATTAGAAACAACAAAGGACCCATTACCAACTCCTGGAGCACTCCTGAAGTGACATGGCACATTTATGAATTGTAGCCGTAGGCATCCGTGGTCACATTTCAAGGTTTTGCCGACGCCGTCAGCGAGACAAAAGACGAAGCTACAATAACTTTGAACGGGATGACTTCTTCCCCCCTGGACCATCCTATCGACGACTGTATCAGAACAGCACACGTCGGTCGCCGTCTCCGCGGAACTTCGGCTCAGTTGGCAGTTCCCGTTTCTCACGTCGTCGCTCACCTTCACCGATGTGGCGTTCCTCTTCTCCTCTCCGACCTTCTACTTCAATTCCTGACCGCCAACTGGAAAACTAAACAGTGCAGCTTCGGGAGGGAAAGCTGCATCTTTCGAATGCGTCAAACTCCTCCGGACCGCCCATCGAATGTTTTATTAATGTACGTTGAAGGTATACAGACAGAGGCACTGGTAGACACAGGCGCATCACTTTCCGTAATTCGTGCAGACTTTTGTGCCCGCTTGAAAAAAGTTAGGACGCCATACGATGGCCCTCCCCTTCGTTGCGCCGATGGAGTCCCTATTCAGCCTTCAAGTGTTTGCACAGTCCGAGTTTTCATAGATGGCATCCTTCACCACATTCACTTTCTTGTACTTCCTTGGTGCACTCACACAGTAATTTTAGGATGGGACTTTCTTTCTTCGGCATCAGCTTTTATATCGTGTCGTCAGCGAGTAAATGAAATGTCAGCTACTGAGAGTTCATCCGATGTCGATCTATACAGCTTCCGTTTCGTTGGTTGCTGCCGCTGATTGTTTCATTTCGTCAGGAGATGAACAAATTCTCACGATCACTTCGGATACTACAGTTAACGGTGACGTGTTCATAGCCCCATCAGTTCACTCCAAACCTGCGGGGCTTACCATAGCACCCGGCCTTGTGCGGTTTAACGACAGTAAAGCATTGGTCACCGCCTTGAACCCAACTTCATCGCCAGTGATGCTGCCCCAAGGCACTGCTGTGAGCTGCTTCGCTGACAGCGAGCATTTCTCGCTGGTTCCCCTTCACGCAAAATCAACGCCTTTGTCTGCTACAACTGATATAAAGGCTACTACTGTTGCTTTAAATGACACCATAAGGCCTCACCTCACTGCCGAGCAAAAGAGATATTTCTTAGACCTTCTCCAAAAGCACAGCCTTTTGTTTGACGTACATTCCAAAGTTCTGGGCCTCACCACCGTCGCAGAGCACAGCATCGAAACCGAAGGCAGCTCCATTGTACGCTGTTGCGAAGCGCACCTCCGACGACGTTACGAAGGGCGCCTCGAAATCTCACCGCTGCAACCACTGTTTCGAAAGACGGCGACGCCAACACGGTCCCGAACGCGCCACTGCTTCGAATTCCACCGGGAAGGTCACCAGCCGTTTGGTAGCGTAGGTTTCTCAGCTCGCGACTGCTTCTGCGCAGAGCTGATAGACGAGCGGACGAGACGACGGTGAGTTAAACAAGGTTTATGTACAGCATATATACAGAGGCGTTACAAATTCGGCACTGGGGCCGACAGAGACGCGAAGAGCCGAGCTCTTCTCTATAACACATAGCTCTACTTTCAAATGGGTCTGCTAACACATAGCTCAACTCTCTATCACATAGCTCTCTTCTCTGACACACAGCTCAACTCTCTATCACATAGCTCTCTTCTCTGACACACATGTCTGCTCTCCAACAGGTCCGCTGCTCGCGACACGCATGTCTGCTCTCACATAGGACTGCTCTCAAATAGGACCTCTGATCTCGACGCGCCGCAGGGCTTCTTTTATATGCACCGGGTCCAACCCAAATGTCCAACCAGAAGCGCCGCTGGTCATGAAGTCAGACTCCTCCAATGGGGTCGCCGCTGGGCAGCGTCATTCTTTCTCATCGATTCTGGAGAGGCTGCGCTGCAGGTGGCTGCACCCAAGGACGAGTGACGTCGCTAGGCATTGCGTCAGCCGCCAGACAGGAAGACGCCGGTTGTTTACTAGACGGGCTCGCGGGCTGAGGTGACTCACTGTATGTGCGCGCCAGAAAGGCGCCGGCGTCAACCCTTGAGCTGTTCGCGTCAGGCGGGCTCGCGTGCTGGCCTTGACACAGATTTCCTTTTTAAGAGGCACGGACGTTCTCTGCGGACTCGCAGGCATAACAACACCGCCGCCCATACCGTCTGTCTTCGGCGGAACGGCAAATCATTGAGGAAAACGTCACCGACATGCTCAAACGGGATATCATTCGACCTTCATCCAGCTCTTGGTCGTCTCCTGTGGTGTTGGTCCGAAAAAAGGATGGCTCTGTTCGCTTTTGTGTTGATTACAGAGCGCTCAGTAACATCACGAAAAAAGACGTATATCCGTTGCCACGCATAGATGATGCCCTGTACTCCCTACAAGGCGCAGAATATTTCTCCAGCCTCGACCTCCAATCCGGGTATTGGCAAATACCTATGCGCGAAGCAGACAAGGAGAAAACAGCGTTTGCGACACCTGACGGGCTTTACGAATTAAACGTCATGCCTTTTGGCTTATGCAACGCTCCAGTAACATTCGAGCGCATGATAGATACCGTCTTACGTGGTCTCAAATGGAAAACCTGTTTATGTTACTTAGACCACATCGTAATTTATTCTACTTTTCCTCAGCACCTTAAGCGTTTGGACGAAGTTCTAACGTGCATTTCGAACGCTGGTCTACAGCTCAATACAAAGAAGTGCCACTTCGCCAGCACAAGCATCAAAGTATTGGGTCACCTTGTCGGCAAAGATGGCGTTCGACCCGACCCTGACAAAGTTGCTGCCGTAATTAGTTTTTCACGTCCGGGCAACCAAAAACAAGTTTCGTGGGCCTGGCGTCTTACTTCCGCCGCTTCATCCGTCACTTTGCTGCCATTGCGGGGCTGTTACACAAGCTTCTGACGTCAGGAACGGCTTTCACGAGGACTGACGAGTGCGAGTGTGCTTTCCAAGCCCTAAAGCGTGCACTTACATCAGACCCCGTCCTCCGTCACTTCGATGAGAATGCACCCACTTTCCTGCACACAGATGCCAGTGGCCACGGCATCGGTGCTGTCCTCCTCCAGCGCGATGAAACCTCACGTGAGCGAGTAGTTGCGTATGCCAGCCACGCACTAACACCTGCGGAGCAGAACTACTCGATAACAGAGCAGGAATGTCTCGCTGTCGTTTGGGCCATCCAGAAATTTCGACCTTATCTGCATAGACACCACTTCACTGTGATCACCGACCACCATGCCCTATGCTGGTTGTCCTCGCTGAAGAATTTGTCTGGGCACCTCGGTCGATGGATACTGCCTTTGCAAGACTACACTTTTGACGTTGTTTACAGGTCTGGTGAACAGCATCAGGATGCTGACGCTCTCTCTCGCTGCCCTCTGCCACTTTCATCTACAACCACGAATCATCAATGCCCTTCAGGTGATTAAGCGGCTTCCTCTTTACCCAAGTTATCACCCCTGGCAGTTGCTGGGTCACTATGTTTAAACAGCAGCGCCCAGTTTGCCGAGTGCCAACGTGATGACCCCTACTGTAACCGCATTATCGGATACTTGAATGACTCGTCTTCTCCACCTAATGCCAGACTATGTCGTCAGCTACGGCAGTTCGAGCTAGAGAACAACGTCCTGCAGCGCTATACTTACAATGCGGATGGGCATCGGTGGGTGCCAGCACTTCCCCGTTCGCTGCGAAAACAAGTTCTCGAAGCATTGCACGACGACCCATCAGCTGGACACTTAGGATTCCAAAAGACCTACAACCGCGTTAGGAGCCGTTTCTTCAGACCTGGTCTTTCTACCTTTGTGGCTAAGTATGTCGCTTATTGCACACTTTGTCAACGCCGGAAACGACCAACTTCAGCTCCTGCTGGCCTATTACAACCCATTACATGTTCCGATACACCTTTTGTCAATGTCGGAATTGACCTCGTCAGGCCACTTCCCGTAACGCCAGCGGGCCACCGCAGGATCGTCACAGCTGTCGACCACCTCACACGATACGCGGAGACTGCTCCTCTACGCACTAGCTCTGCATCAGACGTTGCCGCCTTCTTTTTAAAAGCCATTGCGTTGCGTCATGGTGCGCGCGTTGTTGAGTCACCGAGGCAACGCCTTCCTGTCCACAATTCTCGATGAAATCCTAAAAACTTGTGGCAAAGTTTATAAGACCACATCCGCTTACTACCCGCCGACAAATGGCCTGACAGAGCGATTCCACCGGACTCTAAACGACATGATATCTATGTACATCGGACCTAACCACGATAACTGGGACAAAATTTTGCCGTTGGTAACATTTGCACACAACACTGCTGTTCAACGAACCACCCGGTATTCACCTTTCTTCTTCGTCTATGGTCGTGCGCCGACATTCACCCTTGACGCCTCTTTCTTCAATGTAACGACAAAAACGTCCACCACTACGGCAGAAAATTTCGTTTCCAGGCTCGCTGAGGCACGGCAACGTGCTCAACTCAACACGGAGGCCAGTCAACAAGACCGCAAGCAACGCTACGACACCTTCCGTCGAGACGTCACTTTCCGTCCTGGAGATGAAGTATTACTTTGGACGCCTGTTCGCACTCCAGGATTGTGTGAAAAGTTTCAGTCACACTTTCTTGGACCTTACGTTATTTCTGAATGGACATCTCCTGTCAATTACTTTGTCACTCCCGTCGAGGGTTCTCAGACCGTCGTTACCGTGCCTCCGAGATAGTCCACGTTTCACGTCTTAAACCCTTAGTTCGCCGTACATTTCCCGCCTAAGTCTCGGTAGGGCCGACCGCTCAAGTGCGTGGGGAAAATAAGTGTGAGCATTGTTTATGCGTCCCATCTTTTCATCTGTACATACCCATCATCACTAGTCAAGCTTAGGTTGTGGGGCAAATACTCGAGACAATAAAGAAGAGTGTTGAGGGTACTGGACGCCATCTTACAATATATATATATATATATATATATATATATATATATATATATATATTATGAGTGGCGCCACTGACGTGCTCACGCACGGCGTTTCTTTCATAACCACCGCAAATGTCTCACATGCGTTTCCGGCCCACGATACGCGCGTTCTTGTAGCCATTTAGATCATCGCTGCTATCACGCACTCCGCACTGTCTTCAAGTCACGACCACCGCAAGCGAGCTTGGAGCAAACTCGGCTGCCCGAGAAGCTTGGGCCATCCTGCATTGCACCCCTGTGGAGGGCTGCAGCGATTTTGACCACCTGAGGTTGTTGATGGAAAGAAAAAATGTAGTGATTGCTTCAACTTTGAACTTGGTTTTTCAATAGTAGTGGTCGTTCGCCCCTACACATCATCATCATCATCATCAGCCTGACTACATCCACTGCAGGACAAAGGCCTCTCCCATGTTCCGCCAGTTAACCCGGTCCTGTGCTTGCTGCTGCCAATTTATACCCGCAAACTTCTTAATCTCATCTGCCCACCTAACCTTCTGTCTCACCCTAACCCGCTTGCCTTCTCTGGGAATCCAGTTAGTTACCCTTAACGACCAGCGGTTATCCTGTCTACGCGCTACATGCCCGGCCCATGTCCATTTCTTCTTGATTTCAGCTATGATATCCTTAACCCCCGTTTGTTCCCTAATCCACTCTGCTCTCTTCTTGTCTCTTAAGGTTACACCTACCATTTTTCTTTCCATGCTCGCTGCGTCGTGCTCAATTTAAGCTGAACCCTCTTTGTAAGTCTCCAGGTTTCTGCTCTGTAGCTAAGTACCGGCAAAATACAGCTGTTATATACCTTCCTCTTGAGGGATAGTGGCAATCTACCTGTCATAATTTGAGAGTGCTTGCCAAATGTGCTCCACCCCATTCTTATTCTTCTAGTTACTTCAATCTTGTTTTTCGGCTCCGCGGTTATTACCTGCCCTAAGTAGACATAGTTTGTTACAACTTGAAGAGCACTATTACCTATATCGAAGCGCTGCTCTTTTCCGAGGTTGCTGTACATTACTTTCGTTTTCTGCAGATTCATTTTAAGACCCACTTTTCTGCTCTCCTTGTCTAACTCCGTAAACATGAGTTGCAATTCATCCCCTGAGTTACTCAGCAATGCAATGTCATTGACGAAGCGTAGGTTACTAAGGTACTCTCCATTTACTCTTATCCCTCCTACACATAGTCGCGCTTTAATGCCAGCCTCATATCCACCCATGATGATGTCGCTTGCAATAGCTTCTGAACTGCTTTTCGCCCGAACTTTCACGACATTTTTGAATAGACCTTGGCCGATCGCTGCAGCGTGCGACGGCCGCGGGGAAAGACAGCAGCGCCTCTAGTTGTCGCGACCGCCACGCGGCCCGCCTCTCCGGCACAGCTTTCAAAGCCGCGGAGGAGGAAGGAAGGACAGGGAGGTTAAACTGAGTTTATTCAGGAGAGCCACAGGCTGTCCAGGTCAAGAAGCCGGCCATGTTTTGAATAAATTCAGAACTCTTTAGAGCACTACACGCACTCTACGATAGGAGAGCCATAAGCTGTCCCGGTGTCGTTTAAAAAAGTGGGTAACGATTTAGAGTTCTTTGTACTCTTCAATGGGAGAGCGTATACAGCCGTCCCGTAGGTCTCACGCTAGATGACACCCTGGTGCCAATAAAGGCACGCAGCTCATCTCAGCTACACATGAGTGCTATCGACAAATACGAAAAACTATTTCACTTTGGGCCAAGTCATCCCGAAAAACCTCTATGCTAACCGGGTTTAAAAGAAAAGTATTACTTCAAATTCAAAAAAGATTTGTCTTAACCTAAACAATACAAGCGTTTACCAGAAAGTACTTCATGTTCACACTTTATCTTTTAGTGAAACTTTACTGGCCATTGTCGTCTTCATTGGCCGCCTATTTATATTAGCGCGTGTAGGTGCTGTGCATGCCCATGTGCCTTGTTCCGTTTGCGGCACGCTCAACGGTTAGCAAAAAAAAAAAACCACAGCCTATCCATGGGGCAAATGAAGATGAGTGCGGACAAGCGTCCATCCATTCATCCATCCGTCCATTCCTCCGTCCGTCCGTCCGTCCGTCCGTCCGTCCGTCTGTCTGTCTGTCTCTGTCTGTCTGTCTGTCTGTCTGTCTGTCTGTCTGTCTGTCTGTCTGTCTGTGCATTTGTCCATGTGTCCGTCCATGTGTCCGTGCATCCGCGCGTCCATTTCTCCGTCCGTCCATCTGTGTGTCTGCAGTGGCGTACGAACTCTTTCGCGAGTGGGGGGGGGGCAAACAATTTACCTCACTCGTCAGACGGTACACGCACACACACACACACACACACACACACACACACACACACACACACACACACACACACACATATATATATATATATATATATATATATATATATATATATATATATATATATATATATATATATATATATACATATTCGTCTGCTCTGCCCGAGAAGCTCAGGCGAACCTGCATGGCCCCGCCGCGGTGGTTTAGTGACTAAGGTACTCGGCTGCTGACCCGCTGGTCGCGGGTTCGAATCCCAGCTGCGGCGGCTGCATTTCCGATGGAGGCGGAAATGAAGGAGGCCCGTGTGCTCAGATTTGGGTGCACGTTAAAGAACCCCAGGTGGTCTAAATTTCCGGAGCCCTCCACTACGGCGTCTCTCATAATCATATGGTGGTTTTGGGACGTTAAACCCCACATATCTATCTATCTATTGAACCTGCATGGCACCTTAGAACTGTATATACGACTTACTTGAACCTTCGAATGCAAACATACCGCTTTACTGTAGTGCATAAAAAGCCTAATTACTCAATCGTAGTTGATTAGGCAACTTACATCGAAGGTTATCTTCTCACTAATGCTAACAAATGCTATTTCTCATTATGTCAGGGCCAGACTTGAGGAGTGCCGACTCATGCGAGATATTCGAGATTACCCCTTTGACACTTGGCCGAATACAAAGGTTAATAAATAGAAATGTTTCATAGCTCTATAGGGCAATAGCACCAGCAAAAATACGTCATACTGCGAACGAAATCTGGTGAACTATGCGAAAGAGAGGCTGTGAAGTATGAAAAATCACAGCATATCCATGGAGTGAATGATGATGAGTGGGGCGAAACATCCTTAGAAGTGTGGCAGCTTGGCCCAGTTGGTATGGCATGACGTTAGTTATAGCACGAGAACAAAACGACGACACAGAGAGAAGAAGGACACGAAAGACACGAGCGCTCGTGTCTTTCGTGTCCTTCTTGTCTCTGTGTCGTCGTTTTGTTCTCGCGCTATAACTATCGTCATGCGAAACATCCGCCAGCCCGTGCGTGCTTCCATTCATCCGCGCCACCATCCGTGCGTCAATTCATGCATCACTCCATCTGTCCAAGCATCCATCCGTCTGCAAGTCCGTCTATCCATCCATCCATGCGTCCTTCTGTGCGTCCATCTAGTGAACCCTTCAAGTACCGCCATCTCCCATCTCGCTACCCCTGTGGCATATACCGGGTATGTGCGGGTATGTGCCACCAGTGGATACATACATACATACATACATACATACATACATACATACATACATACATACATACATACATACATACATACATACATACATACATACATACATACATACATACATACATACATACATACATACATACATACATACATACATGCGTACGTACGTACGTGCGTACGTGCATACATACATACATACATACATACATACATACATACATACATACATACATACATACATACATACATACATACATACATACATATGGAGAAGGAGGAGCTACAGACCCATGTCATGAGGAGCTTCGCCCCTAAAATATTACGTGCTTAGACTACAATGGGCCCCACAAACTGGCTTCACCGGAATTACTGCGAGGTCACCAGATTTCATAATTCTGGTCCGGAAATTTCGCCCATCTGGCCGAATTATGTAGACTGCGTAAATTAGAGTTCCCTGACCACGTTTTGGCAGTATTGACGCATTAATATTACAAAAATTTAAGTGGAGATCAATGGAAGCGTGTACACGATAACTTGGGGACGTCAGTCCAGTGGTGATACCCGACGTGCACGACTTACTCACAATCTAAACAGGGTTGTCAAACACGCATGGTGTCACGATCTTCTTCATCGCTTTACATAAGTTATCCAAGATGTGCGGCAAGGTTTTTCGTTGTGACCAGGCGATTCCCAGCTGTGGAATGAAACACATGAAGACGTATGTGCAGCGTGCCACAGGTATGATTTACGAGATCGCCGTATCTCGTGGCGAAGTTTACACTGCTCAAGCTGGGCGTTGTATAACCAGGGCGCCAAGGAACATGAATGGTCTTTTAGATCAGTCGACATCGTTCCAGAACTTACCCGTACTTCACAGCATTCGCGAAAACTGTCAATCACGACTTCAGCATACCAAAATTCCTTGCAGATTTAAGGACATACTAAGTCGCGAACTGTCAGAAGCATTCTTTGTTACGCAGAATTGCGACACGTGTAGGCACACTATACCTTTGCATTTGCGTACCTGCATGCGAACATAGAATGCAAAACAAAAGTTGATAGATTTCCACAAAGGTCACTTTAATCTATTGTTTCCTCGTTATTGTGCCCGAGTTCGTTGCCTTCATTTGCCATTGAACGCAGTGTGTGTGGTTTCAATGAGAGTGGTTGATTCAGCGCCCGTCCTGCCATGCACTCCTCCTTGCTGTCCCCATCAGAAGTAACGCTGCAACGTTTCAAGCAAGAATAAACAAGTGTCTTCTGTATGTTATTATACAACCAGCTTTCCGGTTTTCGTAATAAGCTGCTACTCGGAGGACAATTACAATACAACCAAACTCAGGAGTTGCTGCATTTACATGATGGCACGAAACAATACGCACAGTGTTGAATGTTCTGTCTAAAGATAACTTCAGACCGGCTGGCAGTCCTTTTGTCAAAAATGGCTGACGCGTAATTGTCGCCGCGCGTTGTAGTATATACGTTATGTCCACTGAGAGTGGAATGAACGCTATCGAGTTGTCTCTCGAACAACGTATTTGTTTCCGTTGTTTCCGATACGCCCACCCCCATATATATATATATATATATATATATATATATATATATATATTATGAGTGGCGCCGCTGACGTGCTCACTCACGGCGTTTCTTTGATAACCGCCGCAAATGTCTCACAAGCGTTTCCGGCCCACGCCACGCGCGTTCTTGTAGCCATTTCGATCAACGCTGCTATCACGCACTGTCTTCATGTCACGTACGGCCATTGCAAGCGACCTAGGAAAAAACTCGGCTGCCCGAGAAGCTTGGGCCATCCTGCATTGCACCCCTGTGGAGGGCTGCAGCGATTTTGACCACCTGGGAGGTTGTTTATGGAGAGAAAAACGTAGTGATTGCTTCGACTTTGAACTTGGTTTTTCAATAGTAGTGGTCGTTCCCCCCTACCCATAGTCGTGCTCTAAGGCCAGCCCCATATCCTCCCATGATGATGTGGCTTGCAATAGCTTAACTGCTTTTCGCCCAAACTTTCCCGACATTTTTGAATAGACCTTGGCCGATACTGCAGCGTGCGATGGCCGCGGGGAAAGACCATTGAACGCAGTGTGTGCAGCGCCTCTAGTTGTCGCGACCGCCAAGCGGCCCGCCTCTCCGGCGCAGCTTTCAAACCGCGGAGGAGAAAGGAAGGACAGGGAGGTTAAACTGAGTTTATTCAGGAGAGCCACAGGCTGTTCCGGTCAAGAAGCCGGCCATGTTTTCAATAAATTCAGAACTCTTAAGAGCACTACACGCACTCTACTATACGACAGCCATAAACTGTCCCGGTCTTGTTTTAAAAAAGTGGGTAACAATTTGGAGTACTTCGTACTCTTCTATGGGAGAGCGTATACAGCCGTCCCGTGGGTCTCACGCTAGATGAGACCCTGGTGCCAACAAAGGCACGGTGCTGAGAGGGGGGGTTAGAAAAAGGGGGTAACGATTTAGAGTACTTGGTACTCTACTATGGGAGAGCTTAAAGCCGTCCCCAAAGATAAACACAGTCACCAACGATTGGATCCTATTTGCAAATACCTCTTTACTTCGGGCCAGCCTATCTCGAAAAAACCACTATGGTAAACCTGGTTTGAAGGGGCAGTTTTTTTTCAAATTCAATAAAATATTTATTGTAACCTAAACATTACAAGCTTTTGCGAGGAAGGAGACCCTGCGTACACTTTATCTTTTAGTAAAACTTTAGTGGCCATCGTCGTCTTCATTGGCCGCCTATTTATAATAGCGCGCGCAGGTGCACGTACAAGCCCATGTGCCTTGTTCCGTTTGCGGCGCGCTCAACGGTTAGCAAAAAAAAAAAAATCACAGCATATCCACAAGGCAAATGAAGATGAGTGCGGACAAGCGTTTATTCATCCATCCATCCGTCCATTCCTCTGTCTGTCTGTCTGTCTGTCTGTCTGTCTGTCTGTCTGTCTGTCTGTCTGTCTGTCTGTCTGTCTGTCTGTCTGTCTGTCTGTCTGTCTGTCTGTCAGTTTGTTCACGCGTCCGTCTGTGCATTTGTCCATGCGTCCGTCCATGCGTCCGTCCATGCTTCCGTCCATCCGCGAGTCCATCTCTCCGTCCGTCCAGCTGTCTGTCTGCAGTGGCATACCAACTCTTCCGCGAGTGGGGGGGAGGGCAAACAATTTACCTCACTCGTCAGGCGGTATACACACACACACACACACACACACAGACATAATATATATATATATATATATATATATATATATATATATATATATATATATATATATATATATATATATATGAGATCTAACAGACAATAATGCCAAGAAAGGTATAGGGGCAGTTATTAGTCCTATTGTAATGTAAATGAGAAGAAAGAAATGTGGGTGAAAAGATGACTCGCCGTGGGCAGGATCCGCCCACGGCAAGTTATCTTTTCACCCACTTTTCTTTCTTCTCATTTACATTGCAATTGGCCTAATATAACTACCCCTATACCTTTCTTGGCATTATTGTCTGTTAGATCTCATTAATATTGTGTAAAACACAAACAACGAGCCTTAGAGTATACACTTGTTTCCCTTATTCATTAACGAGGGTCTCGTACTGGCAGAGTTGGTGCCTCTAGGTTGTATACGAGGACTATTGGTCAACTGCCAGTTAGTAATAAGTTCACGTGCTACGTGACGCCAAACAGGCTCATAAAGAGTGTGTCACACTCGCCGCCATGGCTACTAGTGGCTCTGACTGACACTACCACGTGGTGTAAAGTATAAAACTGCACAACGTTGCCGGCTGAGTAACGCACATCCCGCTTGCTCTTGTGTTGTGCCGTTTATGTTCATAAAGGTAACTGTTTATTCTACGTCTTATTTCGTTCCATTTTGTTTCATTTACATCTATTCACCGTAGCAACAGAACCCAAACATTCGCTTTTGGATGAAAGTTTTGAACCTTCTAGGGGGCGCTTCAGGCAAATAAGCGAGGAGGAAAAGGGAGGGTGTCGCTACCTTGGAAACTTGTTTCATCTAGGGACCTTAGTTAGAGACGTGCTCCCGTAGCCCGTAATATTTTGACCACCACTGTACTCATTATTTCCATCATCGTAGCCTAGAAGGAGGAAAGCACGGCTATTGCTGTAAGTTGAATTCAAACACCCCTAAATGTACTCATTGCAACGATGAAATAATTTTTATTACATGACAAGCCTCTACTACGACTAACTCAAGAGAGTGCTGCGACTAATACGACTATCTCAGAAGGGTACTGTCTAGCCGAAGCGGGTAAATTATTATTTGTGGAGTCGCATAACAACCTTTTCAAGGTAAATAACGGTCGTCAACCCGAACCTGCAAGTTGACGGCGTCTATTACTGTTTTTTTTTAGAAAACAGAGAAGAGACACATTCTTTCTTTGCGATGCGCACGTAGTTTTGGGAGCGCGCGCGCGAGATTCGAAGGGCGTAAATTGGGGTGAAAATGTAAGACGCACCTCTGACTGGCGGCTGCAGCTCTCCTTGCAGCTGGATACGGATCTTGGCTACCTCGATGGGATGCGTGATGATGCTGGCCGAACACGAGGCCACAGCGGCAACTGCTACCTCCATTGGAGCTCCCCTATCTTCGTCCTTTGATCAAAACTGACAGCAGGCCGCATAAGATCCTGCAGCAGAGTGGTCGACACCTTGAGTAAAAGAAAAAAGTCATTCTGTCCAGATACAGTTTATAAGCCACACGCACGGACAGTCGGCCATCCCCTTACGCGCTCTTCTAGAAAAAAAAAGAGTACCAACACACGGCTGCAAATGCCTCGCCTCTCCCCCGCAGTCTGAATCAGAATGACGGAGCGATAATACTACGCGGACATGCCGCATGCGCGCTGGTGTCCATCACATCTTGAATCCAGCGGCTATATTGATACGCGGTACTGGCGAAGTCCGAAACGAGCTGGTTGACCGCTCATAAACAACTGGTATTCAGTCAGCACATGAGTAGCCGCAGCATTATTAAGGGGGGAAAGCACAAATATAACACGACAATCACTAATATTTGACAGAGTTTAACGTCCCAAATTCAAGATATGGTTATGAAAGACGTCGTGAAAGACCACGTGGGGTTGTTTACCGTTCACCTAAATCTAAGTACACGGGCCAACAGCATTTTCGCTTCCATTGAAAATGTAGTTGCCGCGGCCGGGATTCGATCCCATGATCTGCGGGTCAGCAGTCGAGAACCACAACCACTACACCACCATGGCGCGGCAGCAACTATCTCGTTAAATGGAAGCCCACACAGAACGTTCAGCAGCGCTCTTCGTGTTTGTATGCGCGTTGTGTTCGAGTAGAGTGCTCGTAAGTAGTGCGTTGGCTATAAGAGTGTTCCCCCGCAGCGGTGGTCTAGTGACTGAGGTCGTTTTATTCATCATTATTTGTGCTCGTTTGCTACTTCCTGACCCGCAGATCGCGGGATCGGATCCCGGCTGCAGCGGCTGCATTTTTGATGGAGGCGAAAATTCTGTAGACCCGTGTGCTCAGATTTAGGTGCACGTTAAAGAAACCCAGGTGGTCGAATTTTTTCGGAACCCTCCACTACGGCGTCCCTTATAATCAAATGGTGGTTTTAGGACGTTAAACCCTACATATCAATTGGAGGGGTGGAAGTGCTGTGCCGATTGCGCCATTCTGACCTGCTGCGCCAGGCTGCACAGAAACACAGGACGTTCAACCCCACATATCAATCATTATAAATGTGTTCCGCGAACCAAGCAGCGTCCCATCTGCTGTGGCTATTTGCTGTGTATACTTGTTTCTGGTGCGAAGTACATTTCAGGAAATGAGAGCATGAAGATTGGGCGAGGCGCTGACTACTATTTGTTTAATGGCAGAATAAGAAACAAATGGAATACTTCCACACATGCACATCAGATCTAGGGTGTGACGCATACTGAGATGGTCACGACCGCGTTCTTTCTCGAAAACAACGTTTTAGGGGTGAGGCTACTCTTAACTTTGTCATACGCGTAACCGAGAGAAAAAAGACACGACAAAGAAAAAGGCGTTATCTCCCGAACAGTGTAATAGACGATGCTGTCTCATAGAAGCACATACAAACTGCAGTTGAGTGAGGACATTCTAGATGGCACTGTACCACTACTCTCCAAATGGCTGCTTCGCAGGCTGTGCCTGGGTACGCGGAAAACGAGTGCCTCTCTGTCTCCTGGATAGTCGCCATACCTGGCGAATCGTTGGTCGGGCATGGACGAAGCGGAGCGGCGGTCGCCTTGAAGACGCTTGCCTTCCTTGGCTCTCATCTGGTCGGTGTTACTCGCGCGCTGTCTGCATTGATTTGATTTGATATGTGGAACGTCCCGAAACGAGCATACCATTATGAGAGACGCCGTAGTGGAGATTTCGACCACCTGGAGTTCTTTAACGTGCGCCTAAATCTGAGCACACGGATCTACACCGTATGCATTCTCGAACGCGATCGGACGCATGCACGGACAAACGAATGGACGGACAGACGCTTCGCCCCACTCATCTTTAGTCACTACGTGGATGCACTCTGATTTTGTCGAATATATTGCGATGGTTATGTCGTTGACACAAAGAAAGGAACCTTTGAACGAAGTGTAAAGATTAAGAGTTGACTGTTGGGTGAGTTGGTGTTTTAACATAGAAACCATCGTGAGTAACACCACTATAAACAAGACCCACAGGAAGGAACAAACGAGCACAGGCGAACGCGAACAACTGATTTTATTGAACACAGATTCACACCTTTATACATCAACAAGCTGCGAAGACTCACCGTTGCATCAAGCAATATAGATTTAAAACCGTCAAACAAGGTGCGAAAGAAATTGAAATCCTCTTGTTTCGCGCCTTGTTTTTGATTGTGTTTTTTTCGTATTGTTGTTGTGACAGTCCACCTGCGCAGCTGAATGATGGATAAAGGTGTGAATCTGCCTTCAATATAATCAGTTGTTAGTCTGCGCCTGTGTTCGTCTGTTCCTTCCTGTGTGTCCTGTTTAGTTGCGCTACGCACGATGTATATTTATGTCAAGTGCAAAGAAATATACCCGCCTTGTACAGTGCAAGATTAGGATGCACTTACACACATACATTTTCGAAATAATATAACGCTATATCCTTGGCTCTATATGACATAGTGGCACATAATATCGACAAGAAGTAGCGAGGTGTGCTGTTACGGAGCGCATGCGCACAAAGCACACGCAATAGCCAGCTCCGCTCGCAAGGTTATTCTATGACGAACAAACAAATGCAGGCCTTTCATCATTATTTGTGCTGTAATGTATGTGTTCCGAAAACCGGCGTGAAGCATCCTGGGGCTACCTTTGCTCGCTATTGTTAAAAATAATACAAGGGTTGCCAAAAATGTATTTCGAAAAAAAAAAGCTAACGTCACGAAGAAGAAACAAGACGTGCTATATAGCCAATATGTGACCGATGCTTTATCTACAGCGCTGGTGGTGACACATATATGGGCGGAAAAAGGAGGAGGTGGTCGGTATAGAATTTAAGGGCCGTATCCACCAGGCAGCTCTTGCGTAAGAGTGTCTGTCAGATTGGCCCGGCGCGCGAGGCGCCTGCTGTCGATTTATGTGATAGCAAGACCGTCGTCGTGGCAATGATCTAAGACCGTCGTCGTGGCAATTTCATAGTCTAAGTACCACTTCTCAGCATTCCGTGAACAACATCGGAGAGATTGTGTCTCATTGCCTACCAGTAACCTAGTAAGCTACAAGTATGAGTAATATTATGAGATAAACCAAATACAGTGACTCCCATAGCGGACATGCAAGAAAGCAATAATCATATATGCACACAATAGTGCGAATCTACTTTGCTTAATTCCGCAAGTCTGTAGAAGGATTCAGAAAAGGAAATTGACTACTACCCATTTGTAGGAAAAAGCCCCAATGAAACCAACGCAAATCGCTCAGAAACAAAAAAAAAACTTCTTAGTTGCTTCAAAAATTCACCTGGTCCAGGGATGGAAACCAGCACATACGCCTTTCAGGGGCGGTCACTCCAGCAATTCGCCTAACCAAGAAGCCAGCAATAGGTAGCGTGAGAGCAAATTAGCCTAATCGACAACACGTAGCATATGAGAGCGCAGGGTCCTCTCCCCCCTCCTACTCTCTAACTCAATGTATGGGGCAGATTTTTCACCCCTACCCTCCCCCCTCTCCACTGCGCATAGCCACGAATCGAAGCACATGGACATGGAATATTGCAAAATCTCGGCAACTATATAGGAAGCTTTTTTTTTTCTGAGAAATCCGTATCAATGCCTTTGCGGTTTCGTGCAATGAACGGGAGATCGTCAATTTTCCCTTCATGTGCACACGAGCGACATTCAGAATGGTGGGCGCAGACGGGGGAAGTCAACGAGGCCACCATAAGATATACTCTTATTACCATTACCACAGCATGCAGTGGATATTTTTCCGTATTTTCAGACCCAAAAGTGCACTATCCTAAGCAGCCTAAAAGTTGTACGCTTGTCCCTGTTTATGTTTGCAGATTCTGGAAATATTCGCATAAAATGCCGACAAATGTTGATACGGTTTCCCGTCGTGCCCATCTGAACGATACCACAACACTCGGCAGTACACGATATTGACCGTTGACGGAGACGCAGTGCTTTCAAATAATGGCTAGCGTGCCCCCACGCCCACTCTTTTCTCTCTCCATATACAGAGTGTCCCACGTAACTTTAGCCAGAGTGTAAAAATATGCCGGAACACGTAATTACGGCGCAACCAAATGCATGTTGCTCACCTTTGCCTAGAGTTAGACTATTTTTTGTGTTCTCAAATATTGTTTAATGAGATATGTTTAAATAACTAACTTTTGAAGGAGCGAAGATGGATAAAAAATTTCCATAATAAAGTTGTAGATTACTTGATAAGTGGAAATATGAGGCTTTGTTTCACAGGCCATGTAAGGCACAGATGTGGTCTTCATAGATTTAGGGAAAAAGTATAAAGCGCCCCCTCTCGGAGGACATGGCGCCACGGTGTTAGAACACGAGGTGACGGTTCCTATATACAGCTGCAAAGGCCACATGTCGATGAGAGTGAGTCGCAACAACGTTTCTGCACAGTTGATTGAGGTTAACTATAAGGCTTAAGTTGAAGAATAACAGCTGGTAAAAATTAATCTGGAGCCCTACACCGTGGCCTACTCTGCAAACCACAGTGTTTTCATGCAAACCACTCAAAATTATAACAATTTTATCTTAAAATAAACTCCGCCTATTTCCACTGACGCACCTATGCGGATTCATGATAATTTCATTTTTTATTACTGCTTCAAGTACCTCAGTACGAAGCAGGTGCACAGCAGTCCGTGCCGGTGGCGGTTTAGTTATTCGCATGTCCCGTGCGGCAGGAGGGACGACGAGTGGGCAAGATTAACCAGGCATTCCTTCGAGAGGAATGATGAAAGTTGGCAAAAGGGCACAAATCCATTCTGAGTTATCCTAGTTTCAGGTTATCTAGATGTCGGAAACGATTTGTGGCGCAGAAACCACAGACACAAAACAGGACAAGAGACGACATACGAGCGCTACCCAACAAAGGTTTCTTGAACATCACACGTATTGGCCTATATACCGCGCTCATCAACGTAGCACATGCATGCGTGCACTTCTTTCTAAAAACAAACTCTCTCTGAAAGGCTTACAGATGAAGTACTGGCACACACTGAACCTATAGATAGATACCTTTCATGCCTCTACGATCTTGCGAGTGCGCCTCAATCTTTCTGCTAACAGTATACAGTGTGCAAAAACAGCCACAATAATCAAGATGACCTTCCGATTTTAGTTTCGTATCATTGGTGTGAAATGAGTGATCTGGGTAGATGCAGGGAATTCCTCAGTGGCGTACTGCTTCAAGTGTTTTAGAAAGGTTAGATTAATGTGGGTTCAAAATATGCTCAAATGTGAAACATGCATTTGCCCCCCCCCCCCACCCCCAACCCGCTTTACCTCAATCGAGCAGCAGTGGTCGCATCGATGCCGTCAATCTTGGAGACATTACAAAATGCTGTGGTTCGTGAAAATGGTAGATGTGCATTCTAGGAGTCCAGTCGAAAGTATCAAGTTAATTTTTTCAGAGCGTCGCAACAAACTACCGTGCTGTTAGTAGTAGCTTCGCCTGAGTGCCACTCATGCTATATGTTCTATAGGATTCGCTTGATCTGTTCACCTATATATAACCTCTCTAAGACTCTCAAATGTGCTTTATCGCAAGGAAAATGCCGTAAAGATAAATAATCTGCCAGTGGCCTCATCAAAGAGGTGGTTGAGCGGCGTTAAACTCCCTCCTCCCGAAATGTTTACATTCTGTATGTGTATATACTGCGTGTTCGTAAATTCGCAGTGCCCTTTTGTCCGGTCACGGGAAGTCAACTAAACATGCTAGAAATGAGGTGGTGCTTACTTGTACGATATTCACGTTCCTCCGCCGCGTTGTTGTATACCAGTAACGGTACTTGGCTACTGCACCAGAATGTCGCGGTTTCTATCCCAACTGCGGCGGTCGCATTTCGATGGAGTCGAAATGGTTGAGGTCCGTGTACTGTGCTATGCCAGTGCACGTTAAAGAACACCAGATGGTCAAAACTTCCGGAGCCCCCAACTACGGCGTCTCTCATAATCACATCATGGTTTTGAAACGTAAGACCTTAGGTAATATTTTTTTATCATTATTCATGTTCAATTTTGATCAAACTTTCGAATTTAGCAAGCGACGGAACGCGCTCAACTCTCCTCTCATCTTCTGCTGCCTCGCCACCTGTGCGCGCACACCCTTCCACATTATACTACGGAAACTCTGGGCGTTTTTCTTTTATTCAGTCAAGATTTCACATTTCTATCTTGTTTTGTAGCTTTCCAGGGACCCGTCAAATGTGCACCATGACTTTGGTTGATTTGATATGTGGGGTTTAACGTCCCAAAACCACAATATGATAATGAGAGACGCAGTACTGGAGGGCTTCGGAAATTTCGACCACCTGGGGTTCTTTAACGTGCACCCAAATCTGAGCACATGGGCCTACAGCATTTTCGCCTCCATCAAAAATGCAGCCACCGCAGCAGGGATTCGATCCAGCGACCATGACTTTACTGACCTACTGTAAGTGCACACGTGCAAGCGCACGAACGAACATAGCGTACAAAGGAGAAGCCTGATTCTTCCCGCCTCCTTCGAAAAAAAAAAAAGAAAATCGGTTACGTTTTGTGTAAGCAGGTACACGCCCGCAACGTTCCGCAGAAATCAAGGTGGCAGGTAAGAGCTTTTGTCGAGCCCAGAATCCCCTTCTCCCACCCCGCCTTACGTTTATTTTTTCTCTTAGTTTTTAATGAGTCTTTTTCTTTTCTTGGTATTGCGGTATATCATCCGTGCTCCCAAGTTGTCATGAACGGCCATTGTCTGCGAGCCTTTGCACACTGGCACTAAATAGAAGTAACTGCCGCCACCTGATTGAACGCGCATTGTCTTCCTTAATGAGGTGCTCACAATTTCTGCGCACTGTAATATTAGCACCGCGCCTTTGATTCGCCAAGCGCGCAGTGTAGCGTGTCTACCGTTTGTAATTGACTTCCCATGCGCCATTTATTCTCCCGCTCCAAATTGCTCATATACTTCGCCAGCACGCTGATTCACTTACTCGCCCCATTAGATGCAGCATTGTAATTGTACTTTCTTTCTCCTTTGCCAGTGTATATAGGTGGCCGTAATTAAAAAGAACTTGGAAAACAACAGAAAACGATACCGCCAAGCTGCGCTCCTTGAAAATTCCGCCAACAGAAAACAGGGCTTACAGACTTCTACTGCGTATCTTAAGACATTGTAAATGAGTCTTCAACCAGTCTCGCGGGCTTGGTGAAGAAAACACTTTCTACGGAAAAAAAAAGAAACCGGTGATATACGAACAGCTCAGCCAAATTGTGTTGTCATTTGTGGCACGTATGGACTTCGCAAACGGAGCACAAAGTTACCGCTTTCTCAAGCGCCATGCCTTTATACAAAACACCGCCTTCACTCTCTCCGAAGCTACCGCCGGCTGCCAGATTTCATTCAGCGGATTCCTCTCACTAGACGATAGGTGACATAAATCAAGAGCGCCGTTTGATCAGATGCGCTTCTCGCTATCATCGCTGTGTAGAGAAGTTGTAGTTGTTTAATAAACTGAAATACGCAGAAGTCTAGTTTTGAGTTCTGATATTATTGACGCACTTCCGGGAGAAGACAGCTGTCGTCTGCTGCGCGCCGGCGCGCTTAACTCGGCGCATCCGCGCACCTTCGAGCTAATATTTAGCCTCACAGCCTTTTTAGCACTGAAACCCTTGTGCCTCGACTGTTTGCATTAGTTTTGGCCGCCATGAATGGCTTCAAGCCTATAAACGAATTCCACCGGACATACGTCACGAAAATTCGGGGGCGCTGTCGTCGGGCGCTTAGATTCGCGTGGTATACAAAAGCCACCGTGCCTACCGCCGTTGCAGCTGTGTTTTCTCTGGTACGTGAGCTGTTTGTTGCCGTGTGAAGGAAAAAAAACTGTGTAACGACCGGCTGACGCGTTTGTTTGCGGGGGGGGGGGGGGAGTACAAAAAAGATGGGCTAGGTCTTTTTTTTTCACTTTTCAGTTTACAAGAAGCCATCGCAACTAGATTAGCCGCGCAGGAACTTGCCTTCGACGCCTGTTAATCGGTTATTTTGGGGGAGGAAAGCAGTAAAAACGATCAGCTCTATCAAGCATTTGTCATTGTAATGAGCCACACAACATTTTTTTGGAATAAGCCTTGTGTGGAGGCATAGCGAGCATCTCAAAGCACATTAACGTTGTGGATAGCATTGTCACATGCAAAGATATGCGAAAATTGTTTCGTGGTTGTCAATATTGGTTTAACTGCAGAAGTCTTAGATGCGAGAATTAAAGGTGTCACTCGGAGCAAAACGGTGTATAGAGATGTATAACACTTATAATACAAATGTTTTCAATATACACGCCAGTACTAAAGGTGTCACTTGGTCATGAAGCATGTGTTTGTTTCAGCGTGGACACGGTTCATTAAAGCAGCAGCGAGCAAAAGAATTAGAATATGCTTTTCCTGTTTATATACGACTGCGATGACACACTATACATCGGGCAGGACTGTTCCGGCTCTAGCGCGTTCTTGAGGCTTTCCCATCTGTGTAAGATTCACAGCAAAACAGTAATCGGGAAGCTTGCCGAGTCTGTGTACTGTCCTTACGCATCTCGCGGCCTCGACTTGAGTGTACGAATTGAGGCCTGGACCTGACATTTGCGTAACCGCATTGACCCCAGCATGTGGTTGAAGTATTATCACAAGCGCATTGAGGATGACTGTCCCCGAGATCGCTTTGGTCAATTGCGTGAATAACTTACTTAGCCCATTTATCACACGCGAGGATTTACGGTAACGATTCGCGGCTATGTATTCTATATCGCGTATTTGTTTATCGTGTACGCTGAGCTTCTTGCTGAACTTGGTCTGTCGTTATTGCATTAGTTAACAAATTAAAATATACACATGTACACACTGCCGCAACGCCTATGACGTTTCGCGAATGTCAACGAGGCTAGTATGTTCATTTCAAAGCCCCCCCCCCCTCCCTCCCCTTAATACAGCCACTGCAACTTCCTCTGTAGCAGCCGCTTCTAGTATGCATATGCGAGAGGCGTCCCGATGTCTCGTGCTCGGAGGCAGCTTTTGCACCTGCTGCGGCAGTGTTCACGTGACCATAAGTGTAGCGCGCTTTTCGCTTGAACGGCTGGGCGGAGCCTACGCACTGCGACGTCACTACTAAACCCACATATATCGAAAGGGCCCACCTCTGTTTACAAATATGGATTAGGGTAGACGGGCTCAAGTTCACGCAGCCCCGTTTGCCGCCCTAGCGGAAAGAGGGCAAAGCATTGGTCGCTCGGACGGGCCGCGCTTGCTGGGTTTTCCCATTGCACTCACGGAAAACGTTTTCCTTGGGGCGCTTATCTCGCATTTTTCATGTTATTGGCGCTGCTCCTTCGTCATCCTGAAAAGCCGGCACACACTACTGCTGCATTGTTGATTGATATGTCGGGTTGAACGTCCCAAAACCACCATATGATTATAAGAGACGCCGTAGTGGAGGGCTCCGGAAATTTAGACCACCTGGGGTTCTTTAACGTGCACCCAAACCTGAGCACACGAGCCTACAACGTTTCCCGTTTCCGCCTCCATCGAGAATGCAGCCGCCGTAGCCGGGATTTGAACCCGCGACCTGTGGGTCAGCAGCCGAGTACCTTAGCCACTAGACCACCACAGCGGGGTACTGCTGCATTGTTAGCTGCTACAAAAGTTTAAACATCACAAACACCTGAATACTGCCCATCATGTTCTACCGTTCTCAGTGCAAGCAGTGCGAGAAGAAAAAAAAAGCGTCAAGAGTGAATTGTGGCAGTTCACTGAATCTACGCGTTCTTGTTACTACGAAATATTTTAGTCGTGCACAGTATTACAAACTATTAACTGAAAGACACGCGATGGCCACACTCATACTAAAAGAAAGCGCGTTTGTATACTGAAGCTACAGCAAATAGGCAACCGCTGTACATTACGCGATTGGGATCTGGCTTTCCGAGACAACCATTGGCAGTGTGAAAGCGGCGGCCCTTTTTAGGTTAATACAATACTGTTAAAAAACCATACAGTGAGCCCTGCAAGTGTTTTATTCAGCTGATGGCTGTAGACCTGTCAAGTGTAAACAGATTTATTCGGCGGGTTCGCGCTAAGCGTTTAACGTACAGGTCTTGAAAGCAGCACTCACTGATAAGTTAGCATGCTGGGGTGTTGCAATGCTATAGGATCGAAGTCATTAGTTTAATTCCCGCATATGCCAGCTGCATTTCCACGGTAGAGAAACGCAGTAACAATGCGCTTGCTTAAATTTTGGTGCAAGAATGGAAGACTTGTTGCATATTTCACGTGTACAGTGGTATGACGCTCAGTGTAAACAGAAGTGACGCTCGGTGTGTGCGTTGTCGTCGCGCCTTACACTTCAAATAGATTTAGGTGCACGTTAGAAAAAAATCCTCATGTAGCCAGAATCAATCTGGAGTCTCGCATGCACTACGGCGTGCCTCTTAATGATATGATGGTTTTGGCACGTAAAATATTATAACCTTGCATGCACTCGAGCCGCGGGCGATACAGCACTGCCACTATGAAAACGAGTTGAACAAAGAGCCGAGGCAGATATAAACTTTTCGATGGTTTTGCGAAATTAGACGCACTTACCGGGGGCAAATCTCGGCGCAACTAAAAATATGCTCGATCCTTGTGGATACTGTATGATATGGCGAATACCAAGCGAGCTGTCAAAACAACCAAATCGACAATTGTATCAGTGAACATGCTGCGTGATCAGACATGGATATTATCCAAAATGAAACATGCGCTGCAAGAAACATGCGTGGCCGAAGTGGACATAAAATACTTCTTTGGCGTGTCTATATACTTTCAAACGAGCTGCGAAAAAATTCAAGGTGTCATTGAAGTTACGATAAAACCTTGTTAACATCCGATAAAAACCTCGGCAAAAGTGAAACTCTTATGAAAATGAACAGTCCGCATTGAAATGGTGCCAGGCACTCAAGAGAGCAGACGTAAGTTTTGTCTATTCACAATGACCTCCTCATAAATCTATATCTAGAGCCCCGTAAGAAACTTGGAATTCACGCAATCGAAACTTGAACGCTATATACAAACAAACTCGAAAGCGTGGCTGCAGTGTGGTTTGCCGACAGCTCCGACGAGACACGACTGCCGCAGCAAATGCGTGCTTTACCGGTAACATTCATATATAATTGCGCCGTCACCTCACTTTTATTGTCATAAAAAGCGGCTGTTCACTATCGACATGCACATTGCAGTCGCTCAAAGAGATCGGTCTGACTTGCTTGGTCCCGCAAACGTTGTCAATGAATCGCTCACGATTCTGATGAGATTCACTCCGTGAAAACGTTTTTACAATCTCTTTAAACCTTGGGAGCAAGTCACAGGTGGCACTGCACGTGCAGGGCGATCAGATAACAGCGCGTGCAGAGCGAGTGAGCGTGCTGAGACAGCGCAGGCAAAAGGCGGGAGCGGGGTACCGAGCGACCGGCTTTTGCTAGAAAGGCGGCGAAACGCGCACGGCGCAGCGCCCATTTAGGTGGTGTTGCTCCTGGCCGAGGTTGTGAGGCCTGTAGCTAAGCTCAAGTGCGGGTGCAGCGCCGTCTTCCAACGCCGCGGATCTCGTAGCGAGCGCATCTAGTCGCAAACTGATTTCTCGGTAATAAGCTCATATAGAACTGCGCCTCGTGAAACTAGAGCATTAAATTGAACAGACCATTGAAACATATCTTTTTTATTGTAACATTCAATATAGAGGAAACAAATCTTAAGATAAGAAATATATATATATATATATATATATATATATATATATATATATATATATACACGACACCTACAAATTCAAACGGTTATAAGGCCGCAACAACAACCTCAAATCGTCTATAAACTCACTAAAAACACGTTTGTTTCGTGTCAATGACGCGCTCGCGTACCACAAGCACGCACACATTCACATCAGCATTACGTTCTATATCAACAGCATATGTCTTTGACGCTACGGCTTTCTGACCATTGTAATTCTCGCACAAGTGGCGCCTTGCGCTTGCATCGGGGGTCACAGAAAAGACGTCATGTCCCGGTATATATACATGCTGCCTGCAAATGACGCCTTCCGTAATGCTTGGCTACAGCGCATCTGCCTTCCAAACACCGAGACACGGACGAGCTGAAATGTCTCTTGAATGGCACGGACGTGAGTATAATACACATTTTCACTCGAGGTCAACTGTCCAGCCGACTTCTGGTTTCTGAGTTGTATACCTTCGTGTTGCGTCACAGTGAGGACTGAAATTCATATCTTGAGACATGCGCTCAATGCATGGTCGATTACGGGATTCATCGGCCTTTTATATCTGCTGTGGATGCACGGACGCCCGCCGTCTAGAACAAGCAGCGCACAGAGGGCGTACCCAGCCACACGAAGCACGGTATAGAAGTGCCTATATATATATAGATACACGCACGTTCCTCCGAGCCAGTGCGCGTGTGACTGACTGGGGGAAAACAACAACAATGCAGAGAAATCGCGCAGCTAGAAGCAGGCGTGTAGATGTGCGCTTTGACAACAACGGCTGTCAGTAGAGTCAAGTTTCACAGAAAGAGCACAATATTAAAGCCAGGTGACGTAACGCCGAGGGGAAGGCACATACAATGGCGCCACCTCAACAAAGCCTTGCTCCATCCTAACGGCAAGAGCCAATGTGAAGAGGAAATACAGTGGCCAAAGTTTGTTCGCTCTTGCTACTTCAACACGCACATACATTTTTTTTTCGAAAATTATTTGGACCGTAAGTATCTCGGAGACGTGACAGTCATTGAAAGGAGTTTTTGATAATAAGCCCGACGGGTGGTTCCGGGAACCTTTAAGTATGCCATTTTTTTCTAAGCAGGCCCAATAGGCTACTCGCAAAATAGTGAGCGCTCTTTTCCAAACCGCGACCGAACCCCGAAACTTCGTTGGAAAACCACACACAGCCTGCTATCAGTGATTCCTGATGGCAATGAGCAGCTGGCTAAGTTGAGCCTATATATAGTCATGCTTCACGGAACAACCACAACACTTGTCTTCCCAACTGGACAGTCACTCATGCTGTGCTGAAAACAAAGAAGTAAAAGAAAATGTACTTTTTTTTTGCTCCCCAATTCTTGGCGACTCATTTGACCTCTTTAAAAACTGGCGCAACGTCGAGATAAGCAGTCTTGGTTGGCAAGTAATTTTATAGCACGTGCGCACAACTTTTTTTTCTTTTTTTGCAAATTGTTCTTTTTTCTCATCAACAATGAGCGAAAAAAAAAACTGAAGGTCGCCTTCGTGAATTTATCGGTATAGCGTAATCTGGCCCCATACGCATTGCACTCTCAATTCACCTCCCGGTGTGCCGGGGGGCCAATCGTGAATGCGACCGCGTTGCAAGGAAAGGAACGTCTGTGCGCGCAACATTGGCCAATTAAGCTTATTAGAATCCCTACTTCGAAGACTGTTGCGAAGTGCCAATTACGCTATAATTATTCCCATTGCGAAGTACCCACTATGCATTTGTAAAGAAACACGTTCACCTGCGCTGCTGCAGACTATGTTGATACTGTTGCTATCACTACTGATGATTAATTATGCCTGAACGCGTTGTAACTGGTGGCCTTTAAACCACCAACACATAGCGTAATTCACATGCTTTGCCACCTGGTGTGATTATGCGCTTCTGTACGCTATACTACATGCGTTCACGAGACTCCTATATATAGTGACATCTGGTAGCCTCGCCGTGGTGGTCTAGTGGCTAAAGTACTCGGCTGCTGACCCGCAGATCATGGGTTGGAATCCCGGTTGCGGCGGCTGCATTTCCGATGGAGGCGAAAATGCTGTAGCCCCGTGTTCTCAGATTTGGGCGCACGTTAAAGAACCCCAGGTGGTCTAAATTTCCGGAGCCCTCCACTACGGCGTCTCTCATAATCATATGGTGGTTTGGGACGTTAAACCCCGCATATCAATCAATTAGTCACATCCGGTATGTACGCGTGCATTACCGAAAAGCAAATGCGTTGTTTCGTGCATGTAGCCTCGTCGAAATAAACCTGGAACTGTGGTTGGAGCGTCTATAGATATTTTGACGTGATAACGCCACTGCACACACTCGAAGGAAAACTGGTGTCGTACTTGTAGGGAAAAATCACCGCTTCTTTTACGGAGTTATTTCAGAAATCATCACTAAATCGGGTTTTGTGGCCAAATTTGTCGATTCCAGTCGATGAGAACACTGAACCCTAAGGGTGTATTTTCCGGGGAGTGGATCTTTCTTCGTTACGTCGGAAACTTCGTCAAAACAGTTTCATTGGATTGAGTTTTAACTATATAGCTTTCTTGGTATCGCGAATCGTTTCACTCTTCGCAGTCCTTTTAAAGCTCCCCCATTGGCACTCGGATAGTCCTTTTTTTTTTCAGAGTAGGAACACCGACAGTTGTCATATCAATGAAGCGCGTAGCTTTTGGGTGTGTGAGCTATTTTGCATGAACAGCGCGTGCATTTGCGCCAAATTGGGTAGGAGGCTATACATGATTCGACTCAATGGGTAGCGGATTCTTCTATAATAAATTCCTTTCACGCATAAGATTCGCCAAGGGTGACTCCTTCCCGTTAAGTAGCCGTGCCGATTTCTGATACAGCCGACACGTGCTGGCTGTATACAGTGACTGCGCTCGCTCATTCATTATGCACGGCTCGCGGCCCCGGCTTCGCCGTATAGCGCTTTCCGCGACTTGCCGCGCGTTGCCCACACAAGGCTTCCCCCCGCTTACTTTCTCTCTCTCTCTGTCTTCACGCCATTTCAGGGTATCCGCCCTCTCGCACGGACATCGGCAATAAATAACAGCACGGTGGATGCGGTGTGGTATATCAACGCATGCACTGTGGCTCCTTGCAAAGGCACTAAAAGGTTTGCGCAAACCTCCGCGTAACTCTCGCTAAGCAATACAAATGCCGCCGTTACGGCCGCATTTCTCTTGATCTCGCGTGAAGACCAGTCCCGGCGCACGGTATTCCGTCTACCGGTGCACACGAAATCGCGAGAGGGAACGGCAAGACGCAAAACACCCAGTGCGCCCCTGGCGAAAGCTCGCCGTCCCCGTATATGGTCGGACATTATAGCGGCCCAAGAACCCCTCACGGGCTTCGCTTGCCCGATGCAACCTCACGCAGATTTTTATGCGAGGAACACCGGAGTCCGGCGGGCCATGAGTATCAAGCCAAAAACATCACTGTGTGATGCTGGCTGTGTACTGGTATGGCTGGCTGTAGACAAGAAATCCATGCCAGGCCGCACCGACTGATAATGCAGTGCGCGTGTTGCACAGTAGTTGTGTGGGGAGCAAAGCTGCAGGTGAATGCATTCTAAATCGAAAAGAACTGGGGTATGCCATTGGTTATTTAGGGGACTAAATGGGCTGCCAAACTGCAAAAGTTCAACTGCTGCCCCGTAGTACTCACTTTACTTGGTTTAATTGTTGGTCCTCGTAGAATGCTCCTGGGGCACTAACAGTTAAACCGTCTGGATGAATGAAAAAAGAATGGCGACCCTGCTCTTCTGGAGTGTATTTTTAAGTTTATTCCAATTTATTCAGCACGGAGGAACGCAGAATATTGGACACACACACACACACGCACACACAGACACACACACACAAACACACACACACGCACGCACACACGCACACACACACACACACACACACGTACGCACTACTATTTCAAAGTAAAACACCGCAAACCCTGACCGCCCGCGCTACACTGCCGAAATAACCATCGGATGTGATGCCGGTGGGAGACTTCTACCCGGCAAAAAAAAAAAACATTTACAGCGTAGTACGTGAAAACTTACGTGGCCTAATTCGTAGCCCTGAGGTGCACCGCTCTTTTATTATAAATCCATTTATTCTTGCACATTCCTTCAGTCAGAGAATACGAATTATCAGCTGGCATTCTATTGTGTCGGCCGAACCAGCGTTCGCAGTGCTGGTGCACGTGCCCGCAAACACAAACATAGCTGCGGCGCTCATGCAGGAAAGATGGCGAATCACACAGTCCGGTGCCTCGCCTACGCCACCGTGTCGGCTTGTCGACGGCGTCGCTAGGCATACGAGGAGTACGGCTAAACGACCACCGGCGATCGCAACATGCGTCTCGTGTGGAATTTTCATCGTCGTTCTTTTAGACATAAATGAACAATAGGTAGGTGCCCACTGTTCGCAGGGCATTACGGAGTGATGTAGATATGTGTATACTTGCAGCGACGAGACCACTCGCAGGCACGGTTCTTTCATCGTGCTCGTAAGTCGCTCAGTGTGAGCATTTGTAGCACAAGTCGCAAGGTGTACTATTTTGGTACTATCTAGACCGTTCTCAGTTCTATGAAGTTCGCGACCAAACAATTATTGAAAATATAAATAAAAAAGAACTACATTACAACTTATTCCAGAAGGACTAGGACGACATTCAATTGACTCCGTTTTTTTCTCTCACTTGTCTATACTAACGTCATCCCGCTTCTACAGGTAGAGCTTTTTCTTTCTTTCCACTCTTCCTTCAGTGAAAGTCATAACTATTTTCTCTTCCTTCTTGATCAATTCGTTCGTTTCTTTACAAGCTTTCAGGCATAGAGACACATCCTTTTTCCTTGACTGTGATATATATATATGCCGCTATAAATGAACCTGTATTTTTTTTATTTTTCATTAACATTTTTCGCCACTACACTGAAGTGAGAGGCATACTTGAAAACAACCAGCATTTATCTCATTTGTAACCGCGCTCATATGTCCCAATTGAGGGAGAGAAAAAAACGCGCGACTATAGGCCACCACCGAAGGAGATTCACTGAAGCACGTTCCTGCTCAAATATAGACCTCGGAGCGGAAATTGGAATGTGGCCGTGCTCGGTGGAAACATTCTAAATAAAGAAAAAGGAAATACGCACGTGCACATAACTTTTATTATGTACTTGTATATATATATATATATATATATATATATATATATATATATATATATATATATATATATATATATATATATATATATATATTTGTCATTGCAGCAAAAAGCTCCATGTAAAACACGATATATACAACGTCATCGCTGGCGAAGAAATCATCCCAATGCGAAGAGAGAAATTCGGTCACTCTTGACGCCACATAAAGAAGCGATCATGCGTGTAGCAGGCAGGCTAAACGGACGGTCCCTTTAGAGTGAATACGTGACCTGCCGAACTTTTAACTCGGACTTCTCCTCCCTTTCGAGACCAAGGCATTCAATTTTCCCCAAGCACAATTTCCGCTGAGATGACTGCGTGCGCCGCAATCAGTGTCACGCCTGGGCCAGGCAGCGTGAGAGACGCGCTTGATTGTAATAATGGTGAAAACGTGCAATGGGCGAAGCATTTCAACCTATTTTTTTATTTTCTGCAATTCCTGATGACTGCCCAAATTTTTTTTCATTCGACACTTTCCTGTCAACATGTGACAGTCCGGCTTTAAAATCTAAAGCTTATTGCAGAGTTAATATCGACGAGACCAATGACTACCCGTCTGCCCAGGACACAACGAAAAGCCCCGCCGTGGTGGTCTAGTGGCTAAGGTACTCGGCTGCTGACCCGCATGTCGCGGGTTCGAATCCCGGCTGCGGCGGCTGCATTTCCGATGGAGGCGGAAATGTTGTGGGCCCGTGTGCTCAGATTTGGGTGCACGTTAAAGAACCCCAGGTGGTCAAAATTTCCGGAGTCCTCCACTACGGCGTCTCTCATAATCATATGGTGGTTTTGGGACGTTAAACCCCACATACCAAGGATACAACAAAAAAGTTTGTTGGTCACTCTTGCATAGGAATTGGCATAACACACGACAGTGAAACGTGCCTTCACAGAAAAATGTTTATTTCGCGTTGATCTATATAATGTATGTCGATTTTCAGTGGCTAAATCACCCTTACATGGGCACTGACACGGAGTTTTTCACTTATCGTTTTTTTTTTCTTTTTTTGCGTCAAACGATACGCCAAGCTCCCGAGAGCGTAAGCCTGTGTACCGGCAAGCGCGCGCGCTCGAGTAACCCGTCCCGGACAGGCACTCGTGCAACACATACAGGACTTCGCCCATCCCATTCACGGCTGCCACGTCTTCTCGGTGCTAGATTTGGTGAAGACTTACACGCAGACACCCTTCAATCTGGACGGCGTCCTGAAAACCGAAATAATCGCCCCGTTTGGCGTGTTCGAGTTCCCCTTCATGAGCTTGGCCTAAGGAACGCAGGGCAAACCTTTGAGCGCTTCATCTACGAAGTCGTCCGCTGCCTCGACTTCTGTTTCTTCTATCTTGGCGACATATCGGACGCCGAAGAACACCACGGCCAAATTCGTCTGTTGCTCCAACGCCTCGAGGACCACGGCCTCCTCGTCAACGTCCAGAACAGCACGCTCGGAGCTTCCACCCTGCATTTCCTAGGCCACGAAGTTTCGTGAGAGGGAACTCGACCCTTGCCTGAACGCATCTCTGACTTGCAGAAGTACCCTCAGCCCACGACCGCTACACATCTTCGCCGTTTCTACGGCATGCTGAACCTTTTTCAACGTTTGTTACGGCATGACGCCGACTACCAGGTGCCCCTTTATGATGCCTTGGCTAGTCTACGAGGAAACCAACTCGCCATACGGACACCGACTTTCGTGCAAATTTACATTTTGTGAAGTTCTGCATTAACAGTGCGAACGCGGGTGGGGCACACAGACTGAAGTACCAGCTGATAATTGAATGCTAAAAAAGCAATTCCGGGCAACATATACTAAAAGATCAAGGCGACTTACAGTGATTCATAATACTCTTTGAGATTACACGTACGCTGGGAACCTTTTTTGTCCAATGACGCAAGAAAAGAACTCTATGACTTGCACAATATGACAGGTCAAATTGTGGTTAGGTACGATAGCTGTGCGTTGGGGTGACGCACTTTTCTGTACTTATTCTTCCAGCATAGCTTTTTTCTAAACCCGCTAGCTCGAAAGCACTCGGGACGGCTATATGCTCTCCCGTAGTAGTGTTCGCAGTACTCGAAATCGTTAAAAACTTTTTCTATATATACAACTACGGGCGTACGCTCGTTTCGTCATTGCTCACGGGACTGCTTTATGCTCTCCCATAGTGGAGTACGAAGTACTCGAACTCGTGAACCACTTTTCCAAACGCAGTCGTCCTTTGTGGTGACCTCGAGGACAGCCTGTCTGCTCACTCATAGTAGAGTACAACATGCTCTAAATTGCCGAACATCTTTTGCTCGACGGCTAGCGAAGGGGTTTTACATTGATAGATCATTTTGGTTGCCTTTTAGCGTCGGCGCCGCATCTAGTAGCATCTACGTGGACGCAGTATCTATGCTACCCTACGATCGCTCCCCCTTTCTTTCTTCTAGTCATCCCTCCCAGCAGCGTTTCAATTGCTCATGACCCCCATTGCGCATGTGCGTCCCCTCTCTATATCCTCTTCTACGCTCTCTCACCTCACAACGCCGACGCAGGCAACGCCTACTGGCCTACGCACACTCTCCCCTCTCCTTCTGGCATCCCTCACAGTGGCATTTACGACCCCATTGCAGATGTGCGTCCCCTCCCCTTCTCTTGCTTCGCAACGCCGACGCAGGCAGCGTCTCCTAGCGAGTTTTTTTGATTGAGAACTGACTACTCACGCTGCACAACCGTTCACTGGCCACCCTGCATGTATTCGCGACGAGATCGGGCTATCGACGTCAGACTCTGGAGTTATGCAGACACGCAGCGCCCCCTGTCGGCGCAGTTTTAGGTAGTGCATGGTCCCATACTCCCTTTCACAGTTGGCTGCGCAACCAGGTGCAACTACAGCGTACGAACCAACGATTGAGCTTAGTGTTATATGTATTTGATCATTGAACACTCAGAAAAACAGCTACGAATTTCTCTCCGCTAGTCAGACACGTCGGCGAACCGCCGCGAAGCGCTTGCTGGTTCACTCGCCTGAACGAAGACGAAAACAAGAGAAGGCGACAAAGCTCCGCGTTCTACGAAAAAAAGACCCCAGTCTGCGCTAGTGTTGCGTTGTAAATTGCCACGGGCGTAAAAAACCTCAGTTTTACTGATTTCCGCAGCCTTTGCAAAGCAGAATGGCGACAGCGCTAAATACAGGCCATTGCGATCCTGTTAGGTAAGCAAATTACTCGCGTTCTCCACAGCTGTTCGCCTGAATAAGTGTGATAATGTAGGTATTCTGTTATTGTTCTGTTATTGTTTTGAGCAGCCTTGACGGATAACCGTGGTAACTTTGTTTATGAAGCTGATCAGACCTTCTGGCTGCGGTGCGTGACGTGCAACAGTAGACAGGTGACGCCCAGCCACGATAAACACCAAACACGCCACGACCACCGATAAACTGAAGTTGTCGCCACCACACAGCATTACGCAGCTTTCAAGGTTCTAAGTCCCGGATTTAACCAAAAAATGCGAATACGTGCGTCTTACGGGTCAATCGCAAAATCATCGCGACCCAAATAAGTTTTTTTTTTTTTTCGCCGTTGGTCTCCGTGATTACCGGAGCTATCCCGGAGGCATCGGCTTTGCTTTTCGTTGTATACACTGAGAAAGAAAACACGCATGTATCTACATCTTCAGCATATACGAACGAAAGAAGACCGTCAACAAGGCATTCGAGGAGGTGTAATAAAACAGTTCAATGCATAGCAAGCCAGAAATCGCCAAGGCCATTCGTGCCGCATAAGGCGAGCTTCGTACCTCTGATCGCATAGATTGTTCGTGTATGCACTTCATCGCTATGTTATGATGCGCATTCCCAATTTTAATGCATTTAGGCGTTACTGAAAGAACCTGAGATTGCATGCCTCAAACTAGATGTCATGCGATCCTCGATTGCGCTTAAATTGCCACTTGCAGCACGCCGAAATAAATGAAACATCTTTTGCATATCGCCCACATTTCCTTTTGATGGGCTTCCTACTTTTATGAAGCGAGGTTTGGTTGAACAAAGAAACTTGACAGGTCTTTGATTTTCCGGAAGCCTCGCCTCAAGACCGACGAAAGAAAAGGGCCTATGCACGTTCGCTTGCAGGCGGCTCTCTATGCACTACCCATTTATGGTCGGCGCGGCCATGGAGGCGCTGGTGGCGCCGTTTTATCGCAGCGCTAGGAAGCGCCACCTGGGTTGAGTTTGACGTTCATAGGTGGCAGCACCGTCTCAGCAGAAGTGCCGATAAGCGGTCGGCGACGCGTATACAAAGACACAAGCAGCGGCGCTTCGCTGCGTGCGGTTTGAACCGATATTCGGCGAATGAAATGCGTTGAATGCAGTGTACTGGTAATGTTTACGCTCCTCTCTGCCGGATTGACGCACGAAGCCCATGCAACGTTAATATTACTTGCCAGTCAAGCTCGCCCAGGCTGGCTGACTGCGCGCTTTAGCACTAAATCAAGAATGTGCTGTTGAGTTTGTAGGCATTTCGCGTATGTTCCGCCTAATTTGAGCTCTTCTTGCACGACTGAACTACTTATTACCATCTTGCTCATCTATTACGAAGGAAAGAGAAGTAAAGATTGTAGAAGACCCTAATATCGATGCGACGCGTTCGGTGCCCCTGTTCGCATCGAATGCGCATGCGCATGTTTGACTCATTCTGTTCCCCCATGAAATGTGGGACAGCCGATAAGCCTAGCCAAGAAATCTTCGTGGCTGACAGCGCTTTGAGCTTCATTGACGTTTACCACGTCGCGCATGTTCGTGCGCCACCAAAACTATCAAAAGCTCACAAGAGTTCTGCAGAAAGCTTTAATCGAACGATTACGTGCACATGACAGTGATTGATTGATTTGTGGGGTTTAACGTCCCAAAACCATCATTTGAAGAGACGCCGTAGTGGAGGGTTCCGGAAATTTTGACCACCTGGGGTTCTTTAACGTGCACACAAATCTGAGCACACGGGCCTACAGCATTTTCGCCTCCTTCGAAAAAGCAGCCGCCGCAGCCGGGAATTGATCCCGCGACCTTCGGGTCAGCAGCCCAGTACCTTATCCACTAAACCACGGCGGATTGTCATATGACAATGATAAAACAAAAGGTCTGCCTATTTTAGGGAAAGAACGAATTTTTTTTTTCATTTTTCTAATCGAAAATGACCACTAGCTACCGTCAGTCAATAACAAGGCCGCCCCAACTCTCAATACAGTGTAAAAAATGACATTTTCTGTGAAATTGTACAATATTAATGCAAGGCACGCCGTCTGAAATAATGTTGGACATCTGTACTCTTTAAATATAAGTACAGAGGTAGTTTTGTGAAAATTTTAGTGCATAAATTTCGCCCCAAGTTCAAACATGACACTCGACAACTCCACAATTACGTACACCGCTTGTCTTTGTTATTTGCATCAAGTAGAGGCTACGAAAAAGCAAGATATATCGTACATTGAATAAAATGAACATCCTGTATAATAAATTTGTCTTCTTTAAACTTAATTTTGCAGTGTATGATCACTTTTCTGAAAGCACTACCTCGTTCGACGAATCGTTCGACATGCCACTTTCTGGAAGCAATGTGAAAAGCAGAAATTTTCCTCTCTGACAATTGACATAACAAAAAATAAATTTGCATTATATTTTTAGCCTGACATGATTTTCTGTTTATGCCAAAAGTAAGCACCAATGACATCAGGATAAACAGACATTTCATTGCAACTTTTTTAGAACGAGTTACTATAACAAACATAAATTCAACAATTATCTCATAATTCTTATTGCAAGAGAATATTGAGTGCCTTGAGGTGACTTTGTAGTGATTTGACACATGTACAGACAGTTCTTAATAATTGGCGTCTGAAAGGGTTGATAAGAGTTGAAGTACCGAGGTGTCACGCTTTACATGATTATTACGTTGATTATTAGCAATAACACGTCTCCGGTAATTTAGAGTAAACGATCAAATATAAGAATAGCTCTTCGTCATTATATGTAAGAAGTAACAATTGACAAGACACATTGATGTACATATCTATTCTTCTCTCATAGACATAGGTAATTATGGTATTGTTTAATGTAACAATTACTTTAAAATAAATGTGAGAAAACTGTCAGCTTAGTAGGACAAATATAAAGTTATATTTATCGGTAGTGTTGCCATTCACCCCATTAATATTTGATTATTGTGGAACGTAAGTAAGCAGCAGTAGAATTTGTTCAATGGTTCAGAGTAAAATAGAGTAAACTGAAAAGGAAACGAATGACTGTGTAAGTATTCATGTTTCCACGTTTGTGCCCTGCAAGCGTGGGACCGTTTAGCAGATCCCTCTTACATGTGGCCATTCATGCGTGGGGCAGATCGGC
Source organism: Rhipicephalus annulatus (assembly GCA_013436015.1). Classification (NCBI taxonomy): domain Eukaryota; kingdom Metazoa; phylum Arthropoda; class Arachnida; order Ixodida; family Ixodidae; genus Rhipicephalus; species Rhipicephalus annulatus. The sequence continues at coordinate 281,195 of WOVY01001072.1, read as the reverse complement.
CGTCGCATCGATGTGCGTTTAAGAGAGCACATGAATTCGCTCAGGAATTTGAACGCCTTGCATCTGGCATCGCACTGCAGCACATGTGGCTGTTCATCTGTCTTTGCCGATACATAGGTTTTGTCGATGCACAGATTATAGATAACTGGGGAAGTGACAGAGGCTCTTCGTCTTAAACGAATGTATGAAGCCTGCGTCAATGAACCATCGATATATCTCACAGAAAAAGAGTTCGCATAATTTCTCAAACAAGCGCCGTCAAATTATACTCTATGTAACTCTTTATATTCCTTTTTTGACACTTCTGCGCAATTTTGATACGTTTTTTTTTTCACGTTCTTGTGTTCTTCAAAAATAAATTTCAGTTACGAGTCAGCGCTTGTTTGTGTCCCTCTTGTTTCCGTGTTGATCGTTTTCGGGCTGTTACCGAAAATTCCCTCGTACCAACAAGCTATTGCACTTTAACTTGAATTGTATTTCCTTCGAGCTTAACATGAACTCGTCACACACTCCGAAAAAATATTCCTGTGTTTAGTAGTCGGCACCGACTTACGCTCCCGGACGCTCCCGGGATTAAAGGCGCGCGTACGCACACACACACACACTCCCACGTAGATATATATATATATATATATATATATATATATATATATATATATATATATATATATATATATATATATATATATATATATATATATATACGGGATGATCCCCGCGGTAGCTCAGTTGGTAGAGCGCCGAATTCGAAGGTCACGGGTTCGTTCGGTCCCTGCCCGTGGCAAATTATCTTTTCGCGCAATTTTCTTTCTAAATATTTACGTGACAATTACTATACTTCCTTATACTTTTCCTGACATCATTGTGTGTTAGTCCTCAGTCATATAGCAAATATTTAAAGCACTTGCTCCCATCACGAAGAAAGACAGCTGAGATGGTGCCTTGTTGAGCTAAGTGATGTATAAATATAGCTTGTTCATTTGTGAAATTTCTACAGGAGAGCCCGTGTATTAGGTACAGCACGTAAACCACTTAATGTGAAAAGAAGCTTCTTATTCAACGTAATATTTCTTGACAGTAGAGTACACCGATCGACGGGCTCCTATTTAGCATGTCATAAACCAATTAAAGAACTATAGGCACGCCCGAGCTTCAACTTGAATATGAGAACGAGTTAGCGCAATCGAGCTTTGTTCGCTTCGTTTTCTCTGTCGCTAGATTCGCACAATTTCTCAGTGGACACACCCACCCTGCCGCAAGGGAAAGTACACCTGTCCGAGTAACAAATACTGTTTAAAACTATCCGACAATGCATTTTGTAAGAACACCATGCAAAAAACTCGATAGGGCATTATTTTTTTTGTGTGTGAGATCCTGAAGGATACACGCAAGAATGCGTCGCAAACCACTTTGTGTTGCAGATAATGATGCTTACTTATTGTTGCGCCCTTGGGAATATATATCGGCCTTCAAAGCAACTACCCATCATGCAGTTCGATTGTACGATGTTGGTGCGATTTCACATTCTGCCACCCAATATTACATGAGTAATGGGGGCTACTCGCACTGCAAAACAATCCTATGGTTCTTTTTTATAGAAACAGCGTAGAACACATGTTTTCAGTGTGAAGTCTTATATTAGGTTTCCGCTCAACCCGAATATTCGTATTGTTTATTCATTTGTACCTATCTCCAATTCTGCCCCTTGGGAGACACTTATTTTCGCTAAGAATACTCAGCCATCAATGAAATCTTGCGCTGCTGCAAAACGCGTGTTTGGTTTAATATTCACAGCAACATTCCTCGCTCACATTAGTGACGCTTTTGCTAAGACAACTACTCACAGTTGGTAGTTCATAGATTATTATTATTATTATTATTATTATTATTATTATTATTATTATTATTATTATTATTATTATTATTATTATTATTATTATTATGAATACAACATCGATAATAGGCCTGTTGAAGCCAGGCGGTGGCTTTGATGACTAGGCTCGGCATATCGGCAAACGAGAGATGACATGTATATTAAAAAGCTCCTTACGTAAAATGATCATGGAAAGAAGGCATGTAACTATTTTATATTACACTTAAACGCAATATAATACAAGCATGAAACTAACGAAAGATACCACCTAAACAGGAGGTTGCTGAGATAAGGATTGAACAATCTTTCACAGATTAAACCCGGTAGGAAAGAAAGTAGGAAAAAAGGCATGCGATAATTGTGCAGCATTAAAAAGATTTAAAAGCACTGCTTAAAGTGCGTTTCATCGTTACAGAAAAAACACAGTCAGGAAGGTCATTAAAAACAAAAAAAACGTAGACCTTTCTGATAGCTTTGCCATATCATGTTTTGAAAGATGGTGAAAAAATTAGGAAATTTTTTTTAATATACGAAGGGCAATGCATTCTTTTTTAAACTCGTAGTTCCAGAAATGCTGTAATAACACGGTCAGAATAACTGACGCTTTGAAAGATGGTAGGCCAAGTAAAAAAAAATTGCATTGTCTGCTAAAGTACGATAGTAAAGAAGGAATTTCAACATGTTTCTCAAAATGTGATCAACCCTATACACCGCCTTCGGTAAGAACAGAAAGCACATAATGTGATGCCATAATGCAGGACACTGTACGCTAGAGCAAGCGTAATGGTCGCTTCAATATTGGTGGCCGCTACTGATCTAATATCAAGAAGTAACCATGCAATTTTTCATAGTCTGCCACATCTGTAAGCCAAATGATAATTCCATGACAGGTCACTATTGAAGAACACACCAATATATTTTACTGAATTTGCATAATAAAGAGAGCGCGCTTACAGGAAGCGCAATCACGGGCATGAAGAAAGAGGGGCGCATTTGTCGCTATTGCCTTCAATGAATATTTAAAGCAAATTGTTTTTTGAATAATCACTATGCAATTATTAGCGAACCATGACGCAGCATAATGAACGCTGTCTTATGGTAGTGACAACGCTTTCTTTTAACGGACATGTTTGGTTAAAAGAACAGTGTCGTCTGCGTACTGAAATACGAGGCTTTTTTGGAACAGCAGTAGGAAAATGATTTATGAATAAGTTAAACACACAGCGACATAAAATGAATCCCTGTAGTACAACAACTTTCAAAGCAAGACTGTTGCTGAAAGGCAACCAATTATCTATTCAAACTACCTGGAAGCGCTGGGATAGTCTTTAAGAAAGTCGCACAACGAACCTCTGAAGCCAAGAAGGTGTATTTCTTCAAGCAGGATAGAATGGTTTACCATGTCGAATGCTTTGGAGATATGCAAAAATAAAGCACAGGCAAACATACTATGTTCGAAAGCATCATGCAGTTAGTCGCAAAATTTGTCAGGTACATTAATGTTACCTCGACTTGCGTCAAAACCAAACTGGTGATTTGAAATAAGCGAAATTTTTTATACAAACGAAGTAATTCATTACAATAAGAATTTCTGACCTATTTGGCATAAGACAGGCAAAATGATAAAGGTCGACAACTTTCAACACTATCTTTAGGTCCACATTTATAAAGGTGCTTTACAAGTGCTCTTGTTAAATCTGGTGGCAGAAAAGCTGTCTCTAAAAATCCATTAAGCATGAAGAGCGAAATCTCTGAAAATGCGTCCTGAATTCCGCTGCAACAAAAATACAGAGTTACCATCAATACCTGCTGGTTTCTGCCGTTTTAAACCAGAAACTATTTTAACGAGTTCCTCTTTTGTTAAAGCTAGGAGGCAGGCAGAGACAGGTATTGTTTTATTTAAACCAGAGAAGCCTGCCAGCGCTGATGATACCCCAACAGACACTTTTGCAAACTGGCGAATAAATGTATTGGCTGTATGTGCAGGATCACCAGTAAACACACCTGTAGGTTTAGCATCGCTACTTCTTTAGCACGAAGGTGGTTTATCAGTGACCACATCCAGGCCGCGGTTTCTCGCAGATAACTCAAGCTGATAGTGAAAATATCGTCGTTTTGCCGATCTGGTGAAGGCTACCACTTTATTCGTTGAAATTCTGTAGTTGATACTGAGTTCTGCATTACCTAGGGAGCGTTTATTTAAACCGTTTCCAAAGTAAATCTCTCTCGGAAATCGCATCAAAAATACCTGGGTCAGCCATCTGTGACTGCGTATCTGCGTAGATCTCCTGATACGAGTACGAGAGTGTTGCAGACTACGTATTTTTGTGCGAAACTTATCGTATACTTCACCAGGAGATCCAGTAGCGAGAAGCGAATACCAATCAATATATTTATTCATTGAGCTCAATTTGGAACAATAATAAATGATTATTATTGTTATTATTATTGTTACTATTATTATTGCTATTGTTATTATTTATTTATTTATTTATTTATTAGTGTGCTCAGGAAGAACCATAAGGTCTTTGTGCAGGCGCACGCAAGAATAAAATAAAACAATACAGTCTGCTTGAAAAAAAGAACAATGATGATGTCATACACTCTGAGGAGGCCCCTTAACACGTGTAATGTTGCGTCGCAGAAGCGTAGAATTGCAACAGCGTAAAACATCGGATTGCACAATTAGTGGCCGCTTAAAAAACTCCCCAATAAGCGCGTCAAGCAAGCACAAAAAATTAGAGAATCCTTAAGCTTCGCCTTTAAAAGTTTAACGTGATAGCGATGTCCTGCCTGTGCTTCAAGCACTTAATGTATGAAAGCTTTTCGAACAAGCTATATGCATCCACTCGTGGCCTTAAAAAACTAGGCGCAGTAACATGCGTGCCTTTTGTAGTGGGTGACAGGCTTTAAAGCATGAATTCATTATGATATTCACTTGTTCAGAGCGAGTGAATAAACTTTTATTGGGCCCAGTGAAACACGTGAAAAAATCGTGGGATAAGCCAGGTGCGCGTATAATCACATGTTCTAAAGCCCGATAGCAATGTGCCCTTGTACCACGAATTAGCACTGCAATATTTCTCATTGTATTGCGAAGCAGAGGACGCGTGCGTTTCCAAGCAGATGAAGTTATTGTCATCCTGTTCAGAAGTGGACGCGAGAGAGTGTAGTAGAAACCCGCTTACTACGCAAACGATCCGGGTTCAACCCCCCCCCCCCCTGACTTTGGATGGTTTTATATTTTATTTGCATCGTTCTAGCATTTTCGGTCACGCAGAAGCTGCTTTTTTGCTCACAACCAACGACTTCAACACGAAAATAGCTGCGCAACGAGCTCTTTAACACTATCTCGTCAATAGGTCTGACAAGGTACCTCTTGAGTAACATACCGCGTAAAAAACTCCCAAGCATTTCCCCGAGGGTGAACATGGTTAAGTGCGAATGCACGTGGTGATGCTATGAGGGGTATTTATTAATTCGCACTATTATATTTATTAATCACACTATGGTGCCTTTACGGTGTACTGGTTTCTGGGAATCGCAATTTGATCACACGGGGGAGTTTACGTTAACTCACTGGCGAATGCGGGAACGTCCACTCGCCGTTGACGATTGCGAGCGGCGTCTTGACGCCGGCCTTCATCGCCCTTCTCCGCCTGACGCTTGCGTTGTCGTTCCGCTTCTTGCGCCGCGTTCGCGGCTCGATGCTGACGCCTCATCTCGGCCTCGCGAGCGCGCAGTTCACCATCCGCTGCACGCTTCGCCCGCTTACGTTCGGTCTCACGAGCCCTTCGCAGCGCCGCCTTGTCTTCCAACGTCGGCGAAACCACCGCGGTACCGTCACCTCCAACGACAGGGTGCAGTGCTGGCATTCGGTTGTACTGCATTCGTTGTTGATGGTAGCGTTGCCTCCGGGACATCCATCGCACGACCCGCTCTCGACGGGAGACTGAGAGAGAAGGCGGGCGCGCGAGAGAGAGGGGTGCGCCTGCAGCTGCAGCGAGCGAGGAGAGCGGAGGAGCGAGCGAAGTGGGGGAGGGGGGACGCGCGCAGAGGCGTTAAAGATATCAGGCGCGAAGCCATGAGAGTAGCCGTCGTCATGACGTAATCCTTGGAGGTAGTTTTTCGATCACCTTCTGTCGGTCAGGAGGCTCGCTCATCGTTGCGTTCCGATTTTCCGGCCACTTAACAAGACATTGCACGCTTCTCGCTCACGTGGAGTGCACGCCACCACAGCGACCGCGTACCGCGCCGTCAAACGGAGAGAGAGAGACAGAGAAAAAAAATTACGCCATATCCACGAAGTGAATGATGATGAGTGGGCGATTCTATTATCATCCGAGGTTTTACGTCCCAAAACCCGGATATGCTTTGGAGGGAACCAAGTAAAGGCGCAGCACCACTCTTCTAAGCCGGCGTTCCTGAATAAATGCTGCTGCAGTGTATTTGACTGCCATTAAATAAAAATTGAAGCTATCGTGGTCAGTTTGTCCTTTAATGCGTTTTGTGGAGTTCTGCATCAATAGTGCGAACGCGAGTGTGGCATTAAGACTGATGTACCAGCTGATAATTGGATGCTAAAAAAGCAAATCCGGGCAAGTTATACTAAAAGATCGTTGCGGCTTACGGTGATTTATCATCCACTTTGAGTTCACACGTCTTCCAAAAACCTTTATTGTTCAGTGAAGCAAATAAAGAACTTTCCGACTTGCGCATTATGGCAGGTAAATTGTGTTTAGGTAAAGATAGCTGCACGTATAAAGGATGCACTCTTCAGTATCCGTTCTTTTGGTGTCATCGTATGGGCAAGGCCCCGGGACGGCTTTCAGCTCTCCCATAGTAGAGTACTAAGTGCTCTAAATCGTTAACCACTTTTTCTAAACACACAGGGCAAGGCCCCGGGACGGCTCTATGCTCTCCCATAATAGAGTACCTCGTACTCGAAATCGTTAAAATGTTTTCTAAACCACAACAATAGAATAATACACTATATGTGTGAAGAGCGGCCACTCAGGCATTTTCGCGGCCCAGCAAGAAAGGGTCTGACTAACCGCTAGTTGGCGTACCCATGTTCGCTTTTGCTCCTTTGAGAAGATATGTAATAGCCTCCCGAGGAGGACAATAAATACCCAAATTTTCCGTCAAGTTTTTTGCAAAGAAGTTCTATTTACTAGTGCAATTTTACTATATCCGCTCTACATCATGTCCGCTTAGGACATTTAATGCCTTACAACAAAGAGAGTGAAGTATGACTAGAAAATGTCTTTCTGCAACTGTTTTGCACACAGAGGCACATTCATGTGGTTTAGATGTACTGTACATGTATTCCCTTCGTGGAAGCATGGGTTGTTAGCCTAGTGGTAAAAACTCTCGCTTTCGGAGCATGAGGGTACGGGTTCATATCCTAGCGTCTGGACGAAGACGATTCTGTTGTTTTATTTATGCTGATGACAATACCGAGTCAGACCAACCACTCGTGGCGCTGAAAGCACCGCAGTAGCTGGGCCGCAGGGCCCTATGGCAGTGTTCCGCTCTTTATGTAAGTATGTTTCTCTATGACGCAACTACGGGCGTACGCTCGTTTCGTCAATACTCACGGGACGGCTTTATGCTCTCCCATAGTAGAGAACGAACTACTCGAAATCGTGAACCACTTTTCCAAACGCAGTCGTCCTTTGTGGTGACCTCGAGGACAGCCTTTTGCTCTCTCATAGTAGAGTACAACATATTCTAAATTGTCGAACATCTTTTGCTAGGCGGCCAGCGCAGGAGTTTTTACATTGATAGATTGTTTGGCTCCTCTTTTTGCGTCGGCGCCGCATCTAGTAGCATCTACGTGGACGCAGTATCTATGCTACCCTACGATCGCTCCCCCTCTCTTTCTTCTAGTCATCCCTCCCAGCGGCGTTTCAATTGCTCATGACCCCCATTGCGTATGAGCGTCCCCTCCCTATATCCTCTCCTTACCTCACAACGCCGACGCAGGCAGCACCTACTGGCCTACGCTCACTACCCCCCCCCCCCTCTCCTCCTGGCATCCCTCACAGCGGCATTTACGACCCCATTGCAGATGTGCGTCCCCTCCCCTTCTCTCGCTTCGCAACGCCGACGCAGGCAGCGTCTCCTAGCGAGTTTTTTGATTGAGAACTGACTACTCACGCTGCACAACCGTTCACTGGCCACCCTGCATGTATTCGCGACGAGATCGGGCTATAGACGTCAGACTCTGGATTTTTGCGGGCACTCAGCGCCACCTGTCGACGCAGTTTTGAGTATTGCAAAGTCCTAGTCCCTTTCACAGTTGGCTGCGCAACGGGCTGCAACTACAGCGTACGAACCGACAATTGAGGTCATTGTTATATGTATTTGCTCATTGAACACTCAGAAAAAGAGCTAATGAATTTCTCTCCGCTAGTCACACATGTCGGCCGAACCGCCGCGAAGTGCTTGCTGGTTCACTCGCTTGAACGAAGGCGAAAACAAGAGAAGACGCATCAGCTGCGCGTTCTACGAAAAAAAGACCCCAGTCTGCGATATTGTTTTGTTGTGAATTGCCACGGACGTAAATGACTTCAGTTTTACTGATTTCCGCAGCTTTCGCAAAGCAGAATGGCGACAGCGCTAAATACAGGCTTTTGGGAACCTGTTGGGTAAGCAAATTACTCGCGTTCTCCACAGCTGTTCGCTTGAGTAGGTGTGATAATGTAATGTCTCCTGTTATGTTCTGTTGTTGTTTTGAGTAGCCTTGACGGAGAACCGTGGCAACTCTGTTTATGAAGCTGATCAGACCTTCAGAGTGCGGTGCGTGACGTGCAACAGTAGACAGGTGACGCCCGGCCACGATAAACACCAAACACGCCACGACCACCGATAATCTCAAGTTGTCGCCACCACACAGCATTACGCAGCTTTGAAGGTTCTAAGTCCTGGTTTTAACCAAGAAATGCGAACACGTGCGTGATAGGGGTCAATCGCAAAATGATCTTGACCCCAATAAGTTTTTTTTTTTTTTACAATTGATCTCCGCGATTACCGGAGCTACCTCGGAGGCATGGGCTTTGCCTTTCGTTGTATACAGTGAGAAAGTGAACACGCATGTATCTCCATCTTCGGTATATACAAACGAAAGAAGACCGTCAACAGGACATTCGAGTAGGTGTAATAAAACAGTTCAATGCACAGGAAGCGAGAAATGATTGATTGATTTGATTGATTTGTGGTGTTTAACGTCCAAAAACCACCATATGATTATAAGAGACGCCGTAGTGGAGGGTTCCGGAAATTTTGACCACCTGGGGTTCTTCAACGTGCCCCCGAATCTGAGCACACGGGCCTGCAGCATTTTCGCCTCCATCGAAAAAGCAGCTGCCGCAGCCGGGATTCCATCCCGAGACCTTCGGGTCAGCAGCCGAGTACCTTAGCCTTTAGACCACCGTGGATCGTCATATGACAATGATAAAACAAATGTCTGCTTATTTCGTGGGAAGAACATATTTTCTTTTTTTTAATCAAAAAATGACCACTACCTTCCGTCAATCAATAACAAGGCCACCCCAACGCTATATACACTGTAAAAAAATGACATTTTCTGTGAGATTGTACAAAAGTAATGTAAGGCACGCCGTCTGAAATAATTTCGGACATCTGTGGTCTTTAAATATAAGTACAGAGGTAGTTTTGTGAAAATTTCAGAGCGTAAATTTCGCCCCAAGTTCGTACATGGCAATCGACAACTCCGTTTTAACATTTTGACACGCTGTGTACACAATTACGTACACCACTTGTCTTTGTTATTTGCATCAAGTAGACACTACGAAATAACAAGATATATCCTACATTGGATAAAATGAACATCCTGTATAATATATTTGTCTTCTTTAAACTTAATTTTGCAGTGTACTGATACATATGATCACTTTTCTGAAAGCACTACCTCGTTCGACGAATCGTTCGACATGCCACTTTCTGCAAGCAATGTGAAAAGCAGAAATTTTTTTCTCTGACAATGGACATAACAAAAAAATAAATTTGCACTATATTTCTAGCCTGACATGATTTTCTGTTTATGCCAAAAGTAAGCACCAATGGCATCAGGATAAACAGACATTTCATTGCAACTTATTTAGAATGAGTTACTATAACAAACATAAATTCAACAATTATCTCATTATTCTTATTGCAAGAGAATATAGAGTGCCTTGGGGTGACTTTGTAGTGATTTGACACATGTACAGACAGTTCTTAATGATTGGCGTCTGAAAGGGTTGATAAGAGTTGAAGTACCAAGATGTCACGCTTTACATGATTCACATGATACCATTGTAGTAGTCCCATGGCCAGATAAACATAACTAAATCTCATCGTAATAGTCGATGAACTATACACAGTGCCGTAGTTCTACAGCTATATATCAACAAGGTGCACGTGCGTGGCCTTGAGCCTCGTTTTTGTGTACAACCAAGTCTCTCTAACGCTGCATTGACTCCCCATTTATTAGTCATCATGTTTGAGACGTTCCCAAGTGCATTTTACGATGTGTTTGAAGCAGAAAGTGGCACCCACATAGAAATTGCTCTTGTAAATGACGGGTACGGTGACAATACCAGCACTCTGGAAAGTTGAACATCACTGATCTTATTGCAGTGCATTACCAGCCGAGCAAGACCAAGTGCTTTCAGGTGTCGTTCCAGGCATACTTACAAGCAGTTAAGCTCCCGCTAACATATCCGAACGAAACCACCCTTTGCGAACGTGCACGACGTGGCTAGCAGACGACGCAGGGAGCAATCCACACTTCGCCATTTCAGCTAGTTGCTTCCAGGTGGCGACTCTGCTCGACCTCGCAGCCAATAACTGCATTTTGATCTCCAAAGCAGTGCCGGTGGGAAATTTCGCCAGTGCGTTGTTGAACTATAAAAAGTCGCAGCGTGTGCGTTACTAAATGCCGACTGCGCGTCCCTGTGTCTAATCGGAGTCTTCTGTCTCTCATTGCCCCTTACCAGCGTTTGACATGTTCCAGTTGGAAACACCGGTCCATCACTGCATGCTTTGCGCCTCCCCAGTTTCTCTTCTGCGTAAAGCCACGATGAGCGCCAGCGTCAACGCCGCCGCCACTGTAACCGTTAGCCCCCATTTCTTCGCATCTGGACATGATTCCCTTTAGCGGGAGATGGTGTAATTTTTTAATGCAAAGCATTTCTTGGTGAACTACAGCGACATTGAGAGTATCTATCTATCTATCTATCTATCTATCTATCTATCTATCTATCTATCTATCTATCTATCTATCTATCTATCTATCTATCTATCTATCTATCTATCTATCTATCTACCCCACTACGACTTTTAGCTCTCCTGGCCGTTTCGATGATGGGATCTATACCGAAATTGGTATGGCATAACATGACTGTATGATGAGCGTAACGGACTATTCATAACATGAAAATCATGATAAATGTGTCATGAATGTCACGATTTATATGTCATGGTCTTGCGGTGGTTTCGTTCACATGACATATTGCAAAATTGGTATGGCATCACTGCATGGGGAACAAGTGACAGGCCTTAACGTGGAAATCATGACATGCATGTCATGTAACTCATGACTAGAGACCGCAATATAGACAACTGCCTACTTTGTTTCTTGCGTTATCTTGCCACTTAGACACATGAGCATGAATTAGAGGTTAAGAAGAGCTTTTATAGTGTCTTTATAGTAGCCTATTATTGCCTGCTTTGGACGTTTGTGCTTAAAATTGAATAAACGCCTAAAAATGCCTATTTTCACAATTCGTGCCTATAGCTGCGACTGGCGCCTGTGCTAACAAGGAGCGGCGTCTTCTGGTCCTCAAACGAGTCGCCGAACGGCTGGCGGCCAGTGTCCGCCAGGTATTGTCCCTCTTAGCCGGAGGGTGAGGCAACGTGCCACCACGGCGCTGGGAACCGTTGCTCAGACGACAAGTGCAACACCTCTCTTCGAAGATACAGCGGTGACATCCGCAAATCACCCCGCTAATTGAGCGAGGAGCACGGCGGACCCTTTTGAGCTTGGTTGCGGCGGCCTTTTTATGTATGCTGCTCAAGAGCTGGAGACCCCTCGCACAGCGGCACACACATGACGAGGAAGAACCACGTTGGTGGCACATGGCAATGCAGTGACATCACCTTAATAATGGACGTTCACGTGGGCCGTGCAAGCTCGTCACCCTCGCCGGTTATGTGTGATCCGTGATTGGACAGTGAAGTCTCTACGCATTCCCTCAACTAGGGATTTGAGATCACACCTTTTAAAATGAGCCATTCGGCTCGTTCGAAGGAGCGCCCGGTGTAGAGGAGCGCCAGATTCGAAGGGCTCGCCATGTAAGAAAGAGCTCGTTATGTACGAGAGCTCGCCATGTACATAATGTAAATAAACCCTCTTCAAGTCTTTCTTCTCCCCTCCCTCGACATCTTCATCCCAGATCTCCGGTGCTTTCGAACCCCGCTCGAAACACTAAATGAACGCTATTAAACTTTAAATTTCAGTTGGAGGCCGGTATTGATGTCACCACGCAAAACTGAGCTTTCGGAACTTTCTCGGATGCAACCCATGCTCCATTTCGTAAGTTCTTTTCAGCACTACTAATACTACAAGACATCTTGGCTAATAGGAATGCTCGTTACCCTCGACACAAGTATTCATGCTCGTCTGTCCGGCTTCTCCCCGGCGTCTGTTCCCGTGCATGTGGAACAGAAGGTGCTTCTGTGCAGCCGAAGGACGATGGAGAACGAATGCGAAATCGTGCGGTGTCATCAGGGGAAAGTACAGTTTATATACAAAAAAGGTGCTCATGTGGTTTTGTTTGTTTGTCATTTACTTCTTGAACGGTGATTCACTAGGTGACATGAGAAAACTACTTACACACTGCAAGGTGTTGCGTACCCAATGAAAGGCTTTGCACCACTAGAATTTTTTTTATTGGTTCATTGCAAGCCGCCGAAAGCATGATGCGAAGAGGTGAGCTAGAAACCTTTGCCACTCGTCATGTGTAGACCTTGCAAACCGAATTTCTTGCTTTCCCTCTTCGGTTTCGGAGACTCTCAAAGAAGGAAGATCACACTACGCAGACGTATCAACACGTCACGCGCACGCGGTGTTATATATTAGCATTATATGTCCATGCGAAATTCTGGGGGCAAACGGTGCTGTGTCGTTTCGACATTCTCTGTATTGTACACGATGTTTCTGTTGAATGGATCCCTGTATGCGTGCATGTTTTGAGAGGCTAGCTTGGACCATATATCCTCACCACGATACACAGCATCGCACCACTGGAACTGCAGGGAAGATACACCGAAAACACACCAAGTGTTGTGAATGCTGGCACCGGTACGATGTGAGCACGGCGACAATTCCTACGCCAACCAAATAGAGGCAGCTTAGATTCGAATCTCACTCGATATGAATTTAAAACAAAACGCTCATAGACTTCGTTTATATGTTTTAATATTTCTGTGAACCTTCATACTTCTATTCACGCAACAGACAGCATAAATTACGCACGTCGCCTCAAAAAAAATTTCACAAAGTCACATACCACTTTGAGGGCCACTCATTGGTGTATACATTACCTCCACCATGTTGGGGCGCTCGCTAGTGAGGCGAAGGTCAAGCGGCGTTCAGTCTGACACTTCACCTCTTTCCGGGGCGCGTATTATTGCAAATCTTGGCAGATGAGATCGTGAGCGCCTAGTGTATGCATTACTCTTGCGTGCTCGAAATCTCAAACCTGGTGAAGACCTCTTTAGGGCGTTCACAGACAGAAGAAGTTGACCCTGTGCTGTTTAACCAAGTTAATACGACCAAAAGACCCTTCTGGCGTATTAGAGCCCTGGCTCATGCCCAGAAATCCTGGACATCAACAACTAGCGCCATCTGTTGGGTTTCTTGCTAAACGGCAGCGTGACTTAATGGGAGACGACCTTAAAACATTTATTGCAGCCCAATGCTTGAGTATATGCTAAAATTACTCCGTATATATAATCTGGGCGTAATTATTTCATAATCAGAGAAAGTTCGCTTTATTCCCATAAAATGTCTGTGTTCAATAGTGACGTTTACGTGCAATGAGAGACTCCATTGGAGAGAATTTCAAAAATGTTTAAAAAACAATTATCCTTCATGTCCTTATATCACTCAAGTTACAAAATCTTGACGACGTTGTCTTCGTACCTGTGAACTGTGATTGATATGGGCAAAGTTCCTGAGGTTCGACGGGCACTTTTGTAAACGTGTATTTTGCAGTGAAGTTTCTTTGCAAGGGCACACGCACTTCCTAGCGCTTTCGGATACTACAAAACATTAAAATTTTGCAGCTCTTTTATGTAAGGTTGTTTATTTGAGGCTGCTCAATATGCGCAGGGTATTCATACTGTGTAAGTCTTACGTTGATTATTAGCAATAACACGTCTCCGGTAAATTAGAGTAAACGATCAAAGATAAGAATAGCTCTTCGTCATTCAAAGTAAGAAGTAACAGTCGACAAGACACACTGATATACATTTATATTCTCCTCTCATAGACATAGGTAATTATTGGTACTGTTTAATGTAACAATCATTTTAAATGTTATGTGAGAAAACTGTCAGCTTAGTAGGACATAATAAAGTATATTTATCGGTAGTATTGTCATTCACCCCATTATTATTTGATTATTGTCGCATGTAAGCAAACAGCAGTAGAATTTGTTTAATGGTTCGGAGTAAAATGGAGTAAACTGACAAGGAAACGAGTGACTGTGTAATGTATTCATGTTTCCATGTTTGTGCCCTGCAAGCGTGGTACACACTAAACGAAAATGACCTGAAATAACCTCAAAAACTGGGTAAACCATTTGTCCTCAAGCGCACTACCTTTCCTGTTTTTTTTTTTACCACCTTCTATCGAGGTAAAAATTTACTCTCGTGCTAACTGAGTTTTTGAACGTAGGGAGAGTAGTAATTATTCACCCCAGTGAGGTTTTGAGCGAGTATAGAGAGAGTAAATCTTTACTGTCTTCACAAGGTTTTTGGGGTAATTTCTGGGACTTATTTCCGGTGGTAAAAAATAAAAATTGACGAGTGCATTCGCCCAGAGTCAACAAATTTACTAAATAGCAGAACTGATGGAATTTATTAAACGGCAGAATTGGTGAGACACAGATTCACATAGAGACAAACACGCACACACAACAAATGCAGAATAATACACCACTCGAACAGACTGCACGCGCTTGCTTAACTACACTTCGACAATCCGGTATATATTTAGGCATGACTCTTTCACCGGCCCTGTAGTACCGGTAGGAGGGCTCTATTTTTGCATCGGTTAACAAGAACGGTTGAAGGTGCAAGCGTAAACTTAAGGTGGGCTGCAGGGCACAAAATGTCACACCGACCTTTTATTATAAATATACCCGATCTCACGTTTTTGATTATCCAATAATTACTTGGCACACCGGGCTCATTGCCCCACGCGTGTTAGCACTGCTGATGCACAAGTCCATAAAATATACCTAAGTACGCACAAACCATGGTAGCACAATGATTTTCATTCAGCGACGGTGCACAAGCACAGAAGCAGCACGTATTCATCACAACGGGCGTGGAAGAGCGGTCAACGCCTGCATACAAGCTGCTTACCGACGGTGTGCTAGGCCTTTTCGAGAAGCACGGCTATCCGATGAAACACATCTCGCGATCACAGAACACATATCCTGTGCGAATTTTGTCGTCATTTCAGACACAAATGAACACGTGACCACTATCTTACGGGGACGGGGCGGTGTACGCATACTTCCAACGAAAGACCACCGTCCGGGTTTTCTTCGTGCTCACCGGCAGCCACTTGTTCGTGCCATATGCCTCTTATCGGCTTCGTGCTACATGTTTGAAAACAGTTGGTGCATGAGGTGGGCAATTCGGGCAGCTTTTACTCATGCAGACATTGCCTACTGTGGAACAAAATCTATGCGACGCTTCTTTCACCTGCCCCGGCGACATACTCCCACTGGTCACTGGCGGCCGCGGCTCGGTGCCGACGACAGAGTGAAGCATTTTGCTTATTGCTTCTCCAGTAGGCAAACACGGACGATGACACCAGGTTGTTTTTGTTACCATTGGCAGGTATTCGCGATTCGGCTCGGAAGCGAGATATCCGCGACGTGTAAGTTCTGAGGCGCTCGGAAGCACACGGTCGCTCGATGATGAAGGAAACACGTGAGATTCATCAGCCCAACCAGACACACAAATACCGAGCTCCTTGCACCGTGTCTCCAAGGCCACCGCCGAGAAAAAACCAACAATTTGCGAAAATATGCAGGACAACTTTCCACAGCAGGTTTTCTTTCTTTTTTTCCTTTTTTGAGAGCCCCCCCCCCCCCCGTCTTCTTTTTTTCGTTCACAGAATGCTGTTCTCGCCTTTTGTGCTTATGCTGCCCCCAGTTCCAGTAAAAGTGCGTTGACTCGAGGTCAGTCCTGAGGCACGGCGATGCCAAAAAAAAAAAACAAACATCTGTGGTCCTCACGTACCTTCAGGATTCACTGAGAGCATCACAAGGGGGTATATGGGGCCAAAGCCACCGAAGCAGCTGCATCTTGCAGTCACATGGTAATAAACTCTGAAACGCAGGTTAAAAATCACGTGATAGAAAACTCCCTACGTGGTAAAACTGGATTTTGACATTCTACGCCTGAGAGGTGGTGGTAAAACTATGTCATGTACCATCTTTTACTCCTACACGAGGTAGTAATTTTAAACGCGAGAGAGTTTTTAGAGGTCATGAGCCGCGCAAACCCCAAACTAGGATAGTTATTGCTTACAGTGTACCGTTTAGCAGATCCCTCTTACATGTGGCCATTCATGCGTGGGGCAGATCGGCCGTCGCATCAATGTGCGTTCAAGAGAGCACAGAAATTCGCTCAGGAATCCGAACGCCTTGCATCTGGCATCGCACTGCAGCACATGAGGCTGTTCATCTGTCTTTTTCGATACATAGGTTTTGTCGAAGCACAGATTATAGATAACTCGGGAAGTGACAGAGGCTCTTCGTGTTAAACGAATGTATGAAGCGTCAGTGAACCATCGATATATCTCACAGAAAAAGAGTTCGCATAATTTCTCAACACAAGCGCCGTCAAGTGATACTCTATGTAACTCTTTATATACCTTTTTGACACTTCTGCGCCATTTTGATACGTTTTTTCATGTTTTTTTTTACTTTTTGTGTTCTTCAAAAAGAAATTTCAGTTACAAGTCAGCGCTCGTTTGTGTCCCTCTTGTTTCCGTGTTGATCGTTTTCGGGCTGTTACCGAAAATTCCCTCGTACCAACAAGCTATTGCATTTTAACTTGAATTGTATATCCATCGAGCTTGAAATTAACTCGTGACACACTCTCAAAAAATATTCCTGTGTTTATTAGTCGGCACCGACTAACGCTCCCGGACGCTCCCGGGTTTAAAGGTGCACGCACGCACACACTCACACACATATATATATATATATATATATATATATATATATATATATATATATATATATATATATATATATATATATATATATATATATATATATATATGATGCTCCCCGCGGTAGCTCAGCTGGTAGAGCGCCAAATTCGAAGGTCACGGGTTCGGTCGCTGTCCGTGGCAAATTATTTTTTCGCGCAATTTTCTTTCTACATATTTACATGACAATTACCATACTACCTTATACTTTTCCTGACATCATTGTGTGTTAGTCCTCAGTCAAATTGCAAATATTTAAGGCACTTGTTTCCATCGCGAAGAAAGACAGTTGAGATGGTGCCTTGTTGAGCTAAGTCATGTATAAATATAGCTAGTTCATTTGTGAAATTTCTACAGGAGAGCACGTGTATTAGGTACAGCACGTAAACCACTTGATGTGAAAAGAAGCTTCTTATTCAACGTAATATTTCTTGACAGTAGAGTACACCGATCGACGGGCTCCTATTTAGCACGCCATAAACCAATTAAAGAACTATAGGCACGCCCGAGCTTCAACATGAATATGAGAACGCGTTAGCGCAATCGAGCTTCGTTCGCTTCGTTTTCTCTGTCGCTAGATTCGCATAATTTCTCAGTGGACACACCCAGCGTGTCGCAAGGAAAAGTACACCTGTCCGAGTAACAAATACTGTTTAAAACTATCCGACAATGCATTTTGTAAGAACACCATGCAAAAAACTCGATAGGGCATTATTTTTTTTGTGTGTGAGATCCTGAAGGATACACGCAAGAATGCGTCGCAAACCACTTTGTGTTGCAGATAATGATGCTTACTTATTGTTGCACACTTGGGAATATATATCGCCCTTCAAAGCAACTACCCATCATGCAGTTCGAATGTACGAAGTTGATGCGATTTTAAATTCTGCCACCCAATATTACTTGAGTGATGGGGGCTACTCGCACTGCAAAACATTCCTATAGTTCCTTTTTATAGAAACAGCGTAGAACACGTGTTTTCAGTGTGAAGTCTTATATTAGGTTTCCGCTCAACCCGAATATTCATATTGTTAATTCACTTGTATTTATCTCCAATACTGCCCCTTGGGAGACACTTATTTTCGCTAAGCATACTCAGCCACCAATGAAATCTTGCGCTGCTGTAAAACGCGTGTTTGGTTTAATATTCACAGCAACATTCCTCGCTCACATTAGTGACGCCTTTGCTAAGACAACTACTCACAGTTGGTAGTTCATAGATTATTATTATTATTATTATTATTATTATTATTATTATTATTATTATTATTATTATTATTATTATTATTATTATTATTATTATTATTATTGCAACATTGATAATAAGCCTGTTGAAGCCAGGCGGTGGCTTTGATGACTAGGCTCGGCATATCGGCAAACGAGAGATGACATGTATATTAAAAAGCTCCTTACGTAAAATGATCATGGAAAGAAGGCATGTAACTATTTTATATTACACTTAAATACAATATAATACAAGCATCAAACTAACGAAAGATACCACCTAAACAGGAGGTTGCTGAGATAAGGATTGAACAATCTTTCAACAGATTATACCCGGTAGGAAAGAAAGTAGGAAAAAAGGCATGCGATAATTGTGCAGCATTAAAAAGATTTAAAAGCATTGCTTAAATTGCGTGTCATCGTTACAGAAAACGCAGTCAGGAAGGTCATTAAAAACAAAAAAAACGTAGACCTTTCTGATAGCTTTGTCATATCATGTTTTGAAGGATGGTGAAAAAATTAGGAAGATTTTCTTAATATACGAAGGGCAATGCATTCTTTTTTAAACTCAGAGTTCCAGAAATGCTGTAATACCACGGTCAGAATAACTGACGCTTTGAAAGATGGTAGGCGAAGTAAAAAAAAATTGCATTGTCTGCTAAAGTACGATAGTAAACAATGAATTTCAACATGTTTCTCAAAATGTGATCAACCCTATACACCGCCTTCTGTAAGAACAGAAAGCACATAATGTGATGCCATAATGCAGGACACTGTACGCTAGAGCAAGCGTAATGGTCGCTTCAATATTGGTGGCCGCTACTGATCTAATATCAAGAAGTAACCATGCAATTTTTCAAACTCTGCCACATCTTTAAGCCAAATGATAATTCCATGACAGGTCACTATTGAAGAACACACCAATATATTTTACTGAATTTACATAATAAATGAGAGCGCGCTTACAGGAAGCGCAATCACGGGCATGAAGAAAGAGGGGCGCATTTGTCACTATTGTCTTCAATGAATATTTAAAGGAAATTGTTTTTTAAATAATCACTATGCAATTATTAGCGAACCATGACGCAGCATAATGAACGCTGTCTTATGGTAGTGACAACGCTTTCTTTTAACGGACATGTTTGGTTAAAAGAACAGTGTCGTCTGCGTACTGAAATACGAGGCTTTTTTGGAACAGCAGTAGGAAAATGATTTATGAATAAATTAAACACACAGCGACATAAAATGGATCCCTGTAGTACAACAACTTTCAAAGCAAGACTGTTGCTGAAAGGCAACCAATTATCTATTCAAACTACCTGGAAGCGCTGGGATAGTCTTTAAGAAAGTCGCACAACGAACCTCTGAAGCCAAGAAGGTGTATTTCTTCAAGCAGGATAGAATGGTTTACCATGTCGAATGCTTTGGAGATATGCAAAAATAAAGCACAGGCAAACATACTATGTTCGAAAGCATCATGCAGTTAGTCGCAAAATTTGTCAGGTACATTAATGTTACCTCGACTTGCGACATAACCAAACTGGTGATATGAAATAAGCGAAATTTTTTATACAAACGAAGTAATTCATTACAATAAGAATTTCTGACCTATTTGGCATAAGACGGGCAAAATGATAAAGGTCGAACATTCAACACTATCGTTAGGTCCACATTTATAAAGGTGCTTTACAAGTGCTCTTGTTAAATCTGGTGGCAGAAAAGCTGTCTCCAAAAATCCATTAAGCATGAAGAGCGAAATATCTGACAATGCGTCCGAATTCCGCTGCAACAAAAATACAGAGTTACCATCAATACCTGCTGGTTTCTGCCGTTTTAAACCAGAAACTATTTTAACGAGTTCGTCTTTTGTTAAAGCTGGGAGGCAGGCAGAGACAGGTGTTGTTTTATTTAAACCAGAGAAGCCTGCCAGCGCTGATGATACCCCAACAGACACTTTTGCAAACTGGCGAATAAATGTATTGGCTGTATGTGCAGGATCACCAGTAAACACACCTGTAGGTTTAGCATCGCTACTTCTTTAGCACGAAGGTGGTTTATCAGTGACCACATCCAGCCGCGGTTTCTCGCAGATAACTCAAGCTGATAGTGAAAATATCGTCGTTTTGCCGATCTGGTGAAGGCTACCACTTTATTCGTTGAAATTCTGTAGTTGATACTGAGTTCTGCATTACCTAGGGAGCGTTTATTTAAACCGTTTCCAAAGTAAATCTCTCTCGGAAATCGCATCAAAAATACCTGGGTCAGCCATCTGTGACTGCGTATCTGCGTAGATCTTCTGATACGAGTACGAGAGTGTTGCAGACTACGTATTTTTGTGCGAAACTTATCATATACTTCACCAGGAGATCCTGTAGCGAGAAGCGAATACCAATCAATATATTTATTCATTGAGCTCAATTTGGAAAAACAATAATAAATGATTATTATTGTTATTATTATTGTTACTATTATTATTGCTATTGTTATTATTTATTTATTTATTTATTTATTTATTAGTGTGCTCAGGAAGAACCATAAGGTCTTTGTGCAGGCGCACGCAAGAATAAAATAAAACAATACAGTCTGCTTGAAAAAAAGAACAATGATGATGTCATACACTCTGAGGAGGCCCCTTAACACGTGTAATGTTGCGTCGTAGAAGCGTAGAATTGCAACAGCGTAAAACATCGGATTGCACAATTAGTGGCCGCTTAAAAAACTCCCCAATAAGCGCGTCAAGCAAGCACAAAAAATTAGAGAATCCTTAAGCTTAGCCTTTAAAAGTTTAACGTGATAGCGATGTCCTGCCTGTGCTTCAAGCACTTAATGTATGAAAGCTTTTCGAACAAGCTTTATGCATCCACTCGTGGCCTTAAAAAACTAGGCGCAGTAACATGCGTGCCTTTTGTAGTGGGTGACAGGCTTTAAACCATGAATTCACTATGATATTCACATGTTCAGAGCGAGTGAATAAACTTTTATTGGGCCCAATGAAACACGTGAAAAAAATCGTGGGATAAGCCAGGTGCGCGTATAATCACATGTTCTAAAGCCCGATAGCAATGTGCCCTTGTACCACGAATTACCACTGCAATATTTCTCATTGTATTGCGAAGCAGAGGACGCGTGTGTTTCCAAGCAGATGAAGTTATTTTCATCATGTCCAGAAGTGGACGCGAGAGAGTGTAGTGGAAACCCGCTTACTACGCAAACGATCCGGGTTCAATCCCCCCTGACTTTGGATGGTTTTATATTTTATTTGCATCGTTCTAGAATTTTCGGTCACGCACAAGCTGCTTTTTTGCTCACAACCAACGACTTCAACACGAAAATAGCTGCGCAACGAGCTCTTTAACACTATCTCGTCAATAGGTCTGACGAGTTACCTTTTGAGTAACATACCGCGTAAAAAACTCCCAAGCATTTCCCCGAGGGTGAGCATGGTTAAGTGCGAATGCACGGGGTGATGCTATGAGGGGTATTTATTGATTCGCACTATTATATTTATTAATCACACTATGGTGCCTTTATGGTGTAGTTGTTTCTGGGAATCGCAATTTGATCACACGGGGGAGTTTACGTTAACTCACTGGCGAATGCGGGAACGTCCACTCGCCGTTGACGATTGCGAGCGGCGTCTTGACGCCGGCCTTCATCGCCCTTCTCCGCCTTACGCTTGCGTTGTCGTTCCGCTTTTTGGGCCGCGTTTGCGGCTCGATGCTGACGCCTCGTCTCGGCCTCGCGAGCGCGCAGTTCACCATCCGCTGCACGCTTCGCCCGCTTACGTTCGGTCTCACGAGCCCTTCGCAGCGCCGCCTTGTCTTCCAACGTCGGCGAAACCACCGCGGTACCGTCACCTCCAACGACAGGTGCAGTGCTGGCATTCGGTTGTACTGCATTCGTTGTTGATGGTAGCGTTGCCTCCGGGACATCCATCGCACGACCCGCTCTCGACGGGAGACTGAGAGAGAAGGCGGGCGCGCGAGAGAGAAGGGTGCGCGCGCAGCTGCAGCGAGTGAGGAGAGCGGAGGAGCGAGCGAAGGGAAGGGAGACGCGCGCAGCGGCGTTAAAGATATCAGGCGCGTAGCCATGAGAGTAGCCGTCGTCATGACGTAATCCTTGGAGGTACTTTTCGATCACCTTCTGTCGGTCAGGAGGCTCGCTCATCGTTGCGTTCCGATTTTCCGGCCACCTAACAAGACATTGCACGCTTCTCGCTCACGTGGAGTGCACGCCACCACAGCGACCGCGCCGTCAAACGGAGAGAGAGAGACAGAGAAAAAAAAAGGAAATGGTGGCTACGTCATCGCGGTATAAGGCGCGTTACTGACACCGATATCAGCGTCGCGTCCGTGGCTTATTTGGTAGAGCGTCGCCCTGCGGCCCGCCAAGGAGACTGAGAGAGAAGGCGGGCGCGCAAGAGAGAGGGGTGCGCGCGCAGCTGCAGCGAGTGAGGAGAGCGGAGGAGCGAGCGAAGGGAAGGGGGACGCGCGCAGCGGCGTTAAAGATATCAGGCGCGTAGCCATGAGAGTAGCCGTCGTCATGACGTAATCCTTGGAGGTACTTTTCGATCACCTTCTGTCGGTCAGGAGGCTCGCTCATCGTTGCGTTCCGATTTTCCGGCCACCTAACAAGACATTGCACGCTTCTCGCTCACGTGGAGTGCACGCCACCACAGCGACCGCGCCGTCAAACGGAGAGAGAGAGACAGAGAAAAAAAAAGGAAATGGTGGCTACGTCATCGCGGTATAAGGCGCGTTACTGACACCGATATCAGCGTCGCGTCCGTGGCTTATTCGGTAGAGCGTCGCGCTGCGGCCCGCCAAGTCCTCTTTCTTTTAAAGATAGAGAGAAGACTGCAGACGCTGCCGACGGCGGTGGATGGTTTGGGGTCGCTTATAAAGTGCATTCACACTTAAAATCTCACCAAGCGGTTCTTGAGCAAGGTGCGCCAAGAAACAATTACACAGCCTGGAAACCTGACGAGCGATATATCTTCAAACTAGCTTATGCGCGTTCCTCATCTAAAGAAAAGTGGCCGAAATAGCCGGGTCTCGAACCAAGACCTGATGCCGCTGTGCAGACCACATCTAAAATTCCGGAGCCCTTCATTATAGCGTAATTATGTGGTGGTTTTAGGGCGTTAAATTGATATGTGGGGTTTAACGTCCCAAAACCACCAAATAATTATGAGAGACACCGTAGTGGAGGGCTCCGGAAATTTCGACCACCTGGGGTTGTTTAACGTGCACCCAAATCTGAGCACATGGGCCTACAACATTTTCGCCTCCATCGGAACTGCAGCAGCCGCAGCCGGGATTCGAACCCACGACCTGCGGGTCAGCAGCCGAGTACCTTCACCACTAGACCACCGCCGCGGGGCGTTTTAGGACGTTAAACTCCACATATCAATCAATGTGCAGACCGCTTAGCCATTGAATCAAAGAGGTGTGTTTTCCAGTTGTGTACACATAATTATCATCCGAGGTTTTACGTCCCAAAACCCGGATATGCTTTGGAGGGAACCAAGTAAAGGCGCAGCACCACTCTTCTAAGCCGGCGTTCCTGAATAAATGCTGCTGCAGTGTATTTGACTGCCATTAAATAAAAATTAAGCTATCGTGGTCAGTTTGTCCTTTAATGCGTTTTGTGGAGTTCTGCATCAATAGTGCGAACGCGAGTGTGGCATTAAGACTGATGTACCAGCTGATAATTGGATGCTAAAAAAGCAAATCCGGGCAAGTTATACTAAAAGATCGTTGCGGCTTACGGTATTTTATCATCCACTTTGAGTATACACATCTTCCAAAAACCTTTATTGTTCAGTAAAGCAAATAAAGAACTTTCCGACTTGCGCATTATGGCAGGTAAATTGTGTTTAGGTAACGATAGCTGCACGTACAAAGGATGCACTCTTCAGTATCCGTTCTTTTGATGTCATCGTAGGGGCAAGGCCCCGGGACGGCTTTCAGCTCTCCCATAGTAGAGTACTAAGTGCTCTAAATCGTTAACCACTTTTCCTAAACACTCAGGGCAAGGCCCCGGGACGGCTCTATGCTCTCCCATTATAGAGTACCTCGTACTTTAAATCGTTAAAATGTTTTCTAAACCACAACAATAGAATAATACACTATATGTGTAAAGAGCGGCCACTCAGGCATTTTCGCGGCCCAGCAAGAAAGGGTCTGACTAACCGCTAGTTGGCGTACCCATGTTCGCTTTTGCTCCTTTGAGAAGATATGTAATAGCCTCCCGAGGAGGACAATAAATACCCAAATTTTCCGTCAAGTTTTTTGCAAAGAAGTTCTATTTACTAGTGCAATTTTAATATATCCGCTCTACATCATGTCCGCTTAGGACATTTAATGCCTTACAACAAAGAGAGTGAAGTATGACTAGAAAATGTCTTTCTGCAACTGTTTTGCACACAGAGGCACATTCATGTGGTTTAGATGTACTGTACATGTATTCCCTTCATGGAAGCATGGGTTGTTAGCCTAGTGGTAAAAACACTCGCTTTCGGAGCATGAGGGTACGGGTTCATATCCTAGCGCCTGGACGAAAACAATTCTGTTGTTTTATTTATGCTGATGACAATACCGAGTCAGACCAACCACTCGTGGCGCTGAAAGCACCGCAGTAGCTGGGCCGCAGGGCCCTATGGCAGTGTCCGCTCTTTATGTAAGTATGTTTCTCTATGACGCAACTACGGGCGTACGCTCGTTTCGTCAATACTCACGGGACGGCTTTATGCTCTCCCATAGTAGAGAACGAACTACTCGAAATCGTGAACCACTTATCCAAACGCAGTCGTCCTTTGTGGTGACCTCGAGGACAGCCTTTTGCTCTCTCATAGTAGAGTACAACATGCTCGAAATTGCCGAACATCTTTTGCTCGGCGGCTTGCGAAGATGTTTTACATGATAGATCGTTTGGTTGCTTTTTAGCGTCGCCGCTGCAACTAGTAGAATCTATGTGGATGCAGTATCTATGCTACCCTACGATCACTCCCCCTCTCTTTCTTCCAGTCATCCCTCCCAGCAGCGTTTCAATTGCTCATGACCCCCATTGCGCATGTGCGTCCCCTCTCTATATCCTCTTCTACGCTCTCTCACCTCACAACGCCGACGCAGGCAACGCCTACTGGCCTACGCACACTCTCCCCTCTCCTTCTGGCATCCCTCACAGCGGCATTTACGACCCCATTGCAGATGTGCGTCCCCTCCCCTTCTCTTGCTTCGCAACGCCGACGCAGGCAGCGTCTCCTAGCGAGTTTTTTTGATTGAGAACTGACTACTCACGCTGCACAACCGTTCACTGGCCACCCTGCATGTATTCGCGACGAGATCGGGCTATCGACGTCAGACTGTGGATTTTTGCGGACACTCAGCGCCACCTGTTGATGCAGTTTTAGGTAATGCAAGGCCCTATACTCCCTTTCACAGTTTGTTGCGCAACGGGCTGCAACTACAGCTTACGAACCAACGATTGATGTCATTGTTATATGTATTTGCTCATTGATCACTAAGAAAAGGAGCTATGAATTTCTCCCCGCTAGTCAGACACGTCGGCGAACCGCCGCGAAGCGCTTGCTGGTTCACTCGCCTGAACGAGGACGAAAACAAGAGAAGACAACAAAGCTCCGCGTTCTACGAAAAAAGACCCCAGTCTGCACTACTGTTGCGCTGGGAATTGCCACGGACGTAAATGACTTCAGTTGTGCTGATTTCCGCAGCTTTCGCAAAGCAGAATGGCGACAGCGCTAAATACAGGCCGTTGCGAACCTGTTAGGTAAGCAAATTACTCGCGTTCTCCACAGCTGTTCGCTTGAGTAAATGGGATAATGTAGGTATCCTGTTGTTGTTCTGTTATTGTTTTGAATAGCCTTCACGGAGAACCGTGGTAACATTGTTTATGAAGCTGATCAGACCTTCTGACTTCGGTGCGTGACGTGCAACAGTAGACAGGTGATGCCCGGCCACGATAAACACCAAACACGCCACGACCACCGATAATCTCAAGCTGTCGCCACCACACAGCATTTCGCAGCTTTTAAGGTTCTAAGTCCTGGATTTAACCAAGAAATGCGAACACGTGCGTCATACGGGTCAATCACAAAATGATCGCGAAATAGTGACAAAAAATAGTGACTACCTCTTCCACGCCTAGTGTGTCCAGTATTCACCACAATTCCTCTTGAACCACGCTATCGTACACTCCCTTGATATCCAAAAATGCTAGCCACAGGGGCCTGTGTTCCTTTTCTGCTATTTCGATGCACTGCGTCAGTGAGAACAGATTGTCTTCCAACCTCCTTTGTTTCCGAAACCTATTCTGCAGTTCCCCCAGCAACCCTAATCCTCTATCCATGCCGGCAGTCTTTCCTTTATAATCTGCATCGCCAGCCTGTAGACCACTGATGTCACTGTTATAGGACGATAGTTGCTTATTTCAGCTTTGTCCCCCTTTCCTTTAGAGATCATGTTCATCCTGCTAAGTTCCCATCCATCGGAAACTTCTCCATCGATTATTATTTTGTTCACTGCCTCTCTCAAAGCCTGCTTAAACTTCGGACCTAATGTCTTTATCAGCATAATTGGAATGCCATCTCCATCTGTTTTATCGCAGTGTTAGGCAGCGCCACCTGGGCAGAGTCTGGCGTCCATAGGAGGCAGCACCGTCCCAGCAGAAGTGCCGATAAGCGGTCGGCGGCGCGTATACAAAGACACAAGCAGCGGCCCTTCGCTACGTGTGGTTTGAACCGATATTCGGCTAATGAAATGCGTTGAATGCAGTGTACTGGTAATGCTTACGCTCCTCTCTGCCGGATCGACGCACGAAGCCCAAGCAACGTTACTTTTACTAGCCAGTCGAGCTCGCCCAGGCTGGCTGACTGCACGCTTTCGCACTAAATCAAGCTTGTGCTGTTTTGTTTGTAGGCATTTCGCGTATGTTCCACCTAACTTGCACTCTTCTTGCACGACTGAACTATTTATTAACATCTTGCTCATCTATTACGAAAGAAAGAGAAGGAAGGTTGTAGAAGGTCCTAATATCGGTGCGACGCGTTCGGTGCCCCTGTTCGCATCGAATACGCATGCGCATTTTTGACTCAATCTGTTCCCCATGACATGTGGCACAGTCGATAAGTCTAGCCAGGAAATCTTCGTGGCTGACAGCGCTTTGCGCTTCATTGACGTTTACCACGGCGCACATGTTCGTGCGCCACGAAAACTATCAAAAGCTCACAAGATTGATTGATATAATTGATTGATTTATGGGGTTTAACGTCCCAAAACCACCATATGATTATGAGAGACGCCGTAGTGGAGGGCTCCGGAAATTTCGACCACCTGGGGTTCTTTAACATACACCCAAATCTGAGCACACGGGCCTACAACGTATCCGCCTTCATCGAAAACGCAGCCGCCGCAGCCGGGATTCGATCCCGCGACCTTCGGGTCAGCAGCCGAGTACCTTAGCCACTAGACCACCGTGGATTGTCATACGACAATGATAAAACAAATGTCTGTTCATTTCAAGGGAAGAACATGTTTTCTTTTTTTTTCATTTTTTAAATCGAAAAATGACCACTACCTTCCGTCAGTCAATAGCAAGGCTGCCCCAACGCTCAATACAGTGTAAAAAAATGACGTTTTCTGTGAAATTGCACAGCATTAATGTAAGGCACGCCATCTGAAATAATTTTGGACGTCTGTGGTCTTTAAATATAAGTACACAGGTATTTTCTAGCAGAAATTTTCCTCGCTCACAATTGACATAACCAAAAAATGAATTTGCACGAAGCATTTCACTTCACCGCTTCGGCTGTTGGGGAAGCAACCACCGTTGCGGCCACCACTGCTCGTCCCTCGATCATTCACTCACACGGAGGACGGACGTGATTTCAAGCCGGACATGGGATTCTGTTTATGCCAAAAGTAAGTACCTATGACATCAGGACAAACAGACATTTCATTGCAACTTATTTAGAACGAGTTACTATAACACACATATATTCAACAATTATCTCATTATTCTTATTGCAAGAGAATATAGAGTGCCTTGAGGTGACGTTGTAGCGATTTGACACATGTACAGACAGTTCTTAATAATTGGCGCCAGAAAGGGTTAATAAGAGGTGAAGTACAGAAGTGTCACGCTTTACATGATAGAATTATTTCTGTAGTAGTCCCATGGCCAGACAAACATAACTAAAGCTCATCGCATAGTCGATGAACTATACACAGTGCCGTAGTTCTAAACCTATATAACAACAAGGTGCACGTGCGTGGCCTTGAGCCTCGTTTTTGTGTACAACCAAGTCTCTCTAACGCTGCATTGACTCCCCATTTATTAGTCATCATGTTTGAGACGTTCCCAAGTGCATTTTACGATGTGTTTGAAGCAGAAAGTGGCACCCACATAGAAATTGCTCTTGTAAATGAAGGGTACGGTGACAATACCAGCACTCTGGAAAGTTGAACATCACTGATCTTATTGCAGTGCATTACCAGCCGAGCAAGACCAAGTGCTTTCAGGTGTCGTTCCAGGCATGCTTACAAGCAGTTAAGCTCCCGCTAACATATCCGAACAAACCACCCTTTGCGAACGTGCATGACGTGGCTATAGCAGACGACGCAGGGAGCAATCCACACTTCGCCATGTCGGCTCGTTGCTGCCAGGTGGTGATTCTGCTCGATCTCGCAGCCAATAACTGCATTTTGATATACAAAGCAGTGCCAGTGGGAAACTTTGCCAGTGCGTTGTTGAACTACGAAAATTCGGAGTGTGCGTGTTTACTAAAGGCCGACTGCGCGTCTCCATGTCTAATCGGAGTCTTCTGTTTATCATTGCCCATTAGCAGCGTTTGGCATGTTCCAGTAGGAAACACCGGTCCATCACTGCATACTTTGTGCGTCCCGAGGTTTCTCTCCTGCGTAAAGCCGCGATGAGCGCCAGCGTCAACGCCGCCGCCACTGTAACCGTTGGCGCCCATTGCTCCGTATCTCCTCATGATTCCCTTTAGCGGAAGATTGTGTAATTTTTAAATGCGAAGCCTTTCTTAGCGAACTACCGCGACTTTGAGCGTATCTATCTATCTATCTATCTATCTATCTATCTATCTATCTATCTATCTATCTATCTATCTATCTATCTATCTATCTATCTATCTATCTATCCGCTTACGAGTGGGTGCTCTCGTGGTTAACCCCCAAACTTGGCGTGAATTAATATTAGCATGAGAGGGTAAGATTGTTTGAAGAATATGATGCGCTGGTCAAGACATCGATAATGTCACAATTTCATCGCGTATGTTGTCAAACACATCCCGCCAGACCATACCAGCGGCACATACCCACGGGCAGGTATGTGCCGCTGGTATGTAGGTATGTGCCACAGGTGAATAACAGTATCTACCCAGGAACGACAAGAACACACATGGGCAATTTTAACGCTTGAGCGTTAAGCGATACCAAGCATCGGTAGCGTAGACCCAAATAAGGCATAGAATAAATGCCAGAGTTCCAGCTCCAATCGAACTGAGGGATTCTGCATGGTAATGAAGCATTCTACCACAGAGCTACGCGAGGTCTCGGAACTACTTTTCAAATAGACGCTAATCTTTGTGGAACGTCAATAGTAATTGCAGCGCTGCCTACCCAATTTACAAACATTACATATGTACTCCTTTGATACAGCTGCCACGTCGGGTTAACGTGAATTGTGCATAGTTAGGTGCCATGCACTGAAGTTGATTTATGTAGCAGTGCCCAGGACCAGCATCCTCGCGAGCATCAGTGCTTCATATCAGCTTCTGGTGTTGCTTATACGCATGTTCTACTTGCCATCGTTGCGCACGTGCAAACGGCTGGTTATATCAACATTTGCAACTTTTCAACCTATGTATGTGCGTGCAAGATTTGTACATATATATTTGTGGTCATATTTATTGCGTCAATCAATAAAAAAAAATGCAACAGGGTCACCATCCCTCCGCGTGCTTCGCATAACGTCGATTCCCATATACGTGGAATCAGCCGATTTTTTTTTTTTTTTCAAGATTGAAGTGATTGCTTATGCCAGCTTTGTATTTCGGAAGGCGGCGTTTTCTATCCCATGCTGTGGTTTTTATCGCGCGCTGTCGTTTTCAATAAATTGCTTGTTCTTCCCAATTAACTTAAGCTGGATGTCAGCGCTCGTCTTCGTCTGTCTCGTTGTTCTGCGTCATCCCTAGCGCTGTCTGCAGTCACTAATCACTCTCGTGATGAAATATCAACTACCCACTTTGCTCTAGTTCATCATCTGCTGCCAAACTCTCTCGAATATGTCGACCTTCAACATTTCCGTCTTGTTATGCAAGTGCGTTAAGCAACCAGACATACTATGTACCGCCACTATAATTGTACGTATACCATTTGTAGTTACCTGCTACTTTGCCTTTTGAGAGAATGGCCACGTGCTGATATCATATAACCGGTGTGACCAACGTACGAGTCGTTCCTTAGTATAAATTGCAAATTTAAGATATATTGAATCTCCATTGTCTAAAAGTACAATAAATACAGACAATATCAGGATAACACTTTATTTATAGCGTATTGCAAAAACACTGTAGTTGTTATCTCAATACTTTTCCAGGCTGCTTTCTCGGCCCAATGGGGATTCTAATTTCGTTCATTATAACCCCACACTGATGCGGTTTCTTATTGAACTTTGTGTGTCATACCAGTTTTTCGCTTTCAATATATTGATTCATGGAACATCTTTGACATGTTGTCAAATACAATTATATATGTATACATTGAACTTGGGCAAATCAAATTATCCTTTAAATATAAAACTATTTTCGAACACGACAATACTTTGGGGCCGGTTCACAGGAAAATTAGCGGATACATCAAACAAAAGTAGCTTCACCACTTCGTATGTGTGTATGCTTGTGCAAGGTGTGTGTGTGTGTGTGTGTGTGTGTGTGCGTGTGTGTGTGTGTGTGTGTGTGTGTGTGTGTGTGTGTGTGTGTGTGTGTGTGTGATTGATATGCGCGTTTGAGTACTTTTTATTGCCTCCGATTGCACGCCATCAGTTGATGATCACTCGCAAAAATGGAAAGAGAGAGAAAGACAGAGGAAAGACACGGAAAAACACTTTTAAAACTCTATGAAATAAAAAAAAAATCCCCATATCAAAATCGCGCAGCAAGGTATGCATACTAAATTACCGCTTACATGTGCGCACTCCGTCCTTGGCTTGTGCGTGGCCCGACCGTATCCGCCGTCGGGACGTGTGCCGGCTCCTCCAGTCGCAGGTCTTCTCGAGGCTGGAGATAAGGGCCCGCATTCACAAAACACTCTCATTGCTACGGCCATTCGTGAGAACGAATTCTGGCAGCCATTCCTGGAGCCAGGCGTATCATTTACGCATCTGCGAATGTGTATTCGTATGTGTGTATAGATGTACGGGGAGTTTCAGATACCTGGCGCATAGTATTACAAAAACTAACGCGTACGCTACGCGTGTCGCATCGGCCCGGTATCGCCTTCAGCCGCACGTATATAGCACGTCATTATATTCGTGCCAATCCTCCAAGCCGGGTAATTTTTAAAATATTTCATTAACTGTAATTAGTAATCCCAGCCAAAAAAATCTTCGATTCTAAAACAGTACCACTTATTCTGAAAGGTCGGAATGTTTCACCCATTCCATGATAACTGCAAATATAATAAACTGGGCAATGAATGAAGATTGCTTAACTCACCTTTGAAATAGTAAACCTAACGAAAAATATCGAATGGAACAGTTGCAACGTTTGTTTAGCAACTAAGGGTTATTTCATCAATACTAAGATAACTGGCCGGTTTATTATTTATCCAGCTTTTCTTTAAAGTGCGCGAAATTGAAAAGTATGGTTGGCGCAATTTTTTTTTTTCGTATAAGAAGAGGGGCTGGTTCAACCATACATTATGTATGTTCGTGCGTAAGTGCCTACCGCTTTCGATGATATAGCCAGCGTCAGGATAGGCTGCATGAACTTTTTTTTTTTCGGGGTGTACTCTTTCTGCTCACATCAAAGGTTCGAGCAATATAGATACGACCGCCAGTCTTCCGAAACACGGCCAATTGCCAAGTATATATATAATCACCTCCATCAGATTTGTGAAATCTTGCGAATAAATCCAGTGTACTAGCGCTATATGCCGGCACACGACTGCGGCAGCTAACACGGTCGTGTCGTCGGATTCCTGGTCATGGCGGACACACATTACGATGGAAAACCTTTACGCTGTGGCTTTAATGAATGTCGGGGCCGTATTCGCAAAACAGCAACAAAAATTAGAAAGCGCTAACGCTGGAATTGTTGGAAAGACAGCAAAAAAAAAAAAAAGAAGAAGAAGAAAGAAAGCAACACCCAATCCCGATACTAGAGTATATGGTGAACTGGCAACCAGCACACGGTGAATAATTACCATTTATGAACGAAAATCTTCGCGGATACGCAGCTACATAGATGTTCATATGTGACCAGCAAAGTGCCCCGCCCTGACACTGTTCTCGTTGCGCCATGCTGTGCTACAGTTTGGCAACATTTTCAAGTTGAGCAATAAATGGGGCATGAAACCAAGCTCTCCGAATTCAGTGTTCCTGCTTATAACAAGCAAAACAGCACCCCTGAATTGTTCGTACTCCATTGGCCAAGACCTCTTTACTGACGTTAACGAGTACAAGTATCTTCGGGTTGCAATTACCAACAACCACGCACACTTTTCTAAGACCACCTTATCAACTTTTAGAAAATTATGCCGACTGAACCATA
Organism: Rhipicephalus annulatus; assembly: GCA_013436015.1. Lineage (NCBI taxonomy): Eukaryota > Metazoa > Arthropoda > Arachnida > Ixodida > Ixodidae > Rhipicephalus > Rhipicephalus annulatus. The sequence continues at coordinate 247,754 of WOVY01001072.1, read as the reverse complement.
AGCTAAAGCATGCAAGCATGCCGTGAAGTTAAAACCTTAGAATATACCAATTTTACTAGACCCAACTTTGTATACGGGTTCGTTTTGGGGAGTCACCCCTTCCCCAAAACCAGCCTTGAGGCCCTGAATAGGATACAGACAAAAGTCATACGTTTCATTTTTCTGCACATTATGGCCGAGTTGATTCTTTAAATGAACTTTTTACGCTCTAATGGCTCTCTGGCTGTCGAAATGAGGCGAAGAATATCACGACTGAAGTTCCTTTATCCCTTATGAAATCGTAAGTTTTATATAAATCGCAGATCTTACATAAGATTTTCTGAACTCAGGAAAACCTGGCAAAACCCGTGATTCCCACTCCCTCACTCCCCCCCCCCCCCCTTATGTTACCGGGACTAACTCATTACATTTTCTTGCTTTCTCCGAACTATCCAGAAATGGAACACATCTGCACTCACCCGAATTATTTCAGAGCCAAGTTCTATTTCGTAAGAAATATTTTAATTTTGGAGTTGTGTCTTCGTTTCATATTTGCAATTGTGTCTTGTATCTTATTTTATACTTTGCCCTCCCTTTCTGAGTCACATGGTCTGCAGTATGGTGTAAACTGATGCAGCCTTCAAAAAATGAGTTCTTGTTCTAAAAAATGCCTGCCAATCGTGACTTAGGTCATAATAACGAAGCCTGCAGGCCCGTACGAGAGCAGTGTTTCGGCCGGGTGTATTCATATTGAAGAATGGCATAGATATTTTCAGACGCTTAGCCTTCGTAAACGAAGTCAAATGTGGCTTTTGTTCTTGTTGAGGGAAAAGAAATCAGCTTTTATATATTTGTGTTTTTTTTAACAGTTGGTAAGGTTCTCTCTGACACGGCAAGAACAGAGGGCTTCACGGTACTTTCATTGCTGGTCACAAATGAGGAAACACGTTGAGACTGTGGGCGACTACCGTAGTTCGATATGTGAACTATTTTTTAACGGCCTTCCTTTTTGCATGTAGCTGCATCCTTTGCATGGCGAACACAGACATAGGGGTGGACTTCGGGTATCACAAGGACATACACCTCATGTTTGTGTTGTTGTATTAGATCTCCCTGGTCCGATAGCGTCTTCAACCAGTGGCGTAGTCAGGGGGCTGGTTTGGAAGTTCAGCCCCCTTTCTCACCACGAAAGAATAACAATTATGACTGCGCCTCAGTCTCAACCCTACGTTAACCCCAGAAGTCCCGCCGCGGTGGTTGAGTGGCTAAGGTACTCGGCTGCTGACCTGCAGGTCGGGGGATCGAATCCCGGCTGCGGCGGCTTATTTCCGATGAAGGCGGAAATGTTGTAGACCCGTGTGCTCAGATTTGGGTGCAGGTTAAAGACCCCCAGGTGGTCGAAATTTCCGGAGCCCTCCACTGCGGTGTCTGTCATAACTATATGGTGGTTTTGGGACGTTAAACCCGACATATCATTCAATCATCAACCCCAGTAGCGATTTGGAGGGACGATTGGTGCCATTAATTTCGCAGTGTGCTTTTCGAACGATGCAAGAAACATACAAATGCATGGCTTTGGGTGACAGCATGGTTGTGATAAATTACATGCATGCATATGGTGATTGTGATGAGTCAAGATATAGGCTAAAACCACAGGTGGTAGGCTCATCATTCTCATTTATTGCACCGTTGCGCAGGTCACAGGGGACGTAGCGTAATGTGACGCTTCGCAAATGAGCAATAACGAACGGTGGTAAACTCGGTTACTTCAAGCTCAAGCACACGTTGATATTTCCGCTACGTACGAGGAAAACAAGGAGAGACAAGGCAGCGTTGGGTGCATTCATTCTCAAGGTACCGCGCATGACCAGCCACTTAACTTCTAGGAAAGCGTTGCAAAACAATTCGCGCACTAAATTTCCACGCGTCAGGGCAACACAACACTTTTGTGGTGGGTAACGTTTCAGGGAAGTGCAAGCAGCGGGTGCAGCCAGAGCGTCAAAACTGCGCAGCAATATACCTTAGGATGTGCAGCGCATCCTAATGAAGATTCGATGTAGGCTCGGCGAATGCACGTAGCATGCTTGGCTGGCCATGTTCGGTCAGTCAGTAGTTGCAGTGTGTGCTTAACTGGTGAACCAAACGCGACGTTATTTTTAGTCGAGAAATACAGCTGACCGCCGATAACACAAAACAACGGGGTCACATCGAGCAAGAGTGGAGGAGAGCGTATGGGTGCTGCCATCAAGGGACGAATAAAGAAACTACATACACTTTCGGTTTCGGTATTGTGCAAATTACCCCGCCGCGGTGGTCTAGTGGCTAAGGTACTCGGCTGCAGACCCGCAGGGCGCGGGTTCGAATCCCGGCTGCGGCGGCTGCATTTCCGATGGAGGCGGAAATGTTGTAGGCCCGTGTGCTCAGATTTGGGTGCACGTTAAAGAACCCCAGGTGGTCTAAATTTCCGGAGCCCTCCACTACGGCGTCTCTCATAATCATATAGTGGTTTTGGGACGTTAAATCCCACATATCAATTATTGTGCAAATTACTGTGACGAGCAACGTTACTAGATCTAGTAACGTTGGTGGCGAGAATGATTTTGCGATACATTTCCATGCGACCGCTATCGCGCGTTGCATATTGCGTATTCACCGTGATCGTCACGATAACACAAGTATAGTGAAGCAGAACACATGGGCAATGCACCGATCTACATGCTACACGCACGCAGCGCCTCGCTGCAGCTTCAGCACCCGTATGCTGTAAGGGCTGCACGATGATAGCGTATGAGGATAGAGTACTCGCGAAATGGCGATAAACAACAAAATGCTTTGATTAAAATAGCCCCCCCCCCCCTCCAATGTATATATGTATATTCCTGCCCACGGCTGGTTATTTTTCCATCCACTTTTCTTTCTTCTACTTTACATTCCATTGGTTCTAAAAACTTCCCCTGTACATTCCTTGGCTTTACTATCTGTTATATATATATATATATATATATATATATATATATATATATATATATATATATATATATATATTATAATGAGATCTAATAAACAACAATGCCAAGGAATGTATAGGGGAAGTTATTAAAACCAATGTATTGTAAATAAGAACAAAGAAATGTGGGTGAAAAAATAACTTGTCATGAACAGGAATCGAACCTACGACCTCCGAATTACGCGTTCGACGTTCGAGCATCGAACGCGTAAAGTTATTTTTTCACCCACTTTTCTTTCTTCTTATTTACATTGGTTCTTTTCTTTCTTCTTATTACATTGGTTCTAATAACTTCCCCTATACATTCCTTGACATTAATATCTCATTTATTATATATATATATATATATATATAGCGTCGAGGCCACCCCACATGCGCGAGTCTCTGATTCGAGTTTTGCGTTGGGGGTGCTATTTCCCGAATTTGACGCGAGCCCCAAAGCTTCCCCCAAAAGCTTTGCGTCAGACAAACGTGACGGCACCGACTGAAGTAAAGGCTCCCGGCCAAGAGATCCTATTTGAAAACTCTTCGCTCCTGCCTGACCTAGAGCCTGCGTACGCAAAGGGAGTTGGGGCTTCAAACGTCCGAAGCCCCTATTAAAAAACTGCCATTTTTTGAGCATTTTAGAATAGCGTCCGCTAAGTTTGAGTTTGTTGCGGTCACGCGCTATTTTCGTCACTTAACGGCCGGCCGGGAGCCGAGAAGAGGTTGGCGTGCGTACCAGGCATATGCACAGCGGCACGACACGCTAACGTAAAACTGCGCATGCTTATGCTCTAAAGCTGCCTATTCCGCGCTTTTCGACAACCAAGGAGGTTTAAATAAACCTTGCCGGAGCGGGGGCCACCTATACATTCCGATGGGGCGCAATGAAGCGGCGCCGGCGGCCGGATGCCAAAGCTCACCCACCTTTTCGATGGAGGCGAAAATGCTGTAGGCCCGTGTGCTCAGCTTTAGGTGCTACACCTTTACTCCTACCCTTTTAATCCCTCCTCACCCTTATCCCTTGTGAGCTACTGTTGAGGTGTCGCTCGCTGAAGCAGACAGTTACGGGGCTCACTTTTTTCTTCCTTTCTCTCTTAAGAACTACTTAGTGCACGTTAAAGAAACCCAGGTGGTCGAAATTTCAGCCCTCCTCTACGACGTCTTTCATAATGGTGGTTTTGGGACGTTAAAACTCGCATGTTCAGAGCTCGCCCGCCCCGTCTCCCCACCATGGTCTTCAACGGTTATGGCGGGCGCGCCTTTAGGGGTAAGTTGTCAAGAATAAGAACTCAAATGGCAGATAAGAACACAGTGGGCTTTTACTGTTTCTTATTGAATTTTACTTTCAAGCATGAACGTCGACGAAGGGTGTGTAACGCTGGTTTTTAAAAAGGAGCACACTCGTGAGAGCAGACGTCACTTTCTCGGCACTCATTTTCCAGTTTATTTTTCTTCATGAGGCGGAATCGTATGTACGTGCACCCACGTGAAGATCGCTTAGTTTTTTTTTTGCATGAAACATAAATGTGAGTGTTCAGAGCATCACACAAAAGCACATGCTCATCAGGAAGGATATCTTCATCAAGGCTTTCTTGGAAAGCGATTTCTTTTCTCAAGACAAGCTCATAACTTTCAGAACCTGTAGTGCTGGTTTTGCTTGGACGACCTTTAAAGTACGGATATTCAACTCGCAGTTGACATTATTTCAATAGCATCTACACAGCTTTTCAATCCTATTTTGTTGTGCCCTCTGCTCCTGTTAATGAATCAATTGAAAAACTTTCGAGTGGCAGCTTAAGTTGTAGTCAATTAGCCTTTGCACATGCAATCAGTCATCATGCAATCTAGACCCAAAGTTCACATATCGAACTACGGTAGTCGCCCACAATCTCAACGTGTTTCCTCATTTGTGACTAGCAATCAACGTACAGTATGGAGCTTTTTGGAGACAGTGACTAAACTGTGAATCCAGCCTTTCCTTTCATGGAATTGTATGCTGTTCTCATATCGTGTGCTCTGATGATATGAGCTCAATATTAAACTTCGAGCGTACCTACTCACAAGCTGATGGAGAATAGAAGTGCAGTGTAACCACAAACGCTTGCAGCTCTGAAGGATATGTGCCTTTCAGGCGTTTTCGTGCCCTGTGGAGGAGTTGCCGAGTCTAAGAGGGAAGACTGCACTGAATAACATCCCCCTCCCTTCCTCATACATGAGCTTTTTACTCTTGATATTCTTTATTATAGTTTCATGATAAAGCCCTGCTGATTTGTTTCAGTCTGCAATTGCTATGCGGTAGAATTTTGTTCTGAAGCTTTTTTATTTCCCCTTCGTAAAAATGAGGCATTTTTAAAAATAAAACCTGCCGTTTAGGGTGAAGCAACCATCACATCTTCAACAAGCTTTTTCGAGTCGAATTCATATAACGGGAGGACCACTCCGGGCCTTGGTAATGGTCACTTTCTTTACTGCTTGAATGAGCATTACACAGTTCAGACCAAATACTGCTGCACTACAAATAACAAAATAAAAGGCACGAATGTGAAAAAATACAGGTCACTGGGTGTTGCCCAAATGACGTTACTTAACCTCGAAGTTGTGAGTTACCCTTTCGATTAACACAAAGAACTGATAATGAAATGTAGGGAGTTGTTAATTTAATTTCAATAAATAGTTAATGGTGCATCCTTTTCCTATTTGCACACTACTCCAGTGGTATCAAGCACAAGAATGTGTATCACTGGGTTCCACAGGTGTTTTAGAAATGTGTCGAGCCTAGCAAACAACTTGCGGTTCGCAGTCCAGTCAGAACCATTCTGCCAGGAGTGCCTCTAACATATGCTATTGTAATCTTTTCACTTTCAGTCTTCCCATCATCTTAAGGACTCAAATATTCAATGGCACGCCCCGACTTGCTTCGAATATTTGGGTCCTTAAGAAATCTGTCAGGAAAAAGAATGACCATGAGATGTGAAGACACGGTGCGAGCTGTCAACATGTGTTCCGGCACACAAAGAAGTTTTCATCAAGCTCGAAATGTGGTACTCACAACTGAAACTTTATCCCACAGCACCTTTTCGCGTTATTTATGTACCCTCGAGCAAAGCACAATGTATCCATTGTCTGGATGCCACAGTACTAGAGAACATCTGTAACTTGTGTGTGGCCGCAGCGACTGGCGTTGCAGAAGGCCCACTTTCTGGCAAGATTCTGGCAAGATGGCAGCACGTGGCTTCAGCTGAGGAACGCTTCTTCCACTCCAGCAAATTTGGCTTTAACCTCCTTGGCAACAACTCCAGCACTGCTGCCACTAGCAGCATGGAACACGAGGCGTGCAGTTTCATAAATGTTCTCGTACACCCAGTCACAAGTCCCTTATAAAATCTGAGGGTGCACTATGCTTTCCTTAACCCTAATTGGTCATTAAAAGACTGGACTGGCTATGCATCAGAACTTTGCACAAATTTATTTTCACACACAGTTTTGTGCTCCAGAACAAAAACCAAGATAAAAAAATGCAAGGCAATGAAATTATGCTGCAAGGTCATTTATTGGGCATCATAATATCATAGGCATCTGCATGGAGGACATTCTCAATGAGAGTCTAAACTAAATAGGGAAGGCAAGGGTTGCATTTTTCTACTTTGCCCTGATCGGAATCAAGTATAGGACATCAAAGCCCGTTCCTGATTGGTATTAGGCAGTCAAAGATGTTGGCATCTTCTGGGGTTACTCATTGAAAAATAAATAAAAAATATTTTCAATGGTGACACCTAGTTTCACTGTAGGGAGTGTCTGAGCATACATAAGCGTCAGTATTTGAACATAAAAAGGCACACGACACTTAAGTGCAGCCCCTTCTATCTGGTGGGTTTGGCCTCAACTTGTAAAGTAACTTAGCCATCTCCAAGTGTAGATGCCGGTTACAATAAGAAAACAAGAAGAATTTTCATTAGAAATTATTATAACACAGGGTATCAGAAAAAGGAACATCCCACTTTTAAGATAAGAATGCAAATGCACAATGTGCACTATTGTTTACATGTAGCTCTACTTTGCAAAATCGCTCTCAAGTGACAAATTTCGGTGACTGCAAGCACAACACAAAAAACATAGCATTCTGCTTAACAGTAAGTCTTCAGATTGATAGTACCATTTTTCTGCAAGTTTTGCTATACAACTTCTCTCTTGTACTAGTACTTGCCACACTCATAAGATTAATAGAAAATTTGAAAACATCTTGTGTAAAAATAGCTACTCGCAATAAGCAAAACAAAAGTTTTTGTCATTATTTCTTCCTAATTGAAGGTTAAATTTGCACACCATTTTAGGTTGAAAGAACTCTTGATACAAGATCCTATTGGTTTTCAAGCACAAAAGGTTTGTATTTACTATGCTACCCTACCCCTCTATGTATTACTTAAAGGCTATCGGGCAAGGTAAACTACTGGGTCACTCCGAGAGAACGCGCAATCAAAGCTGGTTACATGGAGAGCTTGGCACTGTCGAATTCTACGGTGTTTTCGTTCTGGTTGGCCCAGAGGGGCGCTATGGCCTCTCAGATTGGCTGAAAATGCAACCAATACAGAATGACGACATGGCGGAACTTCACGGAGTCCAGAATAGCACACAGAGTTGGCCAATCGTGATACCAGTGTATGGCATGTGGCCTCGACCATCACGGCAATGCTGGAGACTGTGTAGTGTTTGCAACACCTACAGCCTGGTAGCATTTATAAAAGCACCGTCCTGTAAATGTCTCCTGCAACATGTCTCAGCAGGCCCAACTTATAAAAAACTTCAAGGCAGTTGACTTGCTGGGGCTAATAAACAGTTGTACCCGACATTATGCTTAGGGTTATTCCTCTTGAGGCCTTAAGTCGCTATGGTCAGTAACTGAAGTCACAATAAGGGAACCATTTATGCAGTAAAAGATGTTTATTTCCTTTCCATTTGCTGATTATTTCATTCAATCAATGAAGATGCACGACAAACACTGTTGACATAAAAAAAGGGAAACACTGCACAATGGTCCAATAGAGATGACCATTGTCTTCTCACTGGTAATAGAGCTCCAAGTTCATGCCATCATGGATTTCATCTGACATACACTGTCAAGGAAACATCCAAGCACCACTCTCGACCTTTCGCAATGAGAGCACATTCAACCAGCAGCGCCACATTTTACAAATGATACACTTAACACAACACTTACCAAACTTTGCATCTATAAGCATGGCAGAACAAACCGTGCACTGTAAACGTAATAAAATATAGTCTTGCTTTACATAAAAAAAGTGTAATGGATCGAGGAGACCCTTTGTTTGTTACACACAACTTAATATAGCCAAGAAAAGCATAGACGACATTACTTGCAGTTTTTCAGGGTTCATGCTCGTTTACATGACAAAATTGAAGGGTTTTCGGGGACTTTCAAGACTATCTGCGTGAATTTTCAAGAACCACAATATCTGTTAGAAACCCGATTGACACAACTTCAGGGAAGGATGGAGGCTTAAAATAATTAGAATTCATCGAAAAAAGGAAACATTGCTAGAGCAAACATCGAAAACATGGCACCGATAACATTATCTTTCTAGACAAACTTCAATCATAGCATCTTTAGAGTTGCATAGATAATCGCTTTCGGTATAACACAAGATGCAAACACAAGATAAGTGAAACTAAAAAACAGTTTAATATGCCACTTCTTGCTGCTTTTCCTGAATTTTCATATCAATGCACCCCATCTCCTGCTGCTTGGTGTTGGCAGTTTTCCTAAGGCTGTTAAACTTGATGATGCACGTCAGGTCACCAGTTGCGTCTGCCTCTCCTGCATACTAGTCTGGTGTAGCTGTTAATTTGTTAAAAGCAACTTCTAGTTTCATTTTCTTTTTTGTAAATGTTATCGACTTCCTCCTCTATGCAATAAATCTTTTTCTCATCATCTTGCTCCTGCCTTTTGCGAGTTTCCAAATATGCACATTGTTGTCAAACATGGTGGCATAGTTATTATGGAGCTCGGCTGTGGACCCGATGGTCACAGGTTCAATCTAAGCTGCGGTGGTCGCTTTTTGACAGAGGCGAAAGTGATAAAGACCTGTGTAGTGAGTGATATCAGTGCATGTTAGAGAATACTAGATAACCCAAATTTTCCGAGTGTGCCACTATGGTGTTTCTGATAATTATCTCTTGGTTTTGAGAAGTAGAACTCCAAATATTATTATTATCAAGAATTTGTGAAAATTCCAGCACATTCAAGGCCTTGAAAACAAGCTTTTCAAATACAGTGGTTCTCAAGGGTTTCAAGGACCCACATGCACCGTTGTTTTTTTCATTAAAGGGTACACGAAAGGATAATAATTAAAGCAGACTAAAACCAGCTTGTCAATGATCGGGAGTGAGCCCACAACCTCTGAAATATACCTTCGATGTTACACTAACTGAGCTACAGCAGCAGCTGTTGCCCCATACACTTTTTTAAGCACTGCTGTGCATGTAACCCTTGAAGTGTTAGACAGAGCTACTCCCTTGCCATCTAACATCACTAAGCACACATTTTTTAGAGTGGCTATACAGCACTTGATGCCCAAGATTACACCAAGTCGTGAAATGCAGACCCGCCTAGTTTATTGTATGGTACTTTTAGGCTAAAGAGCTAACATTGTTAGTGAGTCTCGTCTATAGTGAAGGATGATCAGCGACAACAGCAATAGAGGTTGACGAAGGAGAAGAATGACGTGCAGTAATGGCTGACACTCGCCGTGCAGCTCATAGTAAATAAACTTCTCTTAAAAACCGCGTAACAGAGTGGTGGAGGTGTAGCTTACTTGAGCCCCAGACAATAAAATCACTCCACTTTTCCCCTTGTCAGAGTCGTCACATTGCGGGGCTTCCACCAGCTTCAACAGGAAACATGCTGCCGGGAACTTAAACTGCCAAGGTCAGCGGCCCCTCTGCAGCTCTACAAGGAGCCCCTCTGATTTGCCAGGACTGCCGCTGAGGACATCGACGAGTGGTTAAGGTAGTATCAAAGGGAGAGCAAGCTTAACGACTGGGACTCAGCAGCTCAGCCGTCATACGCGGCACTCTCCGTCAAAAATACTGCTCTCCTTTGGTAGGACAACCACGAAGACGCGCACACGACAAGGACCATATTTAAAGAGAAGTTGAAGAAATGCTTCAGGAATTCAATTAGGAAGAAGCGAGCCGAACAGACCCTGTCCCGATTGGCCCAGCTCTTCGGCAAGACGTACAATGTACATTGACGAAATTCTGAAGCTGTGTAGACTTGTGAACCCAAGCATGTCCGAAGAAGATAAAATGGGACATCTCGTTAAAGGCATAGTCAAAAATGTCTACGAGTTTCTAATTGCCAAAGAGAACTTGACATCTGTGTCTGTGGTAATGCAACATTGTCACACGTTTGAAGCACTCAAGATGCATCACATAGCACTGAAATTTGGTCGCCTATCTAATGCACTGACAGTGGCCAGTGTCGACACTATTCCACCATTTTACCTTTCGTCAACGATGTGGCAGATTGTATGGGAGGAACTGCTCCACTGCCACGAAATCAGTCGCTTTGATGGAGATGACTCCCAAGGCAATGAGCCCGGACTACCACTTGTGTCATGGCAACCATCCGTTTACACGGCAAGCATGGACAATTACCAAGCCGTGCCCCAGCCACAAAAACCTGCAGGCCGACTTCAATTCAACGAGTGGCAGCGCCGCTACACTCACCCATCACTACGTTTCCACTCGGAGTATTCAACATCGAGTGCATGCAGAAATCACACTGATCAGGACAGATATCCAGTGCTCGCTGACAGAAGTAAGGGGTATCAGCCGCATCGCACACTTCGGCCTCCTCCTCATGTATACTATTAGCTGTGGCCTCGCAGGTCACATCTCCAGGTTCTGCAAACGTCGACGACTATTCCGACAAGAGCTCCATCAGCACCCAACCAAACTAATTCTGGGCACCACGTCATGGCCAAACGGTTCACCTGCTAGTCGTGGACTTCGTCAAGGCAACTCCAGGAACCTGTTGCCAGCCTCTGACCGCAGCTTAACACCTCCGCCAGCCCCACATGCTCCACGTTCTCCATCGCCACGGCGTCGCCTCCCATCACCACCTCCAGAAAACTAGTCAATGCGGCTGATGGGGGTGAGGTCGTTGGATACTGTGCGCTGCCAAAAGATATACCTCCAACAGCATCCATGCTTAAAAATGAAGTACGTGTGTGTGTGGATAGTGTGCCTACTATGCCTCTTGTGGGTGCTGGGGCAATGATTTCAGTGATGATCCTTAGTTTCAAGGCTCTACTAGGACAAAAAGTTATGTTTCATAGAAACAATACATTGACATTTTATAGTGTTGGTGGTGACACGTTGTGCCCAATGGTGTTCGCACTACCGACATTTGTTGTGTGGCAAAGTATTCAGTACTGAATTCGCCGTTATTCCTCAATCTTCGCACAATGTTATTTAAGGTATAGATTTTTTGAGACAGTGTGGTGTAAAATGTTGAGTGTCGAAGTGGGGAGCTGTCAATACACGACGAAGTTATGCCCGGACTCGTGGAGAGCTCGCTCGCTATTCCCGCCCTTGCTGCATGCGCTAGTGTACCTTTCACCATGTCAGTGGTGAACAGTATTAGTTGAATATCCGCTACAGCTATGCTAACGCTATGCTGCCATTAGGATGGCTTCCAGGCTGCGTGTGCAGAGTTGCTGCGGATGGCCAACTAAAAGGGTCTAACATGCATTTATTAAAGAGCGCCTTCACAGAAGGACACACGCAAAGCGACTTTTCACTACAGTTTCTTGGGGAACCATGCAAAAATACACGAGTTAGCAAACAGCAGAGCCCTTCCAACTACACAGTATCACGGCGACAGACATTACTGAAATAAGATGCGTTGATGCGTGCTTCCTCATATTTCTGGTAAGGACGTAAATATGCGCTGGCGTCTCTGTGGCATCTGTAGTGAAATGAAATTTTCTTAATTATATTTTCAAGAGTTTACTATAGTGGGGTCTACAACAGTGCGACTACAGTATTTCGAGACGCCAGTGAAACGCCAACTCACATCGCCTCACAGCGCGTGCAGCGTTAAACGCCACCCCCACCTCCCTCAAAAATAGAGAGAGCGGAGCGCTAGGGAAAGGTGTAGCCGCGATCCTTCCGGGGAGGAAGGGCACTCTGCCTCAGCCGCTCCATTGCAAAGCTCCTCCATTTGCTCCACTAGGATGTTGGCTCTACTTTACTATAAGTAGTGCCAAGCCTGAAAGAAGTGCGAAGTTCGTCAGTTTTCTTTGTTTCACTTCAATTTAAAAATTTTTCTCACCCATTTTCTTGTCTGTCTTTGTGCGTTTATTTGTTTATTTCTCTCTGTATTTTCGTTTTTATTTCTCAATCCTTCTTTCTTCTTTTTTCCCTTTCTCTCTATTTTCTGCTTTCTTTTATTTTCTATCTCTTTCTGCCCAGGTGTTCAAATTTAAGGGGAGGTACAAGTCAAAAATGCAAGTTTTTCAAATTACATTATTTTTAATTTTTATTTGCTTTCAGAAATTTAGTTTCTCTAGTTTTACGAAAAAAATAACAACTGAAGATCATTATTAAAGTCAAAGTAGGTTACACCATCTTTTAAAGAGCACAAGGTGGCTACTAAAACTAGGAAAGCTCATTGTCTATAGTCTCCTGAAAAATGTTACCTGGCTGCTTGCCATAGGATTTTGCATAAGGAGTTCACTGCATAAGGTGCCACGTGCTCAAAATAACCATCATTGCCAAGCTCTCATGATAGAAGAAATCATCTTAAAAATGCATTTTTTTCTACATAAGTGAGCTTTCACTTGCGAGTGATTCTACGAGAGATTGACACAGGTATGAAAGTTGATAGTTTAGATTTGATCGAGTATTTAATATTTTGTGCTCATACCATCCAGTAGCCTGCAAGGGAGCTTCATTTTTCTATTAACTGCATAATTTACGAGGCAAAAATATATTGAACTTATTCTGTTCGGAGGGACAAATTTCTTCTCTTGTCATTCTTGAAAGTTAACGACGATATAAAAACACAAACAATAATGCTACAAAAATGATGGTTTTTTAAATAATTGCAAACGTAATGAAAAGTGAAGCAGCATTGTTTAAAGCCTGTGGGCTGAAGCAAACAGCTTTTGAAAAAACTCTGAACAGGCAACATTTTTTAAAAGTTGCTATATTTGACTTTTTTTCCCTAAGGTAAACCCTCCAGTATTTCATACCTTTGTGACCTGCCAGCCTGTAGTAAAAAGGCAACAGTATTATCTTTGCCTTTGACCAATTGTCTGATAAAACATCACACGCAACTGCCGCAGCATAACAGGGGGGACCTTGACGCAGCGCTCACCGCCTTGCATGCGTAATCACGCAAACTGCAGTTTAACTTTGCAGGGGAATATCCTGTAGCACAGAAAAGTCGTAGAAATTTTTCCCAGTGGAACTGTGCCAAAACACGAGTGCCTCTAACCTTTCAATACAACCATACCCACTTGGTGCAGTCACTGAAAAGTTCATTATTGAATTTTAGTTAACTGAACAGCTGAAAGCAATAATTGCCACCACAATTTGTGTCCCCTGAATACATAACTTATCTGAAAAGGTGGTTTTCACATGCCTTTCACAACTGAATTTCAAGAAAACCATAAAGCTTAATTTTGAACATCCTGTGTACTTCTAGCACTTTCTTTGATTAATATGTGGGGTTTAACGTCCCAAAACCACCATTTGATTATGAGAGACGCCGTAGTGGAGGGCTCCGGAAATTTCGACCACCTGGGGTTCTTTAACGTGCACCCAAATCTGAGCACACGGGCCTGCATTTCCGCCTCCATCGGAAATGCAGCCGCCGCAGCCGGCATTCGAACCCGCGACCTGCGGGTCAGCAGCCGAGTACCTTAGCCACTAGACCACCACGGCGGGGCCTAGCGCTTTCTTTACCCTTTCTGTTTCTATCAATGTTATGCCTTTCTGTCTCTCTCTCTCTACTCCTCCCCCACTTTCTGACATACTATCCTGTTCAAGGTTATGCTAAGTTCGGCTAACGTGCCTGAATAGCAAATAGTTACGATGCTTACCTTCCGATCGTGGACACATGGGTTCAAATCCTGCCAAGTCAAAAAAATTTTTTTCACTATAAATTTCTCTCTCTCTCTGCCTCGTTCTCTCACCCATCAAAGTTCTTGGAGGCCACACAGAACAAATCAGCCCACATGTTCTGGGAGCAAAGTGGAAGAGTAGGAAGACAGCACATGCTGGTTCATAACGATAATTTTTGTTCACCCGTCACCGACCAAGGCTCAGCTTAGCCTCCGCTGTTAAAAACTAATGCAAGGTTTGTGTGTGTGCTTGAACCCTCCTAGTATCGGGTACCAGGTGCACACCTTTATCCTACAAAACGCTATTCCAACAAGCCTGACGTTGAACAGAAAATAAGTTGACAACTATAGTATATGTATTAAAAACATTCTACTCTATGTTGCACACAAATAACAAATTGTAAAGGTGTTAGTGCGTATACAGCGATTCTAAACAAGCTCTAAATTCTGGTTGTTTTTCAACAACATCCCAACACTTGGCTGCTGTAGTATACCGTATTTACTCGATTCTACCGTGCCCTCGATTGTAACGTGCGCCCGGTTTCCACGACAAAAAAAAACAAAAAAACTAAGACATCGATTGCAACGCGCACCCATTTTTCTCGTTGGCCCGCTTGATCACACCACTCGGGAAAAGGACTCCTTTTGAGAGCGTCTTCCGTTTAAATATGAGGTACGGTGGAAGCTTGTGCCTATCTGACATGCAACGGAGCATTGCTGTCACTCTAGTTTTACCGTGGCCCGATGTCAGCACACAAACTTGCTTCGCCCCCTTCTCCTCGACGGTGGTGGTGCCTGGCATGTCGAAGTAAAGAGGCGTCTGATTGGCATTCCCGATTTGCCCAAGCAGGTAGCCGTTGTTGTGCTGCAAGTTTAGGAGGAACCTCTGAAGACTCTGAAGCTTTTCTTCGTACTCCTCCGGCAACTTCCGGCATATGCCCATTCGCCTTCGAAGGGAAAAGCCTTTCCTCTTCATAAAGTTAGTTAGCCAGCACCTGCTTGCTTTAAACTGGCTCTGCATTAGCCCTTTCTCTAAGGCTAACTGCATAGCCTGCACTTGAAGCAGTTCTGTCGTCACGGGCCGCTGTGCCGCTCACTGCTTAATCACATACTCGTCGAGCAGCTCTTCAATTTGTGGAAACCGACCCTGCTGTGGTCCACTGAAGCCTTTGCGTGAATCTTTGCTGTCGACAATATTCTGCTTTTGTTTCCGCCAGTCCCGCACGCACGTTTCGGGAACTCCGAACGACCACGATGCGACCCGATTTCTGTCCGTTTCGGCACACGCGATGACTTTTCTTTTAAAAGCAGCATTGTGGTACACTCGTCGAGTTTTTAGAGTCGGCCCTACCATGCCGTCGATGCTAATGTAGTACAAGATGACGAACTCCTCAGCACACATACGAAGTGTTGCACATGGGAAACACATAGGCAGAAATGGCCGACGCGCCATGCCGACGCACATAGGGGGCGGCCATTTTGGAAGTGCCGATGGCAATAGAATGACCATATTCATTTTTTTTTTTCGTACTCGATTCTAACGCGCATGCGATTTATGAACTCGCTTAACCGTAAAAAAGGTGCGCGTTAGATTCAAGTAATTCCGGTAGTACCTGCAATGACATGAAATGTATGAAAGACTAAACTTTATAAAGTCAGCTTGGTCAGTATCTTGAACATTTGGCCTGCAAGTACTAGATATTGGAACACCACAGATATGGGCTTTAAAGGACACTGACATCAAATTGACTCATGTCAAGATTTTTGCGTCAAGGAGTAGCTATCGACCCCCTGGTAGCGATTCGAGACTTAATATGCATCTGAGGCACGAATGAATATCTGTAATACTGATTTAAATATCCGCTATCAAAAGTGGTTCAAAATCGGTTCGTAAGCCCGACAAATTGTAGTGCTGGCAGCGCCACCTCGTGGCCACGTCGAGGCCGCTGCACAGCTGATTCTGCTTTCACAAAAAATGGTGACATCACGCACACTGGCATTTCATCTGCTAGGAGCGCAGGTGCAGTCAGTCCTAGAGTCCCTCCATGCATTTTCCACCAGCTGGGTTAAGTAGTGCCAACTCGTTCTTCCCCTCTCCCTTTAGCCCTGGCCTCGAGAAGAGGCCTCGTACTGCTAGTGAAACTCAACTCGTTCGCCAACACAGGATTTACCCTGGAGCAGCTCGGGGCAAAGTGAAGCGGGTCCAGTCTCTCGGTTCACTGGCGCTTACGAAGTCAACCCACTGGCTGCGTTGAGGTTCGTGTTTTGGAAATGCATGATACACCACGCAATTTCTGCTTTTTCCGAGCCTCGATGTGCAGGTTCTCACTGCGCAGTGGTTCCCAACTTTCTGACACGTATTGTCACTCTAAATGATCGTACTCAGGCTGTGGAGCACATGTCAAATCAGTCGATGCGACACGATGAATCGCACGCATGCTTCAACACAGCAAGGAGAGCGATTAGTGAGAGCATGGCCGAGAGTCGGCTCCAAGCACACTCAGATCGTCGACGTCATTGTTACTAGCGTATCATCACTCAGGATGGTATTTGTGGAATGTATCACACCAAACATGTAGCACTAGTGTCCATGTCGCGGGGCAATCTATTTTCCGTTTTTTCTCCTTAGCTTTACAACGCTGTTTGAAATCGAATTAAAATAACTTCCACACGACGGATGCCATTCAAATTTAGCTTAGAAGACCTATGTATACCAAGCGATCAAATGATGGGCACATTTCGATCTTGAAATTTAATGTCAGTGCTCCTTTAAGTGCATGCTGTACTCTATAATTAATGGAAACATCACAACATTTGTGAATTGACTGATACTGCTGCACAATATATAACGTGTAAAAATGCAACTTAGCATATTATTTCATGTTACCAAATTCTTCCTTTTGAAAGCTAAGGAGGTCATGAAATGTTTTCCAAAAATTTTCAACTACATGTGTATTCAGAATCCTGGCCATCGATTCAATACTGTTTATACCTTGACTCGTTTGAACGCCAGGGTTCATTTAATAGCTATGAAAGCCCAATTTTGATTCCTCAAGTAATGTTCCCCTCAATTGTGCAGCTATAGTCGCTTTACATCCTCTGATGAAAAGTCTCTGTCGTCAATAAAACATGGCGATGCAGCGATGTTCACCAAGCTCATAGAGTTTCATACAATAATACCTAGAGAGGAAACTGGACCTGCGATCGTGTACCTCCATGAAAAGTATGAGAATTACAGGTTTCAGATTGGATAGGGTTAGCAAGCGAGCTGTCCAGACTTTTTTACAGTTTCAGTTTCATTCTTCGTGCAGCGAGGGTAGTGGGGTGTGATGAAAAGCACTGAAGCAGTGCCATTGTTGTTGAAAGAGGCTTAAGACCACTAGGTCTTTTGCTGCGACAATGAAGCTTTAAGAACTGTATTTGACAGTTTAAACGAAGCCTCGTCCCCTCACCGCAGCGCATAGATGTAGCGTCTCATGCCAGTGCCGGACATTGCATCAAGTTCATCTTTTTTTCATGAGCAGGTCTTGCCTAAACTCATTTACATCGACTGCGAAACAATGACGAAGCTAAGTAGCCGCAGCGTCCTGGTCCTCTGACTCAACTTTACAACAACCCAGAGGTGGGTTGGGGACAGACCACTTGAACAGATGCACTTAGCAAAGCAAAAAATGACTCACTTAAAACTGTACTGTTCTTTCCATAACTAGATAATGCGTGCTTTCGAGAGAACAACAAGAATGCTTGTTTTCAAGTGTTGTGAAAATAATTAATTAAATCTTGATGCCAAATCTGGAATGCAATGGCAAAGCAATGCATACCCTGATGGTTAAATTTGCCCAGGTTTCACTTTTGGTGCCTCGTCACAAAAACTTTCTGCAATAAACTTTCTGTACAAATAAATAAAGCAAGTTTCAATGAAATATAGGTTCATATAATTTTGTTTGACACTCGGAAAACAAGCGTCGCAAATTTTAAAAATGCAACCCATACGAAACGGATCCGAAGCCTGTATTCTTCCTATAACTCCCATGGGGGTACAAGCGCCGCTCAAAGAGCCCGCGTAGACACTAGCGCCACATTCCCTTCTAGGTACTACTGTATGAAACTCTATATCCAAGCCATAATTGAACTCGATTCACAGCATCATAGTCTTGGTTGCACCGCCGTAAAGACATCATGAACGTTGTTTCTACTTAGGTAAGCTGTGTGACACTATCTGACGATGCACATTATAGGCATAGCGAGGACTAGGCGAACCGAAGCATGGCATAAAACAGAACCTAATGCAACTAGTACGCAAAAAGCTGGAATGCTGCAACGAGCGAGCAAAGGCAGCCAGGAAGGCAAGAATACATGTGAGACGGAGCCCAAATGTACATTAAAGTAAAACCACGCAGGTTACTTCCTGTACTTGCAAAGTATACAACTCAGGGTGCCGAAATTGCTGTATTACTTTTTTTACTTCCTACGTTTACTTCGTTAGAGCAAAAGAAAGCGAACGCTGCATTTATAACTTCTCTTCGTATAAAGTCACACATGAGTGTCTATGGCAGCTGATGGTGCCGCATGGTTGCTTAGGAGCACAAAAAAATTGCAATTTCAAATGGCATACCTGCCATCCTGAACAGAGGAATCCGTGAAAACTCCGAGAGGAAAGGGGGGGGGGGGGGGCACCAAGTTTCTTAATTTGTAAATGTGATGAATTTGCCTTTAGCGACAAGCATAGTCATGTTTTGCCACCATAATTCAAATTGACGTGCTGAATTATTTTTGCTCATGTTTGGCACCAAAAATAAAAACAAGAAAAAATCGTGAAAGACAGGAGGGGGGTCCAAACGCAAGCGCAAACATCGACGTTGCGGTCTCATAATGGCTTGGAGTGGCTGAACACACGAGGGTAGGGTTTCTCACTGAAATGAGAGTCTCAAAGGAGGAGCGCAAATGCTCCCGAAATTTCACATCATAAAAACAAATAGAAAAAAAATCAATTTCCGTGAAAACAATTCGCGTATGTTTTCCCACATGAACGGACGGGACGGCACAGCTGGCTGCCACGAAAGCACAGGTCAAAGCTTTGTCTTTGAGGCTCGTGTGCTCAGATTTGAGTGCACGTTAGAACCCCAGGTGGTCGAAACTTTCGGTGCCCTTCACTATAGAGTCTCTCATAATCATATGGCGGTTTTGAAACGTTCAACCCCACATATTAATCAATCAAAGCTTTGGCTTTGCTCACTACTAGAGTCTTTGGACAAGAACGCCAAAATGCTTCAAGCCTTTTTTTACGTCTTCACCATCTTTATTCTACTGCTACGTCAGCCACGTGCCCTTGGAGCTTGTAGATCAATCGCTATCGGATCGCCGCAACCGGGGTTTTGTGCGCAAAAGTTGTGGCAAATGATAGTTTTGTTTTCAATCCACATGCCTTCAAAACTAAGTCATTTTATGCTATCTATGATTGCAACTGCCGCAGTTTTGTCCACAGAGTTTGGGGAAAGCAGCCATGCTTGATTGGTCGAGCGGTGGATGCACGCCTACTTTCGGAGTTCTGTCAGTAACATCGTCGCCATACATGATCGTGTCAGCAGTTGTGGCAACGACAACCACACGCACTGTAGAAGACAGTGCGTGCGCTGATCGCAAGCATACTTCCGAAGCTTGCGCTACTCTCGATTGGCTTTCGTTCGGCGGTTTTGGTGCTAAAGTTTATATCACACACCGCGATTAGGAAAAAGTGTTCGGAACATTCGAATTTCGGCCCAATGGACACAAATTTGCCTGAGAAATTTCACGAATTCGTATCTGCCGCGGTTTCGCATCACTGAGATCCTACTGTACGTTTATATGAACGCCTCTGAAATTCGTTTATAATGAAATGCAGTGGGCTTGCAAAAAGCCTGGAACAAACTGACCTGCATTTTTGTCAATGCGGCAAGATCTTGCACACAAATTTCGATTTCAGGGAAATTTTCATGGCGACTGTGCAAAGGGAAGAAACAGTCGAAATCCGGGAGTCTCCCAAACTACAGTGTACTAGAAAAGGGCAGTGGAATAAACGAGGCAGCCGCGCTGCATTTCGGCTGATTCTCAGGCGGGTGACAGTAGTGGCGGCACTGTAGTCACATGGTACTGAAGACCTCTGAAGAGTCTGCATTGGGAGCGCGTGCGTCGTAGCCTGCGAAAGCGTGTAACTGCTCATTTTTAGCATGTTTGATGCGTTTCTGAGCCTTTATGAGTGTATGCACACCTGCTACATGCCATAGTGCACGAGTGAATATGTAGGCACGCCCAAATTGCGTCGCGACATTCACTGTTTCAAGGGCCTGCCGATCCACACACACAAAAAAAAACATGTACAATCGGAATTCTCAGGAATCCGCCTAGCTTCTCACTTAGGCGTTTTGACCTGCGCTACATCATAAGTGCCTACTGGTGAACTACAACGAGAGGAGAAATATCAAGACCGCGATCAAATGATTAGCTCATTTTATCTGCAGTCTCTACAATATCCAGAGCACAGTTCCTCATATGAGTCCACATGCGTTCGATTGTTTCATGACAAACCCAAGTGTAAAGTAACGTTGTATAGTAACATTTATATCAGTGCCGACTCAGATTTATCGTTTTGTGGAAAATAATAATTAATGCTTTCTGAAAGGCTTATCTTGTGTTAACTGTGTGCATTCGGGCTTACTTTGCTTCTCTTATGAAAGCTCCGAGTGCTTATAACACCAGGAGGCTGAGCCAGAGAGTCGAGCTGAAGGGAGGCGTGTACCTCCGATATGTGGGGTTTAACGTCCCAAAATCACCATATGATTATGGGAGATGCCGTAGTGGAGGACTCCGGAAATTTCGACCACCTGGGGTTCTTTAACGTGCACCCAAATCTGAGCACACGGGCCTACAGCATTATCGCCTCCATTGAAAATGCGTGTACCTCCGAGTGCTGAACTCTACGCAGAAGGGGTTATCTTAAATTAAAAGTGCCAGTTGTATACATAGCCTGTCTATTAATCTGCGTAAGTTCACTGTAACCAGTTCCCATTTTGTATCGACAGTTTAAATTGCGCTGCTTTCCAAATATTCTATTGACATAACACCATTGCAAGCCAGCAAATTTATGCCTACGTTTTGTATCATAAGTGTTCATCTTTTATTAAGTGTCAAAAATGTAGGCAGGCTGCAGTGGTGCAATTTTCTTCGAGGAATTTAACTGGTATATGTACACAGTAAACACACACACACACACACACACACACATATATATACATATATATCCACAAGTACACGCATTTAAGTCACACGTCACCGCCCCATCATCAATATCTACGCAGTACCCCTTAGTACAGCCTCTTTTTTTACGCGGTGCATTTCTCGTCCGACTACGTTAGACTTGAACTAGTTTTGAGACCTTATACTGTCGAAAAGGTTAAATTGACAGTGCGCATTTGTTCAGACACACGCTATATGCAGCTTCCCCAACTGTAAATGTTCGGCGCAGGGCTACCCAGGAATTTTTTTTTATTTTGAGGGCTTGAGGGCAGGGGGGGGGGGGGGGGGTGCAGCAGAATGACTAACTTTGGCAATGTCACACTGAATGCGTGTAAATATTTCAGTATACCCTGAAAAGTTAAATTACGAAAAAATGTTGTTGTATGGGGGTTCAGATTCCCTTCCTCTCCCCTCTCTACATATGTCCTTCTGGTTTTCTGTGTGTTTGACAAAGTATTGTTTTTTCATCTCACAGCTTTTTGAGCACAGCTAACTTCCAATAAATTGGCTCAATTATTCTGAATATTATAGATGCCTAACCAACGAAGAAAGGGTTAAGACAGAAAAAATCAGAATAAGACACACCCTTTCTAAATAATTTTTGATCTTTCACGAAGGCTTTTATAGAGCTCAAATTCAGTAGATCGGCATGTTATATGACATCACGTGTTATACATGAATGATGGGCAGGTAAGAAGAAATCTGCATCACAAAAGCGCGCTGGAAGAGGCGAAGCGCATACCAGTTCCTGCGCGCGGCAGGCGGCTTCTCTTTCCGTACTATTCGACTGCAGCGCCGCCGCTACGGGCAACGCGGAAAGCATCAGGCGGCGAGGCGCGGTCACGCCATTTAACACTTCTAGCACACTCTACCCGGACAATGCAGGGGACTTGGCAGGTATGTGATGATGATAACAGCAATACATATTGTTCTCACCTAGTGGTGGAATAAAGCACAACGCCTTTTTTATGGCCTCCACGACTAGCTATGGCAATGCGCCGTAGCCATTGGCAAAGGCCACGCTATTTTACTAATTTTATGTTGATTTATTGGAAATAAAATATTTGTTGTAAAATTTCAGGCAACATTCGTAAAATCCTAAGCGCGGCCCGAATTCGTACATTTTACGGCGAAATCAAAAGAGTTGGCAGGTATGCAAATGGGCACCATTAATTATAGGCTGAATATTGTGCTGAAATATTTTAGAATTGGCACATCTAATCCTTACTGAGCAGGGAAAATTACACCCCACCAGCTTGTTATTTTTTTTTCACGACCCCTTTAAAGGGAAACACCAGTGCATTTTCATCCATACTGAGATAATGCTGTTTTATATTAGTATTGAGAGTCCTGAAAAAGCTAGGGTGGTTCATTTTGCTCAGGCACTCGTCAATAATTTTAATTAGGTGAAAAACGATGAAACAGTGACCGAAACAGAAAGCGGCTTTGTCGTCCATGGTGGGTATGCAATGACGTCACGAGATACCGTCACCGATGACGTCATGAGATCCGCTACACCCCGCCACAGCTGGCCAGGGTGTAAACATAGCTCAGGTGCCTCGATCTTCTGACACGCGAAAAGCAAGTTGGCAATCGAGCTGACAAAATCGAACTGTGCTCGCGTTGTCAGCACCTTGTTGAAGAAAGCGTGCGCTGCATCCGTTTGCTGGGAAAGGCGAGGTTTTTGCAAAAAGAGTAGGCCGTGACGTCATATACACAGGGTTGCCCGCGCTTACAACTGTGATTCCAAAATCATCTACAAATTTTAATATTTGTTTTCTAAAAAACTAAATGACTTATGGTTGTATAATTTGGCACATATCACCACGGTACCAATGCGAACACATGTTTAAAGTTTTATTGAAATCGGTGAATATAAAAAAAAAGAAACGCCAAAGTTGCTGCTCTAACTGTGCCTAAATTTTTACACAAACCATGAAGTGTCCACCGTCACAAATTCATGAACTCACTCTGAAGACACATTAATACGAGTGGGCTCAGATGATTCCCAGGGTTGTGAATCAATCTGTTGAGCAGAGTACAAGTGGTCATAGGTTACATTCTCGGTAGAGTCAAGTAGAGAGACCTATCTTAGTGAGCCGATATGAATTTCACTGAGCCAGAAATTAGACAAACAGACAATCTCACTCTAGTCTGAAAGAACAAGTGCCAGTTTAGGAAGCGTGAGTTCACGTGAAATTTCATATGTCGACTCAAATATTCAACTTACTTACTCAGCTAAACAACATTCAAAGGTCTCCATGTGATTTTTAAAATAATCTAGTACATTTCCATACAGAAGCATGGATAAAAAAAACAGCGAGCATGAATGAGTTTGCACTCCAGCCACGATAAAGTGCCACCACACACTTCTGAATTTGAATTGTGTCCGCCATGTTCAAAGAGATAGAGAGGAAAATAAAAGCACGAATAAGTAAGACTATGAGGCACTATAGCACAATTTTTGTCTAGTGTCTTCCATCCTTGCCATTCTGTTACTTCCAGCATGCTCAAGGTGCTAATAGAGTCGAAATACGAGAGAAAGAATTTTAACATTACCTTGACTAACCGTAATGCTTTACAACTTATTTTTGATGAAAGACTTCTGTGACAAGAAATTTGCGAGGCAACACAATTCATTAGTGAGGTCAATTTTGTGATCACTAAGAAAGGTGTTTCAGGGTCCCTTTGCAAGTATGCACAGTCAAACCTGACTACTACAGTCGAACACAGATGTATCGAACCCACGTATATCGAATTTTCGGGTATATCCAACTCACAAGTTATCCCCTTGAAATTCCTTTGTAAAAGTATAGAAATTTGCACGTTTATATTGAAGGGTATTTTTACCCACCTTCGGATATATCGAACAACGTGCGTGCTAGATGGCGGGCTTCCGTACTCGTAGCTCTTGGCGCCCTTCACGCGGCACCAAGCCTCCGTCAAAACCCGAAGTGCTCGAAAAAAGGTAAGTAAGGGCGAGAGGGCTCGGACTGCAAACTTGTGGAACGGCTTTTTTTTTCTCTCTGATGCTTTTTTCGTGTACTCGTCGGCTCGGAGAGCAGGAACCATGGGGGAAGGAATCAGGAACGAAGAAGCCGACGTCCTTCTTCTTTTGCCTTTTCTTTTCTTTTTTTGTTGCTCTTTTGCGAGTTTTGATCAGCCAACCACAGCTCGCGCCAGTTGCTGTTGCCGACGCAGGCAGCCATCGCCTCGCGAGCAATTTGTTGCTTCCGTTGTCGCATCACCAGCATCGCCTACGTACCACTGCACGTGCAGCATTCCTTTTTTGCATGCGTGGTGTGCAAAGCTGCTGCGGACTGCTTCAAATGTCGACTTCTCGTGTAGCTATGGCCAGCGTCAAGAAGCGCAAGACCCTTGACTTTGCAACGAAGTTTAAAGCTATTCAGCATGTTGAGGCGGGCGACAAACATTCAACCGTCGCGGACAACTTCACGATACCACGAAGCACTCTGAGTACCTTGTTGACTAACACAGCCGATATCACGGCAAAGGCGGCGAAGCAGCGAATGTCGGGAGCCTGTCATGTAGGTGCTCCTGCCCACGGGAATGTAGAAAAGGCACTCTATGCCTGGTTTTTAGAAGTACGCGCGAAGAACATTCCGGTGGACGACCCGATGCTGATGGCCAAGGCCAAATGGTTTGCCGCTACACTCGGTGAAAACAACTTCGCCGACAACACCAAGTGGCTCCACCAATTTAAGCAGCGCTACAACATCGTTGGCAAAACTATTTCTGGTGAAAGCGAAGCTGTCAGCAGCCAGGACATCCAGCAGTGGATCACGGAGTAGCAGAAAATCTTTGTGAAGTTTTCTCTCACGAAATCTTCAACGCCTGGCGAGACGTTAAGGCGGGCACAGTGATCAACTGCTCTCGCAAGGAAGGCTTCGAGACGACGGAACTTGCGGCAACTGGTGACGACGGCGACGACGAGTGCATAGACAACGCATTTCGTGAATTGTCATCCCTCTTCTAGGCAGCTGTTCCACACTAAGTGTCTGCAGACAATTTTGTGAAAGCGGACTGCAATGTCCAGGCCATTGCGAACCTCGCTGACGAGGACATAATAGCTGCAAGTGCGGGGACCCAGGATGCCCAGGGCGACAGGTCGTGTGACGACGAGGATTGTCCGGACTAGGCGCTGGCTACACGTGCGTACTACACCACTGAAGTGGCGCCAGGTCGGCGTCATTCGCTGTTGTATCGGCCACATGGAGGGAACTGGGCTGTCACACCTGGACAGCCTTGATAAGATCGAGACTAGTGTCTTCAACTTCAATTAAAAAAAAAATACAGGCCAAGATAAGCCATTTTTTTCATGCGAATGAATCATTCTATTGCAGCATGTGTGCGGAATCAGTTGTCAATCTTGAATGCACCTATTATAGGTGATGGTCTGCTAGAAGTAAACTCTCGGGGCCTCTATCTTTTTATATCATATTTTTCATATATCAAACTAATTCCCGATCCCCTTCGAGTTCGATATATTCGTGTTCAACTGTATATTAACTCGAGTAAATTAAGCTGTCCTTTGTATCAAACTATTTTCAAACATGGCAATGCCATCAATGCAAAGGAAAAGCTATGGCTATGTCAAACAAAAATAGCCATAACGCTTCATATATTTATTGTGAAAAATGCCCGAAAAAGTTGGCTTTCCATTGCGAGAATCCCACTTTTCCTCACGAAACAGGACTTTCCCGCAACCATTCACGAAGGTAAGCAGTGTCATTACGACAGTGCCACACGGAACGCATATAAACTACCACTTGCCATCACATGCTTTCTTCTATGACTCCTTATCGTCGAGCCCGCTGGCCAGTCTTGAAGCGTTTGCTTCTTTTCTCCTTTTGTTAACAATAAATGCCGTAAGAAAGAAATGTCCCGCTGTTCTATGCAAAACTGTCAATAATGAATACACTCAACACGAGGAAAGTAAGCCATATGTGGCTGCTGCATACGGAATCCCAAGAAGCACTCTGGTTATGTTACTTAAAAACAAGGTCGACACTAAAAACAAAGCAGAACAGAGGCATCTGGTGCCCAACAAGTACGTACAGCTGTGTATGATGTAGTTTAGGCACCATTCACATTGCTTACATACTTTCTTGCGTATAATCCATGTTTGCATATAACTTCACACCAACTGCAAATCGTAGAGAAAATTTAAATTAAGAAGCAATTCCTCTGTATGGAAGTGAGAGCATCTCTTCCTTACATTATTGAAAAATAGTGCCATGAATCTAACTAGCACACTGACATTCACACTGAAAATGCAAGATACTTTTAGTTTTATATTGAATTATTCTATATATTGAACTGATATCCACTTTTTCGCGAGTTCAATATATATCTGGCTTCAACATCATAACTTCCTTTACAAGTACATATCACAAGGTATGAACCGACAGAGCGATCTCATCGTGAATCGCACTATGTCGTCGCTGCTGCGCTGTATGCCAGTACTTGGTCGACTTGGTACATTAACCTGCGTAGTTGCTGCATTGACAGCCTGTATCAATGAGATTTACCCCATATTCACAAACGCTTCTCAACTCAAATTTCGTCCTTCACTTGACGAGTTGAGCACTGTGCCACCACTCAAATGAAAATGACGCTGCGCTTCTCAAGAATCTCTGCAGATTATCGCTGATATGCAGTGATTTGCTCTGCCTAGAGACTGTACTCCCATCAACTTTCTCAAGTCAAGGTGAAGTGTTAACAGAAGGGACCTTTCAGAATATTGAGGTTAGTCACTTTATATGAATGAACTGCAACGATTCATGTGCTGCATGCCAGGGTGCAACAACAACTGGAAGCCATAGTGCCTCAAATTTTAAGTGTTCCCGGAGGATGTCAAGCTTCAATAGGAATGAGTGCGACAAATGGACAGTCGGCCTAAGCGGCACAGCTTATATGGCACATGTACTTTCTTGTTCAATGTGTAATTAAATTTAATGTGCTTAATGCCTGTCAGTTTAGCAGCATCCCACAGTGTCGTAACAGGCTCACAACATGAGCATTGGGCCTATTAGCAACCGCAAAGCTCCTTAGTATATGTTCTATCTCCTCGTTGGGGCAAACGTAGTCAGCACCGACAGCTTGAATATAATTATTTTTCCAGGCAGCATAGCGATTAAAAGATTGGGTGCTGAAAACAATTGACAACACCTTTACTTCGGGCATAAAGAGGGAAATGAAGAATTGAATTTGTTTTTCACAAATTGCCCCATTTAGCTGCTATGCCGTGAACTTGGGGAGGTGATATTTGGTGACGTTTAATGCACCTGTAAGGGGCATGCCAACTATGCCAGCAGATGCCCATGCCTATCAATCTGCTCAGCTCCCAATTTGGTTCCTAGAACCATTACAAATGGCATCAGCTATAAACAATGCTCCTGGCTGGGTACGCCTCAGCACCTTTGTGGAAGGGTAAAAGTGATAGTAAAAGGGCAAAATAAATACCAATATGGATAGGATAGTTAAGATAGCGAAGGAGTTTCACAGAGATCTGTACAGTAGCCGGGACAACCACAACCTTAATACTATAAGAACTAACAGAAACCCAAATGACACCCCACCAATAATGATAGAAGAAGTCAGAAAAGTTTTGGAGAGCATGCAAAGAGGCAAAGCTGCTGGCAAGGACCAGGTAACATCAGATCTGCTGAAAGATGGAGGACAAATTGTGTTAGAAAAACTAGCCACCTTGTTTACGAGGTGTCTCCTGACGGGAATAGTGCCAGAGTCTTGGAAGAATGCTAACATCATCTTAATACATAAGAAAGGAGATGACAAGGTATTGAAGAATTACAGGCCGTTCAGCTTGCTCTCCGTAGTATACAAGCTATTTACAAAGGTAATTGCTAACAGAGCTAAGAAAACACTAGAATTCAATCAACCAAAGGAACAAGCAGGATTTCGAACAGGCTACTCAACCATCGACCACATTTATACTATCAATCAGGTAATAGAGAAATGCTCAAAATATAGCCAACCACTATACATAGCCTTCATAGATTACGAAAAGGCACTTGATTCAGTAGAAATATCAGCAGTCATGCAAACCCTGCGGAATCAGGGCATCGATGAAGTATATATAAACATTCTGGAAGAAATCTACAGGGGATCAACAGCTACCATATTGCTTCATAAAGAAAGCAACAGAATACCAATCAAGAAGGGTGTAAGGCAGAGGGATACAACCTCCCCAATGCTATTTACCACGTGCTTACAGGAGGTTTTCAGAGGCCTAGAATGGGAACAGTTAGGCATAGGAGTTAATGGAGAGTACCTTAGTAACCTCCGCTTCGCCGATGACATTGCATTGCTGAGTAACTCGGGGGACGAATTGCAACTCATGATTATGGAGTTAGACAAAGAGAGCAGAAAGGTGGGTCTTAAAATTAATTTGCAGAAAACGAAAGTACTGTACAATAACCTCGGAAGAGAGCAGCGCTTCGAGATAGGTATAGTGCACTTTAAGTTGTAAAAGACTATGTCTACTTAGGGCAGGTAATAACCGTGAAGCCGAACCACGAGAATGAAGTAACTAGAAGAATAAGAATGTGGTGGAGCACATTTGGCAAGCACTCTCAAATCATGACAGGTAGATTGCCACTATCCCTCAAGGGGAAGGTATATAACAGCTGCATCTTGCCAGTACTTAGCTATGGAGCAGAAACCTGGAGACTTACAAAGAGGGTTCAGCTTAAATTGAGGATGACACAGCGAGCAATTAAAAGAAAAATGGTAGGTGTACCCTTAAGAGACAAGAAGAGAGCAGAGTGTATTGGGGAACAAACGGGTGTTAAGGATATCATAGTTGAAATCAAGAAGAGGAAATGGACAGGGGCCGGGCATGTAGCACGTAGACAGGATAACCACTGGTCATTAAGGATAACTAACTGGATTCCCAGAGAAGGCAAGCGGCTTAGGGGGAGACAGAAGGTTAGGTGGGCAGATGACATTAGAAAGTTTGCGGGTATGAATTGGCAGCAGCAAGCACAGCACCGAGTTGACTGGCGGAACATGGGAGAGGCCTTTGTCCTGCAGTGGATGTAGTCAGGCTGATGATGATGATGAAAAGTGATATTTAAAGCAGATGTGGACAGGAAAGCGGGCACCCTGCATGAACCACAGTGACTCAGACGTCAGGGCTCACATTGGCATGCAGCCACTGCATGCTGACAATCCTCCAAAATAGAGCCCACAGTTGAAACACCATGATTTATCTACGAAGTGAATGATGATGAGTGGGTGAAGCAATGGGATCGTTTGGTACTAGCGTAAATCACACGTGACATTGACCCCTCATGCATGTAAATGAGTGACAAAATGGTGTACAGTTATATGCAAGGTTTATTGGTCGTAAATGACATGTTGTGCTCAGTTGTATATTTTGTTTCGCCTAAACTATTACTGTTTTGTGGTATTGGATCTAGCCTGAAGTTGGCAAAGACGAGGTCTGTGCACATTCCCCTGGTCGTTGTTGGTTGTTTCCAGTCATACGAAATGCATAGTAGAGCATATCGAGACGTCATATACTGCACAAGCCAGTTGTTGTCCGTGATCATAGTCAATGTCATAGAGGGTAGTGGGTATCTTGCATGTTCTCGGATATGAGAAACGCCAACAAACAAGCCTCAATCTGAAAAAGCTTCGCCCTTAAAAAAACGCAAGGATTACGTGAAAAGCACAGCACTGTCACAATGAAAGCTGGAAGAGCACCATTTCTCGAAACCATTGTAAACTTTCTAGGGGCTATTAATACAAGTACACTTGCCAGGTACCCGCTACACCATTAGCTGTAGTTTTTGTCAAGTTGTAAAGCACCCACTGTGCCATTATCCGTCATTCTGCAGAGGAAGACGGTACTCGCTATGATTTTGCAAGGCATTATGTGTGCTCTGTTGATGCAGAGGCTGATGAAGATGAAGAATTATGGCTGAGCTATTTGTAATAGTTTGGACGCACTCAACGCAATTCATATTATGTGACTCCTGGTTACAAAATTCTCAAGAGATGCGATGAGGCTTCTTGGTAGCTTATTTTCAATTGTAGGGGTGGAAGTGGACTTTAGTGTTTTGGAGCAGCTCAAGGAGCAGGAATAATGCTGTTTTTGTAGAAGCTTTGGCGCAGTAAAATAGGAGTATTGGAGCAGGTTTGGAGCACCAAAAGGAGTAGTTCGCAGCAATGGAAGTTAGTTTTGGAGCAACTTTCTAGGGGCAAACATCATCGTCAATCGAAATTATTTCTGGTGAAAAAAATTTTAATGGTTTTCCCCAAACAGTTAGTACTAATGAGCTGACCAGACTTACTACCATGTGCATGTGTGTGCACGCGTATGGTGCGTGCATCTGTGCTCCCATCATTCAAAGCTGACAGAGAAATAACTCTGAGAAAACAAGGGATAGGCAATGCTTATCTCTTGTTCTCATGACGACTACATATTCCCGGCGCACTTCGTTTGGTGGAAGCTTATATAATTAACACATCGTATAATCAATATTAGCGGCATTAATTCAGAACAATTTCAGAACATATGTTTGAAACGCCTGCCTAAATACAGTAAGAAACTAGCACCCCACAATGGAGCAGCGCCTGAGACTGTTTTAAATAGGGGGACCCGCGTGGGGTGAAGAATGAAACAATGTGGATGTTTTGAGCGTGTCCCCCTCAGAAAAAAGAAAAGCATTCCTGGCATGAGCAGCAAAAGCCACCTTGAGAGCAGCCCGACAACAACGCGACAGCGTTGACGAACACTAGTCCTCGCCGGGTTCCTGTTGGGGTATTGTGCGCACCCCGCAAATGCTTACCCTGCAACGTCACAAGGGGAGTACCGGTCTACATCAAACCACAGAAAGTGCCGACTGCACCTGAATACGCGGAAGAACATGCACCCTTCCTTCAAACCCAAATTAAAATACCTTGTAGGCTACGCGCCCCACTAATAATCGACCAGAGATGACCCCGTATTCAGGACTTTCAAGCAACACAAGCATGTCGAGTTTCGAAATTTGGTGTCAGGGGTCCTTTAAAGAGGCCCGCAACACTTTTGGAGCATGGCAAAAAAACGCTGCCAATCGGTAGTTGAAGCTCTCGGGAACATGCGTGGCAAATATTAGCACAGCACGCAGGCCGCAATATACAATTAATTCTTAAAATCAACTAAAAATCACTTTTTCTTTTCTCGACAAATGATGCTACAGGTTCAAACATTGCTATGTGTCAGCCACGTAGCAAACTGCTAAGTGTCAGCCATTGGCTGCTCTGAGCATGGTGCATCCCCCCCCCCCTGGTAGTTACTACCATAAAATACCGATCAAATGCCCCCACCCGTGTAAGCGCCCCCCTCATTTACCATGAAAAGTTCCTATTTTCGATCTCTACCTAGCAAGCGCCCCCCCCCCCCCCCCCCATCAACCCGCCACTCCCTGCCAACTCATCCCGAACTGCCAAAAGTGAAACCGCGCCAACAGCTACGCTCTTGCCTAATTCAAAATCCAATCTAAAAATTGGTCGTGTGAACACATTGACCACATTCCCTGGCATTGGCACGATGCCTACCAATTTGTTATTGTCGTTTGTAGGGTCTAAGTATGACAGCAGCGACTTCGGACATGCATTTCTATACAGTTAAAAAAAAGAAGTTAAGTAAGTCGTACAATGGCATCGCTAGACCGGAAGAAATGTGCA
Source organism: Rhipicephalus annulatus (assembly GCA_013436015.1). Classification (NCBI taxonomy): domain Eukaryota; kingdom Metazoa; phylum Arthropoda; class Arachnida; order Ixodida; family Ixodidae; genus Rhipicephalus; species Rhipicephalus annulatus. The sequence goes on along the minus strand of WOVY01001072.1, from coordinate 215,642 downwards.
CGCGACAGCTCGCCACTTCAATATTGACAGAAAGACAGTCTGCGAGTGGGACAAGAAGTTCGAGAGCTTACTGCAACAAAACTTTGGCATGGCCAAGCTTCGGCGTAAGTTGAGCAACGGAGCGCCAGTGATCAGTGAGGAAGTAGACGACGCTCTTTTTGAGTTCCTCGAGCGAGAAAGGAGCGATGGACGTGCTGTTAGTAACAGGCTCCTCTCAGAAGAAGCTGTGAAAATAGCCCAGAGCTTGCGGCTAAGACATTTTGCTGCGTCGAGCCAGTACGTAAAAAGGTGGAAGCAGCAGTTTGGCGTGACAATGCGCCGATCGACGAGAGCCAGAAGACTCCTGACGATTTCTCGGAGGCAACAAAGACATTTCACTTCGCTGTGAATAGCCTGTGAACACGCCACGACTACACACCATACAAAATTTGTAATATGGACCAGACGATGGTCCGAATGGACTCGACGGTGAGCAGGATAAACGTGGTTGGGGCGAGCACCGTGCACATTGCCAATACTGGCTGCACCCACAGGGGCTTCGCGGTTGCATTGGCAGCATGCGCAAGCGGCCACAAACCACGGGCTTGTATCCTTTTTAAGGAACCAAGTGGAAAGATACCAACCAAAGCGGTCACGAGCCTTCGTATACCAGGTGATTGATAAAGTTCGTGTATTGGGAGTATTTTCTTTTTGTTTTCAAGGGAGAAAGTAACAATTAAAAAATGTGCTCGATTACAGTGACCTCCGTTGACTGGACTTTTCTTTTTAAAGACCATAGTCTTTTTTGGCGACCTTGGGCGAAAAAATTTTGGTCTGTCTGTCTATCTATTAGTCTGTTTGTCCACCCTTACCGATACCTCAAACGGCATCAAACCGCCTACCCCATCCGCAGTGCCCACCAATATTGCTCAATATTTAGCGCTCATACTTGTGCGATTGTCAATTAAAAAGCTATTATTGCGTATATCTGAGGCACCATAACAACACGTCGATGTTTTGTATGAGTGCCTTTATCTAGAGAAGGCACACACAAGTAACTCTAAGGACTGTAGCATTTATCATGCTGCACTGACAGTGCAACGCGATGCTCAGAAAGGTAAGTGTTTCCAACGCTTCCCTAAGATGACACGGTGCTGGCACCTGCACGCCGCTTTGTGTTCTACACCTTATCACCTCCGAGACAGGCACGCATCTTCCTCCGCGGGCGCCCACGGCTTCATTTTCGTAGATTACTGCCAGATAGGGCTCGTGTCTAACGTGCCTCGATGCACTCGTTCGCCTCCGCTACACGCTCGAGGCACTCTAACGCAGCGCCTCCAGAATACCATTCACTGATTTTCTTGCGCAGAACATCAAATAAACATTTTGTTCACTCTCTCCAGACATAAGACTATCATCGTCTTTCGACAACATTTGCAGTGTAACATACAGATTCGGGGCCATTTTTTGTAGCCAATCTTCGCGTCACGGCATCGAAAAATGGTTGGATGACATCGGATAAACTGCAGGATTGGCTGGCAAGGATGTGGGGGCCAAACAACAATTATGTGCGGCGGCTAATTGTGCTGGATCAGGCACCTATCCACAAGACTCAGGCAGCAAAAGACGCAATAGCGGAACGAGACACAGACGTGTATGTGCCTGCGGGCTGCACAAGCCTACTGCAGCTAGCCGACGTCTTTTGGAACAGGCCATTCAAGCTGAACCTTCGGCGTTCTTGGGAGATGTTCACGAGGAAAGAAGAAAGAACACTGAAAGGCAATCTGCAAAAGCCATCGTGGCAGGATGACCTCAACTTTGTGTCGGAGGCTTGTGCCACTGTGACTGTCGTGCGCTCGTTGAAGGGGTGCGGAATTTTCAATGCACTTGACGGCTCCGAGGATGGCGAGCTGCATGATTGCCTGTTTGACATCGGGGTTGTGGCACCTGAGCGTTCCGAGAACTTACAATACGAATGCCTAGACTTAGCTTTCGGCTCTGACTCCGAAGAATCATTCGATGGTTTTGAGAGTGATTAAATGAGAATGAATGCAGCTGGTAAAGCTTTTTGGTTTCAATGCGTTCCATTTCTTTCATGTGGGAGGGGGGGGGGGGGGTGTTCTGCCGCCATCTTCAATTTCAGGGCAGTTCCAAGGAAGAGTCTTCTGCCTAACATTACCAGATTATCCTCGCATTGAAGGGGGGGCGCTTGATCGGTATTTTACGGTAAGGCCGCCACGGCAGGCCCTGCTTTATTCATGTGTGCGTGCGCAATCACACTGAAAAGCCGCGCATTCAAAGGAAGAAAAAGAAAAAAAATGCTCAAGGTCACGAGTCCAGTGTGACGTATTTTCTTTGTCCCGTGCTATCTCTCCCTGCTTAACTTCTAGCGCTTTCGTCGGAACGAGAGAAGAGAGAATGCAAGTGCATCGTGTGACAAGTCTTTGCAACTCTGCACATACTGGACAAATTCTGAAACGTTTTGCGGTGGTGATGTGAGGCAATAAGCTCCTTTAGTTAATTCATTCCATGGTCACTTTGCCGGCTAAAACTGTGTGCTCTCATTGATCCCTTTAGGTTATGTATCGCAACACTTTAACTTGCTAAAGTAACATATCCACATTGATAACATAATGCAGTAATCATGACTTCAGACTAATTAAAGTCAAGACGAAATCAGGACGAATTAAAGAGTGGGAAAAAAAATTCAGCGAATACCACGTTCCATGGGAATCAATGTTATGCAAAGCATGCGGATGGAAGATGACTGTGTTGTAATTTTTACATTGTGCGCAATGTTACGAAGTGCCACTACAGATATATAAAGTTGCATGCACATGCACATGTTAAACACCCGTATATGTTTTCAATAAACTCAATGATAGTTTGGACCAAACTACAGCCTCCTCATTACACATGCGATGCTCTACCAGTTAGGCCAAGATGAGGTCTCACACATTAAAATCACAATATTATTATGACAGATTCCGTAGAGAAGAGCTCTGGCAGTTTTGACCATCTGGTGTTCTTTAATGTGCACTGGCATCACACAGTACACGGGCCTCTAGCATTCTGCCTCCACTGAAATGCAACCATCATGGCTGAGATCAAATTCACGACCTTCGAATCAGCATCTAAGCACCGCAACCACTGCTCTGCAGTGGTGGACCCATTTCATTTTTTCATGTCCTTTTTACTGGGTATTCCTGTATTTCTTATGCGGGGAGTGTTAGCCAGCACCACACAATGCAATGTAAACTGCTGCGAATGATTCTTCTGGTCTGCCGGCATAATAAAGCCCATGATCTTTACAAACTAGCATGCTACCTAAACACATCAAATTTGCCGGAGTAAGACCCTAAGTATGTAATGAGGCAAGAAGAGGAATGGATCGACAAGCCTCTTTTTTTTTACACATCCTAATAAAGCCAACAAATAATAAAGCCAAAAAAAGCTTAACGAGAATTATTTTACAGTTCTTAATTGAAGTGCAGTGATTATGACACAAACAGAAAATTACAACTCCCCACCGATGGGGAATAAACTCACAACATTCACAGTACATAAAGGGTGTGGAATCTAAATTAGGTGCGCTCTGCAGCATTTTTAAGGCAACTTATAAAAATAAACTATCAACTAGCCCAGCTACACTGACAGCGGACACAAGTTGAGTGATTCTCACCTCCTGGTGGATTACATTCCCACAGTTTGCAATATGTATTTTAAAACGTCATGCAAAGCAACTATTTCTATACGCTGTTAAGGATACAGTCTCGCAGCGTGACATGGTCCTTGAAGATGGTGTACCTGAAGGCAGAAAAAAAACTTGTTACTGCTGTGAAAATACTTCTTGTTAAGTGTACATGTACTCCTTCAAGTTCACTAAATCCAAATAAAGATTTCTTTAATACTACATTACTGGGATAACAGCATGTGGTTCCAGCAGCAGAAGAGAAATCGACATTGTCATAAAAAAATGGTCATGTCAAATAAATGTAACATTTTGTAAACGACATCACTGCTCTTACACAGCATAAATATTCTGCTTTTTTAAGTGCCTTGTCTGTGTCCACCTATGCTATATCGTATATATACACACACCTTAAAGCATTTCAAGCAGCAAAGAAAGTGAACGAAGAACCAAAATTTTTAGCAATCTGTGCTACAAGCAATTAATGTTTTTTAGCAGTTCATAATAAAACATTCAGATGAGATGCATTATAAAAGCTGAATTATGAGTTTTTCTTTACATTTTTTCTCATCCAGTGTTGGTTGGTGTATGGGGTCTAACGTTCCAAGGCGACTCGGGTCGAGAGATCGCTTTGATTGATATGTGTGGTTTAAGGTCCCAGAACCACCACATGATTATGAGAGACGCCGTAGTGGAGGGCTCCGAAAATTTTGACCACCTGGGGTTCAGGTCGACAGAGATATGCAGGAATGAAGAGCACCAGATTATTTCAACCAGCTAGGGTTCTTAAACATGCATTGATATCGCACAAGACAGGAGCCCCTAGCATTTCATCTCTGCTGAAATGGAACTACTGTGGCTAAGATTTAAGCCGCACCTTCTGGGGTCAGCAGTCGAGCAATGTAACCACTGGGCCACCATAGCAGCCTCTCATCTAGTGTTGCCCACCTTTTATGCCAAGAACACAATATTCTAAGCCAAGAGCCCTCATAACGATTCAAGCTCATTCTTGGGAGATGTGATTTTAGCTGAATTGCTTATTCGATGCAAAAGTGTAACCTTGCACACAACATTGGTGTTTCAAAGGAGAGAACTTAGACAGAAACTGGCCAACTATTTATAGACATAGACAACTATTTCGTGTGATGCAGCCTTCAGGGCAAACACTACCACTATGAAAAAATAGTCACCATGAATATAACAGCGATGGCGTACAGAGAGAAAGCAGAAGCATTACATTCATAGCACCTTGTTGCTGCACTAGAGGAGAATGACACACACACACAAAAAAAGTCACTATTCGCATGTGCCTACAGAACAATAGAAAAGATTAGATAATTTTATCTAGATATTTACTTATCCATTCTGTTAGGAAGAAGAACAACGGGCATGCACACAGCATCAGGCGTCACGTCAGTAGATAGCATGCCGATGCATTTTGCCACATGACCCCATGGTTTGCACACTTTTGCTCACGCCTGTGTATGTTTGGCAAAATGGGACAAACAGTTCCCTGGTGGTTGAGGCTTAGAGTGGTGAATGGATGGTATAGCTTGGGGAATCAAGACCTCATTGTGGGCAGGAAGTAAACGATGCAGGCTAAATTCATATTGAAAGAGGGCATACAATCATTTAATAATCCCATCGGTGAAAGCACCCTGATGTGAATGTAAACTGCTTTCCTGTTCGAAGAAGTAGCCTTACACGGAGCGATGCTGCTGCTTTACATGGCCAGGGACATGTTGCACACTGAAAGTATTTTGTTATGCAGATGTCTCCATGATAAGTACGATGGGAGTGTCAGTGGAAGTGAGGTGCACTGGCTGAAACCTGCTGTGTGCCAAATAGGAAAGGTATTTGAGGCCTTAAGTGTCACTGACAATGTGAAGAGTGTTGCTTAATGGCATTCGATGATGGCAAAACCACAATAAATTTCAAGTCAGAGCAGGATGACTCGACTGAGGACTGGACAACAGATCTTGGTGATCCAAGCCTCAGATTAGTGTACTCAGCCTAGCCATCGAGAATGTTTGAAGGACTGCACATAACCACCATTATGGTCTTCAGCGTTTATGTTGCGTTTATTAGTACCTAAAGAGTACCGAGGGACATTACGTGAGGAGTGAGCAAAAAAAAAAATATGAAACAATAAAGAAAGCAAGGCAGTACTAACAATAACAAAAAATAGTAGTAGATCATATTTACAAAGATAAAATATGGCTGTTTATGGTGGTTTTAAACTGAGAAAACTGAGATGACATGGCGATGTGGGCGGGAAGGTCATTCCAGTCTTCCGCTGTCTGAAGAAAAAACGCCTTCTGGAAGGTCTTTGTTTTTGGGCGTATGGAATATACTGCTTTGGGGTGAGAATGGCACAATGTCCGATGTGCAGGTCTGATGAATGCATTGCCTGGTGGCAAGGAATGAAAGAACTTATGATACAGGCGCAAGCGTGAAAGTTTATGGCGAAAGGCAAGATGAGGAAGATTAAGATGAGATTTGACTGCTGACACACTTATGTTAAGTAATTCGAGATAATGAATCAGGAAGCAGGAATCTGGATGGATTCGAGCATAGTAGAAAGCTTAGCTTGATGAAGATCAAAAATTGCATAAGCATACTATAGTTTAGGCCTGACGAGTGTTTTATAAGTTATTAGTTTAGTAGCAGCAGGTGCCGAGGCAAGGTTGCGACGAAGGTATCTAAGAACTCGATTAGCCGAGTTAGTGATGCTAATGATGAGTATTCTCCATGTTAGATCAGATGAGATATGAACACTTAAGTATTCGGTAGTGTTGGTAGCGGCTACGGAGTAGTTGTGTAGAGTGTAAGTGTTAGCGATGTGGTCTTTACATAGATTCAAAGTCATTAGAAAGTTTTGTTAATATTGTGGTCATTTACAACACCCTCATTCATTACCTGTACATAACCATTATCACATAGTGTTCCTCATCTTCATCGTTAGTGGATATCGTTAGTCACCTCGAAGATGACTGTTTTTTGGCCACGTCTTCCAGGCCTAATAAAGGCGTGTAAAGTACCCCCCTACGTCTCAATATTTAGGGACATTAACCAATCCTCACACCATTCCTGTATCGTGTTGAGATCTGACTATAAAACGGAACAATGAGAGACATTATTTACAAGGTGATACAACACGCAATCATCAGCAAATAGTCTAATATTAGAGGTGATATTATGTGGCAAGTCGTTAATGTAAATTGAAAAGAGGAGGAGACCTAGTACAGCACATAGCGGAACGCCTAAGAGAACAGGAGAAAGGGGAGATTTGCAGGAGTTAATGACAACAAACTGCCGGTGATGGGTTAGAAATTCGCTAATCTAATTCACCACGGAGTATTCTAAGTTCAGGCACGAAAGATTAAGCAGTAAGTGATGATCGGAAACCTTATAAAATGCTTTTTCGCAATCAAAAAATGTAGCATAAATGGCGATATTATCAAGGTGAGAATGAATTTCATGCAAGAAAAGGGCTAGTTGGTTTTCGCAAGAATGGCCGGGACAAAAACCATGCTGATTGAAATGGAAAAAATTGCATTGCAGGACTTAAAGACAAATCAGAGGATAAAAACAGCACAGATTATTATATATGTGTGTCACTGTCACTGATATATCCCCTTAAGGCACAAATATGACATGTGACTTGACCGACTGCCAAAAATGCATCACATGAGCCCAACTTTATTCCAGGGCACTCAAATTCTACTTCACCAAAGACAAGGTGGTAATAAATTGATGTGCACTTTTTTTTAGTGGTTACCATAATTGCAACACAATTAAACATCTATTCATTCTAAATCCAGCAAAGTTGTATTTTGCATAAAAAATCTAATGCCATCCTTAAAGCAAATAGTTAATCCATTATTGATTGTAACAATTTCCAGCAAATAAGAATTTTACATTTCACATAGTTACCAGAAATACGTTGAACGACTCGACTTGACGAACGCAACAGTGCCTTGTGATTCTCTGCCGGAATGTGCAGCACGATGAAGTTAAATGAAGACATTAAATAAGCAGGAGGTTCAATTCGTCCAAGGCTCAATGTCTCGTGCTTTCTTTAGCCACCAGTAGATAAAAATGGCCGAAACAAGTTCAATTGAGAAATGTGAGCAGCGTGTCTGATGGGAATATAGCCTTTCCAGAATATCACAACGATTATGGTGGACATCGCTAACACCACCTGCTGCACAGAACAAGCACTAAAAAGGCTTGCCCAGAATATTACAAGGGTGATGGTGCACGTTGCTCAGACCACCCGCTGTACAGAATGAGCGCTAAAAAGGCTTGGCACGCAGTTACAGAAGGCTGTGTTCATGCCATAGCAAAAAACCTATGTAGTTTGTACTGAGGAATGGTTGTGCAAGAAGTAAATCATCAAAGAGAAGTGGAGACAACGCAGGTAGTCTTGGCATTGTGGAAGTCAGAGATCCAGGTTTGAAGTTGACAAATCAGTAAACAGCAGTTACAGAGGAACATGTTTGAGGGGTTTTTGTGCTTTATCATCATTCATCATCATTTATTTTCCCTTAAGGGCCCCTGACGGGGTATTACATAAGGGGGGGGGGGGGTCGAACAAGGATACACAAGGGCAATTCCAGACCGAGAACATAAAGTAGGTTAAAATTCAAGAATAGGAATAACAGTGCAATAATAAAAACAGAGATCGTTATACAACTAATAGCATGATTATAAAAAAATGAGAGAAAGGCAACTGTCTACACAGAAATTACGACTGTGCGGTTGTAAAATAAGTTTCTAGTAAGGTTTCAAACTTAACAGCATTTCGTTCGTTGGCTATTGCATCTGGAAGCCGATTCTAATCCTTAATTGTTAATGGGAGGAAAGATTTGTTAAAAGCATTGGTTGAACCTTTTAAATTTTAGACACTCAAAGAATTGAAGAGATGGTGCGAAGTTCGAATTGGTGGGAGAAGCAGGGAGCCATGTAAGTAAGAATAATTGAAATACTGTTTGTGAAATAAACAAAGGCACGCTATTTTTCGTCTAAGATCCAGAGATGTGAGAGACAGTGATGATTTTTTAGTAGTAACACTTGTGCGGAAATTGTATTCGGAGGTTATAAAACAAGCCGCGCGATTTTGAATGACTTCAAGGGCGTCTATTAAATAAGATTGGTGTGGATTCCAAATAGGAGAGACATACTCTAGTTTACTACCAAATCATGTTTACTACTAAAATCATGTTTATGCTGTGGTGCTGGCAAGGGAATCGGCCATATGACACTGTAGCCTTCTGGAAGTTGTCATAGATGCCCAGGCCTGGTGGAAGTTGCAGAGAAGGCAGCCTGTGACTATTGATTCAAGTTACTCTAGACTCGAATAAGCGGGATGGTGTGGTTATTCCTGTAGAACTAGAAAGAGTACAATATCCTGAAGGTGGTCTGCAATAAAGGCACTGTGATAACGCCATCATAGCTGAGCTCGGTCATCCAGCATCCCTGATTTGTGGAGGCAGTCTATTGAGGCAGCTGTTGCAGTCCTAATTTACCGTGACTGGCCAGACATGAAGACAGTGCTTCTTAAAACAGCAGCTTGGCAAGGCCACTCAAGCCAGGTGCATTAGTTAGTTTGATCTCAGTGCCAGTCTTTCGCAGAGCTCCCTATTAGCTTCAGCCTTCGCTGCTTGCATGCGACAGTCGTGCGACCCCCCAACAGTTTCACAGACAGCTGGAGATTGGAGAAAAATTACGTACCTTGCTTCTCATGAACATGATATGGAATCATAATGAAAATTCAGTCACATAATGCTATTATAAAAAAGCTGCTGACAACCTTTGCTTGCTTCTCCTTGCTGCATGCTTATGACTACATTGTCAAGAAGAACAAAGCAATTTTTGGTAGGTGCTAATTTCATGATGCAAGCAGTGTATTAATATTTTGCCTACATATGCACAGGAACTCCGAGTATAAAATGACAGCATTTTCTGATGTTCGAGAAATTTCGCAAGACCTCTTCATGGTAATCCAAAAGATTTGGGACCATTTTGGACACAACACAGCCTTGTATCAAAATTGCACTGCTACCATAACCAGTCACTAATGCTCGCCTTTTTCGAATTCCCACTGTACCGAGGAAATTCTAAGAGAGCTTCAGTTACACGAAGCCAACAGGACTCCGCACAGTTTAAACAAACACATGCTTGCGGGGCCATTTCTATAGTATGTTATTTGGTGATGGTGACTTTTACCGGATTGTCAATACAGTAATAGGTGCCAAATTTGATGCAACACACATGCTATGAGTGATACTGCAGAGGCGGTGCTACAGATGAGTTCTGACTCAGTGGTGTTCTTCAACATACATCCCAACCATAGCACAGAAACACTTATGAATCCCATTTTTCAAGAACGTGGGTGTAGTGGCAGGGTATCAAACAAGCAATCTCAAGCACAGTAGTAAAACAAGCAACTATGCCACTGCAGTGGGCCATTCCTGCATGCCATTTGAAAAAAAGAATTAGTAACTTTGCAAGCTGCTCTCAATGAAAGTTGGCTCTGAGATAAAGCACATATTGCAACACGTGTGAGAGAGTGCTACTGTTCAGCTCCTGAAGAATTCAAATCATTTCATAGTTCACCATCATCTCATGGGTGCAGCATGCCTAATTAAAGGTGAGAATGGTACAGAACCAATAATATAGGCCGCAAAGTAAGAGCACCCATACATAGATAAACTCACAGGGACTCCTTCTTGATATATTATTGCTTCAGTTGCTTGCTCAATAAGTTGGGCGGTAGTCTCCACAACCACATAACAAATGTGGCCCTGGTGGGCAGTAGTGGCCTTGTAACACTGCACTACTAGCAATGATAAACATGTAGCCAAAATGCACCAACTCAACATCATGTGACACTAATCAAAGCATTAACTGCTCATCTTGTATAGTTTTGACTGTCGTTTTTAAAGGGACACTAAAGACAACTATTAAGTCGACGTTAATGGAAGTGCGTATTTTGAAATAAAATTATGTTTTAGTAGTCCGCATCAGGTCAGCGTACTTCAAATTACCCGCCCTAAGCAGAACGTCTCACGTGACTGTTGCCGTGCACAACCTTGCCGACAGCATGGGCTTTACTGCACGGCAGCCAACACCAGTAGCACCAGAATGAAAGTAGCGGGAACCACAACAGCAACAACGGCCATAGCGAAATTTCCTGCCATGGCCTCCGTGATGGAAGACTTGCTTGGTTCAACTGGGCACCACTAAGAAATTTTCATGGGACCAAATATCTGCTTAGTTATGAAGGCACTGTAACTTTATGCCTCTGTCTTACTACAACGGCAAGTTGATGTGGACAAATGGCAAAGAAATGTTCTTTGCTAGTGAAAAAAGTAATCCATATCATATGTGTACTAGAGGTGGCTTTGCAAAGGTGAGCTATAGCATGCTATACAATGAAAGTGTGGGAAGGTGGTCCAAGCTGTACGTGACATCTTCCTAAACAAATATGCTTTCTCTGTACCAAGAAGGCTGCAGAGAAAGAAATTTGGAACTATAACAAAGTTCAAGAAGGATATGCTTCAGCTCATTGAGTGGTATACTATTATCAATTTCTGATTTATGTATCTAATGAGTTCTGTTAGTGTGTCAACAAGTCCTGTTTCTGCTCTTAAACAACTACCCAAAGCTGCTTGTATCCACACGATGCACTGCTAATCACACTTTTCCCAAACATCTACATATCACTCAGTTCAATATGCTTTTTCAAAAAAATTGACTTCCTCAAATGTTAATGCCTTAAAAACTGAGAAATTCCAGGAAAAAAAAAAAACATTTTTGAACAACTGCATGTGAAAAGTTTTTTTTTTTTTGGCTTAGAGGCATCTATGCTACAAGTGATAACACGTTCTGCAGTAATCAAACCTTGCTTACTAATGCTTTTATCATAAGTCGGCAAATAAGCTGAGCACACTCACACTAATAAAATATACTTTGCCCTTCAAGCTCACTTGCACTCAAATTTCCCAAAACATTTTTCAATCGGTCTCGCTCAAATTCAGAGCTGCTAAAATTTTTTTTCAACAGGGCTGACTTGGACTCAAACTCATTGAATTCTTACTCTCTCAGACTCAGCCTCGCAGCTCAATGCGAGTCTGAGTGAGCCGAGTCACAAGTCCATTAGCATATAATCGTATCTTCAACCATACTTTCAATGCTCTTTAATACCAATATCTCACAATGAGTTCTCTACTTGGCACCTCTTGATCATATACAGTCATATCTGAGTTACCAGTGATTCCAATCCAGTAAGAACACTTTTATTTTGAAATAAACGACTCACATGGGATTTTATAAAGAACTTCGAGTGAAAGAGCTCATGTGCAGAGGTCAAGGCACCTCCCTCCTCTGTGCCTTTGTAACTTATGCCTCTGATCAATAAATATTGAGCTGGTGTATGACATTAGTACATGGAAGCACATGTAAGTAGACTGAGGATTGAAGTCAGCCGACACAAACTGATACCAATGTTGAAGTTTAGTAGACAGGACCACAGATCAGAAAAAAAAATGAGCTCACTCAGTTTCACTCAAAAAATAGATATTGCCCTTGGGGCTCATTAGTACTCAGACTTGCCAGAATTTTTATCAATCTGAATCCCTCGTGTATTACACTCATCAAAATATTACTCATGTGGACTCACTCAGACTCAAAGCTCAATCCAAGTCTGAGTGAGGTGAGTCATGACTGGGTTTGCTCATTTATGGCTTTTACACTTGACCCTCAACAAGTTCAAATTCTAAATACGTGGTCATCAAACATTAGACTATACACTGAATGTTTTCAGAGGCTACATGAATAGTAGAAGCATGAATATGGCAGCATAACAATGAGGGCCCAAGCAAGAGCACAGCTATGGAGTTATGATAGACCAGCCGTGGCAAGCAGCAAAACACTCAAGTGCTCTTGCATTGTGTTCTGGGTTAAGGACCACAGGCTGTGCTGCTCCTGTTTGTATTAGTGTTAAAATGTACAAAGATAAACGTTCCCACACACCTTAAAAGGAATAGTAGTGCTTCATTTGTAAACCCTGCTTCCAGTCCCAGTCCGATAAGCAGTCTTGGACTTTTAGCAGAACAGTGCTCTGGCACATAAATTGAGCAGCCATACATGTTGTTTCACACTAACATGATTGACTTAAATTAGGTTGAAAAGTAACCAGCAAATCCTACCCACTTAAACCAAGCACGTACAGGCCATTTTAGAAAACAAAGCCCGTGTCCATCACCACACCAACGTTGTGGCCTTGATATTACTGAAGCAAGCATGGAGAAAAATTCCCCAGGATACATTGCCCGCCTTGGTTAACGGCTACACAGAACATTTGTGATGTTTTTCCTGCAACAAAGTTCATGGATGCGTCATGGCAGTCACGCCTTTTAAGTGGCTGAACAGAGCTTCCCAGCAGCACGCAAGTGATACTTTTTCTCAAGATCAACAGATGGAAAAAAAAAGCTTTTCATTTACGACTTGACATGTCGTGACCCCATCTATTCGTACCTTACTTTCAAAGCAGCACAGCCGTCAGTGACCTGCGAGTCAAGACACACCGGAAAAATAGGACATGTGACGCTATCTTAAAGTCAAGGAACGTTCGATAGGGGGCTAATTGGTAAGACATTTAGGAAAATTATAACTGCGCTAAAAACGAGATACGAGAATGAAGTGGACAGGACAATTCCAGACTAACAACTGGTTTATTGGAAAAGTACACCATCCTTCTTGAAACGCATGCGCAATGACAAACATGACCACGTGACAAGTTCCAAGACTCCTATCTACTAAAAATAAAATCGTGCTCTCTACTGGAAAGATACATAGATGAGTCGCTGACGCACTTATCAGGACCGTGTCTGGCTATCCAAGATGCCTCCAAGATCTCTCTAGCTCTTTGACTCTTGGCTCGCCCTAACACCTTGGTACTGCTGAAGATAGTAGAAGAGCGAGAGAGATCTTGGAGGCATTTTGGATAACCAGACACGGGCCTGATGAGTGCGTCAGCAACTCATCCCTGTATTTTTTAGCAAAGAGCGCGATTTCATTTATAGTAGATAGGAGTCTTGGAACTTGTCACGCGGTCATGTTTGTCATTGCGCATGCGTTTAGTTTTAATTCAAAAAAGATGGTGTACTTTTCCAATAAACTAGCTGTTACTCTGCAATCATCCTGTCCACTTCATTCTGGTGTTTCGTTTTTAGTACAGTTATAATTTTCCTAATTAGCTATATTAAAGGGACACTAAATAGAAAAACGACTTTTCACATATTTATTTATTTTAATTTAAATATACTGTTAGCCCTTTGGAGGGTTTTTGCAGGAGTGGGAGCAAAAAGAAAAGCATAAAAAGCAGCCACATGAAAAGTAACAATACAATATAATTTGGTCGGAGCAGCGTTGATGAACAAGTACAAGTTAAGAAGGAGGAAACTACATGCAAGAATAAGATGACAGCAGATTCATTATTAATTTTTATACAATCCTAAAAATGAGTGGATAAAAGCACCCTTGTAACAGTTGGTGTAAATACAAATATTGGCAATCAACCCAATACAAGGGGGCAATCGTAAAATGAAAATACAGTGCATACTATGTTATCAGGCTTATTATCAAATGGTTTGTGTATTTTGCAACATTTCTATAAAGTAATCAATTGTACGCTGTTCGGCTACAAGTCGGTCAAGGACATTCCATTCTCGAATGCATCTAAGAAAAAAGAATAATAGAATGTGTTGTTGTTGCACGAGTATTCTTGGAGTGTGTGATCATGTGTGTGACGAGTTTCTCCTGTCTCCTTGGTTTTCACGTATCTTGTCCGATCTATCTCAAAATAATTGTTTAATAACTGATATAGAAACTTCAGACGATGAATTTTTGCTCGGCATTCAAGTGTGAGCAAACCAGCGTGGCGTAGTGATTCAGTTGGGGAGTTGAGGCGATGATATCGGTTGAAAATAAATCTAATCGCTTCACGCTGTACGTTTTCAAGCGTGCTGATACCGCTGCCCGTGAAGGGGAACCAGATTATGCTGGCATACTCTAAGATCGGTCTGACAAGTGTGACGTATGTTAGATGCTTAGTGTCACGGTCGGCGTGTCACAGCGTCCACTCAAGAAAAAACAATCTCTTTAAGGCCCTATTAGCTACGGTTTATATGTGCCCTGTCCAACTGAGATCGGAAGTTATAATCATACCAAGGTATTTGTACTGGCTTACCTTTTGTAGCACAATGTTGTTGTAACCATAATGGAAGGGTAAGCACGATTTCTTTTTTGTGACTTGCATTGCGACTGTTTTGTCAGAATTAATCACCATTTGCCAGTTCGAACCCCATCGTACAACATTATTTAGGGCATCATTCAATTCAATTTGGTCACTGCAGCTTTTGATCTGTTTGTATATTATGCGGTCGTCTCCAAAAAGTTTATTGTTTACATTAATGTTGGTTGTTAGGTCATTTATATATAGAAGAAATTATATTGGTGCCAAGATGGATCCCTGAGGCACGTCGAACGTAACATTCAGTTTTTCAGAGACGTGATCATTGCATTGCACAAATTGTTGGGGACCGCACAAGTAGTTTGATATCTAACGGGTCACTGGCCCATTCCCGACTTTGCAAACTAGCTTGTAAACTAGCTTTTCATGCGAAACCTGGGCAAACGCCTTTGAAAAATCCATAAATATGATATCGATTTGGGAGTGTCGATTGATGGCTTCGGCCAGATCATGGATTGTTTCGGCGAGTTGCGTTACGGTTGACAGGCCTCTCCGAAAACCGTTCAGGTTATGGTGTAGCAGGCCATTGTCTTCGACAAACTTTGTAATGGATTTGAGAATAATATGCTCGAGTAGTTTACAGCTAGTGCAAGTTAAGGAAATGGGTCTGTAGTTTGATGGAGTTGATTTGTCCCCAGATTTTTGCACTAGATTACTTTCGCAAGTTTCCACTCGGTAGGAATCTGCGAATCTTGGATAGATTTAGTAAATATTAAAGGAGCACTGACATCAAATTTACTCATGCCAAAATTTTTGCATCAGCGAGTAGCTATAGAGCCCCTAGCAGCGATTCGTGACCTAAGACGCATCTGATGGATGAATAACTATCACTTTTATTGATTTATATCGCTGGTATTTATCACTATTCAAAATGGCCAACAATTCCGCCATTTTTGGCGCTGGGAGCATCAGCAGTGGCGCTACCTCACGGTCACTTCCAGATCACGCCACAGCTGACCACTTCTCCACAGAAAAGAGTGACGTCAGGCTCAGCTGCTCCGCAAGCATTTCGTCTGCTACGCGGACACATTCAGTCCTGTTTTGTCACCTGCATTGCTGTCGTTGCCGTACAAAGTGTTCACTCGGGTTCAATACGATAGTCTGGAGCTTGGAATCCCGGCAATTCGCGACATCGCCAATTATTTTTCTTCAATCGACAGTTTGCAGAACAGTGATTCCGAAACGGACATCGGTGCAAGCAGCACTGCAGAGGTGCCCGAGGCTGTACGCTTCAGCCATGTTCGCTCGTGTGTCTAAGTTAGCTATATTGGTGTGTTTTGGCATGCAAAGCATTCAGGTATATGCAGAGGAGTCAATGCAATATAGCTATCACGAATGAGCATCAGCGGAGAAATAGAATAAAATTCCTGCTTGCCAGGTTTTTTTTTGCACCTCCAGATGGCCCCAGCTATCCAGCCTCTCGCGGTTAACACGGTATTACCACTTTTAGGTGGACACAAAGTATACAGATGAACTAAAATTCTATGATACCTGCATGTTACCTGTTAGCGATCATATCTGACTATAGGCTGTTCCACTTTTGATAGCTGGTGGTCGTGCTGATGTGTAGCACATACGTGATATGAAAAGACACCCTCATTGTGCTTTTTCCATGCTTCGAACTAGACGACTGCAACTCATCTGCAACTCGCAATGAATCCCCGACATGCTCACCGACAAGCACACTTTTAATCATGCTCTTTTCTTTCGCCGTTCTTTTAAAGGTGGTTTTTATCTTGATAATTTCACGAAATCATTCAAACCCGTGCGACGAAGATCAGACGCGATGAGCAAGTGCGTTTCTGCGATTCGGTGCCAGTCAGCGCCACGACAAGAACACTCAAATCGTACACTTCATCGCTACTAGGGCATCGTCACTCAGGATGGTTATTGTGGAATGTATCACACCGAACACGTACCACTAGTGTCGATGTCGCAGGGCAGTCTATCTTTCGTTTTTTCTCCTCAGCTTTTCTACGCTGTTTGACATAGAATTAAAATAACTTCCACACGACAGATGCCGTTCAAATTGGGCCAAGAAAACTTATGCATACCAAGCAATCGAATGATGGGCACATCTCAATCTTGAAATTTGATGTCAGTGCTCCTTTAAGTGCAGGTACTTACTGAGTGGTTCAGCATACCGTTTGAGAAAGGCGTACGGTATCCCATCTGGACCACTGCTCTTTTTATCATCAAGGTTTAATAGCAGACACAGTATACCACTTTCAGTTGTTTCTGGAGTTTCTGATAATTTGCTATCGGTGCGTGGCATAATCCCTGGATGTTGCACTAGACTGCTATCGATTGTAAAGACGGACTGGAAGTAAGGATTGAATTGGTCTACCTTATCTTTTTTGTCTGTCGAGGCAGAAGCGTTTTGGCCGCTATGTTTACTGCTTACATATCACCAAAGCTTTGCAGGTTAGGTTTTGATGAACTTTGCTATAGTGGTACCAAAAAAGTGAATTTTTGAAGAACGTACTTTGTTTTTCAGCGTTTTTGATATATCGGCAATCTGAGCAGAGTAGTAGGGTCGTGAGCTAGGCCTCCAAACCTTCCTCAGCCTACTCATTTTACGTTTCACATGAATTATCTCATGTGTAATCCAGGCATTACACTTTCTTATAATTTTATACCTTGTGGGTATAAGTAAAGTACAATTTAAAAATCTTAAACACACCACTTCTACTGCGACACAGTACAAGAAAATGCATGAAAAGAAAATGCGGGTGGAGACGCCATCTTGACATTCACGCACCAAAGACCGTGAAGTCATAGATATTGAAGGCCTCTACTGCGTCCTACGTAGCTTCTAACCGATAAAATTAAGTGTATTGTCATCTGTAGGTGCCATACACCTAGCATACCAAGTTTCAGAAAATTTAATTGAACCAATGTCATGAAAATGCATTTTCAAATTTCTGACCTAACGCGTGAAGACTTCAGCGTGAAATTTAAAAATGACATTTCAACCTTCATATTCTCTGTAATTAATGAACTTATGATTGTGAAACATATGGAATTGGAGTTCTCGGATTGCATTTTTGTCCACCTAAAGCAAGTTATTGCTTATATTTAGTGTCTCTTTAAAACATTTTCCCCCAAGCACTACTTCTTCAAATTTCACCTTGCTCTGTAGCATGAGGTTGCAAATCAACTCTAGAAGAAACACAGCTTCTATGATCTTATGTGGCACTGTTAAAGATTGTCATACAGACAGCAAAACGCTCTCAAATGCTTGACTAACTTTGAAAACAGGTGTGGTACCATTAGCAACAGCATCTGGTAATACTGCCTGGTGTTGGAGAAAGAAGCAATTCTGGTAAGCAAAGATATATATTGCCACTTGTGTTTATTTTGATGTTGTTTGGGTTTCGCCTGCAAACACATTGGGCAACGCGCAGTGCAGACCACGTTACAATACTTGAGAAGCTTCGCAATTGTTGTAGATCATTTTGTCAAGGTATGTGTGCAGCAAGCGAATAGTCAAGTTTACGTGACAGCTTGTGTGAGCACGAGCGATAACATTGGAAGGTTCCGTAGCTACTGTATAAAAGACTACAAACTCAACAATGATGAGATTATTGACGGCTGATGCTCTATTCGCCACTATCACAAATAGAGTATTGTCTAAGTTTCAAATAAGTTTAAGAATCAAGTTTTGTCTTTAAGCTACCGTCTGCTGCTGCTTTTGTCAACACCACAACACTGAATATATATATATATATATATATATATATATATATATATATATATATATATATATATATACACACACACACACACACACACACACACACACACTGTTTAGTTTCATTATAGGCATACAGAGGCGCAGAATAGTGAAATAGGCATTTATAGGTGACATTTAAGGCTAGACCTCTAATTCATGCTCTGGCAGGAACAGGGCAAACCTTTTAGGTATGATAAATATTCCTAAAGCTATAATCCAATCTCTACTGATAAGCAACTCAATTGAGGAAACATTTCAATAACACATATCCGATTGAAGCATGCGTGCTTATGAAGAACCACAAGCAACGAGTCAACATACTCTTACAAATCTTGATCAGCCACTTTCTGGGCATATAAGTCACACACAGAATATTAATATGATGTAATGAATGTGCAAAGAAGCCAAACAAGTGTTACTGTGAAGTGAGCTAGTACTTTGGTTTCATAGCCGAGTATAGTGAAAGCTTGTTAATTTAAACTCCATTAATGCAGCCCTGTTCCCAGCCCTGTATCTCTATGGGGGGAAAACTCCTGATAATTCAAACATATTGCTAATTTGGTATCAAGAGTTAACTCGAACTGGGAGCCCCTGGTTTTCATTGCTGCTGCCGAAATCATCCTTGAGTGATCACAATGTGTTGCGAAACCAAACCAAATTTGCTGATATGCAACATAACAAAAAAGCAGCAGCATTTTTCAGCACATGGGAATGCGGACGCTGCGCTGGAGCTCTTGGGCAAGCTGCAAACGATGCTCATAGGGACGTGACAGAACCGCAAGCAAAGACGAATTACTGATTACTTTCAATTCTGATTGCGTTGCATTTGCCATGTAAACAAACGTGTTTTGGAGCATTAAGAGTAGCACACACGTTTGTCTACATAACGACATTAACCGCTAACGTGAGTGTATGTCGGTGCTTCTTTCTGGCGCATCATTGACTGATTAATTATGCCCGCTATTAAATCTCCGTGAACGTACCTCACGAAATCATCTATCGCAAACAAAGTGGCGCCTATGTCGCGATAACGAGTCCAGAGGTGGCTACTTTGCGTTCTCTTCGCGCAGTGTGGCGCGACGTCCGTTGATTCCAGAGCTCGCTCACTAATTCAAACTTCACGTAAATCGAACAATTCTATAGTTCCTTTTGAGTTCGAATTAACGAGCATTAACGAGGATCATTGCTGTATTTGGAGTTTGTATCGCACGAATCCTGCCTGCTAACAGGCATCACGCATTATGAACTTAAGTGACAGATAATGCCAGCGGCCAGTTCAAAAGCGAAAACCTAGTGTGACAAATACCCTTTGTAAAGCAACAAACCTGAATTTACCATTTTTTCAAGACAATTTTGTCCCATCGCGTTCCCGTCTGCGCGGCTATGAGTTTCTTCAGATCTCCAATAGTGTCGTCGTCGCTACAGCATTTTGTCAAGGAGGTAATTGTTTATTATTTCGTTATGTGCATGCATTAGCAAGTTTCGCGACACTAAACAGAGAAAAAAATATAATAGCCTCTGTGCGCACACAGTCAGATACTGAAGCGCAAAAAGGATACTTGCACTTTACCCGGACCTTTTTCCCCAGTCGGTCGTTGCACGTAATTTCAATCATTATGACTGATCTAGTCCGAGAAACCTCAATTCGTTTGAGCAGGTAAGCCTGCTAAGCTGCGACTTAGAAATATTTCGTCTTCGACACGAAACGTATATATCCGTAGCAGTATAATGTACTAGCAGTAGAGTTTGTTACGCACAGCGTTGTTAGCACTGCCGAAAGATTAAGTCAAGTCTAACGACTAGTGTTAAAAGGCTTGGGGTTTTTTAGAGAGCAAGGTGAATCTTGGAATTTATATACGTTTTGTATATCATCTCTATAACAATTATAGAAAACAAATCATGCAATTATTTAAATGCTTGTGCATTATTTTGTTTAATTAAAAGATGTAATTGAAAGAACGTACTAGTCAATAAGAACTAGAGTCCCGAGAAGTATATTTCAAAAACTACACTATGTAAACTACAAGTATTTTATATTGTAGTATTTGCTGGTTTGATTTTTACGTTACATAATTATTATACACTTATAACTTACCATACAGGCGTGCTTTCTAATTTGGCAGATAGTGCCATCTATAAATCTCAACCATGACCTACTACACTCCTGACCTGTTCAGATAGCGGGGTTCCTATGGGAGCGCGTGTCCCCGCTCTCGTTCAATCGCTCGCCGTAGGTGGCGCTACCTATAACCTGTTCGTCTGTTTCTTTACGGTTGTTTTGTAGGCGCTGGTATAAGAATGCCTGCATTCTGCAGTGAACTGGCGGCATATATGTGACTATTTCTTCCCATACATTGCTGGTTAAGCAAGGTGTTCAGAGCGCTTGAGTATTTATAGCACACTGGTTGACAAACGTGGGAACCCGTAGATTTACACGATGTAGGGCAGCCTATGCGTGGTCGCGTGCATTTTATTGCAAAAAAATTCTGAATGTCTTTTAGTATTATTATTTCTGAATAATTCTAAATTTTGGATCATAAATACGCACTACGAGTGCTTTGTTGGTCAAAATTTGACCACAAAGAGTGAAGATGACGTCAGCGAGCAGGTGCTGCCTAGCGCCACGCCGCTCGTAGGTTACGGCCCTAGCGGCAGAAGGTATGAACTAGAACGTGGGCGCTGGAAGAGGTGCTCTCTGGGCAGGTCAGGAGTGTAGTAGGTCATGATCTCAACTATTGTGTTTTATTTTTTCGCTCATAGATGGCGACACGAAGACACTCGCTTTCACATCGTGCCGGCATGGGTTGATCAAAAGAAACATTGTAGGGAGGGCTGTGGGAAAGAGGTGGAAAAGAAAGGAGGTGTTGCTCGTGGAGTTTGAGCGTACTATAGGAAATGCGAAGCATGCTAACGCGCAGCCGCGATATGGTCAGACGCCATGACGTCATAGCCGTTGGCAACGAGGCTAGGAAAGGAGAGGAGGAGATCAGAACAGTCGGCCGCGAAGGGTGAGTGGACGCGTTCTCGCAAAACGCATTCGATTAGGGCCGCCTCCGCCGAGCTCTTATTGATCCCGCTGCTGCAAAGAACAGGATTTGGATAATTAACTGGATGATTGCTCCCTCCTCCTCGCGCGAAAGTCTCTCCCCTCCACGAGCGTGTGCCTAAAAAGTAAAATAAATACCCCTTCTAACTCTCCTCCTTTTTTTTTCTCTCGGCAACTCGTCGTCACTCTCCCCAAACCGCCTGTTCCCTCACGAGCTGCCTGTTTCTTTAATAAAGGCGAAATCTATTCGCCTCCGCTGAGCCCTTTATTCTATTTTAATGACCGCTTTTCCGATAAACGTTTTCTCCGCTAGGCAATTTCCTTTGCATTTTTTTAACAGACGTGAGCGCTGTCTTTTATTCTTTATTGTCTACCGCCTTGCCATCGTTACCCCTCGATTCGTCTTTCATATCTCGCCATACACCCGTCCACCATAAACACATCTCGCGATTTCTTTTCCCCATCCTCTTCTCTCGCACGTTCTCCAATTATAACCCGCCGCCACCCAGTCACGTTTCTGCGTGAGTCTTTGCGGGTTTTACTCTTTTGAAGCCGCGCGTGTAGTAAGTACTACAACCGTGCGCGTCGAGGAAAGTTGAGGTGTGAGGAGGTGAACCTCTTCCATCGAGTTTCTTGTCGCGGATAGCGAGGAGAGCCCTTGGCTTTGCCCTGTTCCCTCATTGCGTTAGCCGCGGGGAGTCACGTTTATTTTTCGGATTGCGGTCGTTAAAGGCGAGCGCCGCTGATGAGGTTATTACAAAAAAGAAACCCGATCGGGTGTAATCACCGGAGAAGGCCGTCCCGGAGCTGTTGCGGCGTGCGCTCCAGAGCGACGTCGGGATTCGTCGCGCCGGATACTTGTTGAACTTCGGGGCGTCGCGGTTCGCGCTCGCTCGCTTGAAACACGATGCCGTCAAGCGCGCGTGTTGTGAGCGGTGATGTACGGTAAGCCGGATTCGGAGTAGCGCGCGTGACTCGAAACGGGCCCAGTACGAGGAGCGCGCTTTCTTTTTTGGTCCTCTCTTTTAAATCTTCGTTTCATCCGGAACTGGAATAGACGAGGCCGAAAGTTAATTCGCTTCTCGGAGTGATGCGCCACGCTCCGTGATTCGTGACACGGGGAAGGCTTCCAATAATTACTAATGCCACTGGCCGCCGTGGGAGCGATTTAACGAGGTGCTCTGCAGACATCCGTACAGGACGTCTCCCGAAGAAAAGTTAGCGCAGTGTAAACTGTACAGGGAAACGAGGACGCTAGTTGCCGTGGACAAAGTAGTACGACATAATACCGCCGGTACCTTTGAAATATGCAAATAACTTCCACCCATGCATGTTACACGTGCCGCATTGACCCCGCTAGGCGCAAGGTTTACGCTAAATTGAGCGCAGTGAAAGGGCAGAGCCTGGAATGTCAGCATCTGTTCGCTTGTGGTTGTGAGGCTCTACCACTGGGTTGTATATATATATATATATATATATATATAAAAGGGAAAGCAGTGTATACCTAAGGGCTCGTTTTTCCGTGTTTTTAACACAATATTAATGAGATCTAACAGACAGTAATGCCAAGGAATGTACAGGGGAAGTTATTAGTACCAATGGAATGTATATAAGAACGCAAGAGGATGGGAATCAAGCTGAATATTTGTTAAAGTGTGGTACACAAAGTAAATTTGTCATTGAAGATTTGGATGTATGTTTGTGCAAGGTTCGTCACCAGCATTACACTACTGCAGATGTCAAGAAGAAAAAAATCCATCCTGACTTAAGTCTTGAAGCGTGGAAACTTGGGCAAGTTGGTAGGACATAACTGAATACAGGAACAGCGCAACCTAGAAGTAGTTACTTCGTAACTACGGAAGCGAAAAAAACAAAGACAAAAAAAGAGCGCTGACTTTGGAAGTCAGCGCTCTTTTCTGTCCTTGTTTTTTTCGCTTCCGTAGTTACAAAGTAACTACTTCTAGGTTGCGCTGTTCCTGCATTCAGTTATGACTTAAGTCTGCTAAGGTGCGCGGACCGGGGGGGGGGGGGGGTATGTATTTCAAGTAACGTGAGGGACCTTAATCAAAAAAGGGTATAACCTGCCCCCACAAGTGATGCCTATGTAACTAAGCACAACATAGCTATTTACCAACTCAGACGGGATGGCAAACGTTGGTGGTGTCGTCGGCAACTGCTTGCCTACACCACGGGGACTGGTCGACGATCAGCAACGTGCCGGAAGGCAATTCTCGCATGGTTAGCCTATACTGCTGTGATTCTCATACGCAAGGAAGGTTTTTACGGAATTTGTCACTCTTCACTACAATTGGGCAATGATGGGTGACATACTTAGCGGGAACGCGCACTTAGTGCCCGTCAGACGCGGAAAATATATTTCACTAGCAGCTGTAAGCATGACGGCCATCTACACGTAATCAAATTGTGGTATCATGAAATACATTCTTCCGACTGTCGAGTGTATATTGCAGCCATTCGAAGATGCCTCGAGAGCCGTACAAGGTCTTTGGACAGATTGGCAACAGTAAATGATCTAGCGTTGACAATCGAGGAGATGGCCGACGCGAAGCCAACGTCAGGTATACTCTTGGCACACTTGGCTTTACTTAGTCCGACCCAACCCACCCGTAGTAGCTCCTCAATCTGAGCATAAAGATTGTTTTTTTTTCTGATGCTGTCGCGTATAATTGCATCTGAACAACCTGCATCTGATTTGTAGCATGAAATCAATGGCACTGCTGCAAGGTGAAGTTGGGCTTTTTTTTTCGACGCATTGTAACTTGTTACAAGCTGAATTAATGCGTCGATCTTTACGCCTAATTGTTGACTAGATAATGCCTCCCACTTTAACTATTGAAATTTTGTTAAAAAATAGGAAAATTGCTTTTTAAACTATTTTGAAAGTTTGGTGTTCTTGGTAAACAACATACGTTTCAACACATGACGATAGTTATAGCACGAGAACAGAACGACGACAAAGAGCCCAAGCTACCACACATCTAAGTTTCAGCACAACTTTAAAGTATACTGGCGCGTGGTAAAGTAACGGAAACTATCGCAAAAGACAGAGTGAATACCGATCCCAACATTCACTGAGCCTTACTACCGTCAGTTGGCCTGTCTAAAGAGATTCCTTAATTACTGTTACCTTGAACCGTTCATCATGTTTGCGACTTCATTTTTTTTCGGAGTTCCTTCCGCGTCAGTATGAAATGAATGAAAAGGTTGTCTTTCACTTTACTGTTTGTTTGAAAAAAAAATATTGTGACCAGGAAATGTGCCGTTTTTTAAGCTAAGTAAGCTCAAAATTTATAAATGGTGCAATCGGCGGAAAAGCGTTTTTGGTGCGGCCAAAATATGTATTCTTTTTATGCAAACATATTTTTTACAAACCTAGCTTTATAACAAAATGTCATTCTTGTTCCAAAGCCTGCGCCTAAAGTAAATTTAATCAAAATCGGGAATGGTGAACATGGCCACTTGTTTATTCTAATCGGCATTCACCGAACTATCCAGTATACAGTACTGTATATAAAAAAAGCGGAATCGCTCCAACACGGTGGTGGTTCATTGGCTAAGGTTCTCGGCTGCTGACCCTGGTACGATGCCGCGGCCGTGGCGGTAGCATTTGGGTGGACGCGAAATGATATAGACCTGTGTACTGTGTCATGTTAGTGCACGTTAAAGAACATCAGATGGTCGAAATTTTTGGAGCCCTCCACTATACGGCGTCTTTCATGGTCATATCGAGGTTTTGAGTCGTAAAACGCCAGATAATTTTATTACAAAACGGCGGAATTGTGGTTCGAGCGCAGTAATGGAAGCCTATAACGAACGCTCAAATGTGACGCGTCGAAATCAAAGCTTAAAATGAACGGCTGTCTCGGACAACGAGTCTAATAGAAAAGAGAGAGAAAAGAAAATGCGGCCGAGCTCCACCGCTCAACTTATTTAATCCGCGGACACCTGCCTCCCTCACTCGTAGAGGGTGGAACAAAACGGTATAGCCCCTAAAATACAGTCAGCGCTTGAGTCATCTCAACCTACCGAATCATAGCAAAAAAGTAGTATTACACACTCAAGGTCTGCGATTGTGCTGCACAAGCATTCACAGCCACGAGCAGTCCTCAGCTATAGAGGGTGAGAGAGGAAAAACCAAAGAGCAGCAGAAATGATTTTAGAATCTCGCTTTTTTTTCTCTTCATTATTTTTCACACACTGAAAAACTGTTTATTCATTGCTTAATAAAACTAAAGGCAATTTTTCAAAAAGATCACACACACGCACAGCGCTGTGTGTGTTATCTTGGTCAATTTTTTTTTGCGCTGTTCTTTAGCTTCGACACGTCCGAGCAACGCTGTTATATATATTTTTGAAAGCGTTTTATAGATTTCGCGTCGTTTTGGCGCCCGCAAACTGTTCGAAATCTAGGTAGACCGTTTATTTTCTTGAGCAATCAATGTCATTTATCGTTACCAATAATAAATAAGTGAACCTAAGTTCGTGCTGCGGTTACGTAACAGTGAACAGTTGAGGCCCCTTCACGGTGGCGCGACCACACATCGGCCGTGGTTCGGGCGTAGTTGTTAGCTTATTCGTTTACAAACCATTTTCTCATTATCAGACTGTAATACTATAATTTACGTATCAAAATTAATTTCGCATTACAAGGGTGCTTATTTCGAATTTCGCATGCGAATATGTGCCATTTGATTAATTTCATGCGTATACTACTTCGTAATAAAACATTCGAAGTTGTCGAATATTTGCTAATTTTGAATGCATAACAAAGAAATAGAGAGATAGAGGAAGGAATGTAGGTTAACCAGAATGTATATTATCTGGTATGCTGTGCGCTGTACTGCCAGATTAATTAATAGGGCGTTTAAAAAGAGAGAGAGAAAATTTCATAAAACAAAAACAAACAAAAGAACAGTAGCAGCTACACACATGCACACACATGAGAGCGTTCAACTCAAGAGTCGTTCTGATGGGCCAGTAGATTGTAGGAAGCCTATAGAGCTTGTAAGGCCTTCTTCTGCGATGTTAGGTCTGGTCGATGGCATAAAAGTTTTTCTTCTGATAGGGGCTGGTCGTCTAACTTGTTCAAAGCCCAATAAAAAGTTGTCTTTCTGTGGTATATTACGGACAGTCACGCAGAACATGTCGAATTGTTTCTTTGTCGGCGCATTGTTCACAAGCGGCGGTGTCGGCCATTCCTGTACGGAGCGCATATATACGCATGGCTGAATACGACGCCCAGCCATACATAATCTACATAGAACGCTAGCGTCACCTTGATGGAATTCTAAGCAATGATAGAATTCTAAGGCTTGCAATGCGAGATCAAGGGAGTATGTGTTCTTGTACGAATGAAATGTGGCTCATCCTAATTTGATGTGGTGCATCGACGATCGAGCATAACAGGTAAAAACTCCTACAGCAAGGGGTATCCATAATGACATAGCGATTGATGTGGAAACCGTTCCGAATGAATATTAAGGCGGAAACCTAGATGCCCCAATGAACGCCAAAATTTAAACCGTCGCCGGCATCGGAGTGAGCAAGTGGCGCAAAAAATTGTGATCACGTGATGACGTCCAGATGTGACGTCATCATGACGTCACGTGACATCGTCGCTTGGTCTAAAGGTTTGCCGATTCCGGAGGCCCTGCTAAACGAAGTGATGCGCTAAGAAGCCTGCAATATTCTTCTAAGCTTCATCATCATCATCAGCCTGACTACGTCCACTGCAGGACAAAGGCCTCTCCCATGTTCCGCCAGTTAACCCGGTCCTGTGCTTGCTGCTGCCAATTTATACCCGCAAACTTCTTAATCTCATCTGCCCACCTAACCTTCTGTCTCCCCCTAACTCACTTCCCTTCTCTGGGAATCCAGTTAGTTACCCTTAACGACCAGTGGTTATCCTGTCTACGCGCTACATGCCCGGCCCATATCCATTTCTTCTTGATTTCAGCTATGATATCCTTAACCCCCATTTGTTCCCTAATCCACGCTGCTCTCTTCTTGTCTCTTAAGGTTACACCTACCATTTTTCTTTCCATTCCTCGCTGCGTCGTCCTCAATTTAAGCTGAAACCTCTTTGTAAGTCTCCAGGTTTCTGCTCCGTAGCTAAGTACCGGCAAGATACAGCTGTTATATACCTTCCTCTTAAGGGATAGTGGCAATCTACCTGTCATAATTTGAGAGTGCTTGCCAAATGTGCTCCACCCCATTTTTATTCTTCTAGTTACTTCAATCTCGTGGTTCAGCTCCGCGGTTATTACCTGCCCTAAGTAGACATAGTCTTTTACAACTTCAAGTGCACTATTACCTATCTCGAAGCGCTGCTCTTTTCCGAGGTTGTTGTACATTACTTTCGTTTTCTGCAGATTCATTTTAAGACCTACCTTTCTGCTCTCCTTGTCTAACTCCGTAATCATGAGTTGCAATTCGTCCCCTGAGTTACTCAGCAATGCAATGTCATCGGCGAAGCGCAGGTTACTAAGGTACTCTCTATTAACTCTTATCCCTAACTGTTCCCATTCTAGGCTTCTGAAAACCTCCTGTAAGCACGCGGTAAATAGCATTGGGGAGATTGTGTCTCCCTGCCTTACACCCTTCTTGATTGGTATTCTGTTGCTTTCTTAATGAAGCACTACGGTAGCAGTTGATCCCCTGTAGATTTCTTTTAGGATGTTTATATATACTTCATCAACGCCCTGATTCCGCAGTTTCTGCACGACGGCTGATATTTCTACTGAATCAAACGCCTTATCGTAATCTATGAAGGCTATGTATAGTGGTTGGTTATATTCTGAGCATTTCTCTATTACCTGATTGATAGTATGAATGTGGTCGATTGTTGAGTAGCCTGTTCGAAATCCCGCTTGTTCCTTTGGTTGATTGAACTCTAATGTTTTCTTTACTCTGTTAGCAATTACTTTTGTAAATAGCTTGTATACTACAGAGAGCAAGCGAATCGGCCTGTAATTCTTCAAGTCCTTGTCATCTCCTTTCTTATGTATTAAGATGATGTTCTTCCAAGACTCTAGTACTCTTCCCGTCAGGAGACACCTCGTAAACAGGGTGGCTAGTTTTTCTAACACAATCTGTCCTCCATCTTTTAGCAGATATGATGTTACTTGATCCTCACCAGCAGCTTTGCCTTTTTGCATGCTCTCCAAAGCTTTTCTGACTTCTTCTATCATTACTGGTGGGGTGTCATCTGGGTTACTGCTAGTTCTTATAGTATTAAAGTCGTGGTTGTCCCAGCTACTGTACAGATCTCTGTAAAACTCCTCCGCTATTTTAACTATTCTATCTATATTGGTAGTTATTTTGCCTTATTTGTCCCTTAGTGCATACGTCCGATTTTTGCCTATCCCAAGTTTCCTCTTCACTGCTTTGACGCTTCCTCCGTTTTTCAGAGCGTGTTCAATTCTCTCCATGTTATACCTTCTTACGTCGGATACCTTACGCCTATTAATCAACTTCGAAAGCTCTGCCAGTTCTATTTTGTCTCTTGTACTTGAGACTTTCATGATTTCACGCTTCTTAATGAGATTCTTCGTTTCCTGGGAAAGCTTGCCAGTGTCCTGTCTAACTACCCTGCCTCCAACTTCCACTGCACACTCCGTAATGATACTCGTCAGATTATCATTCATTGTAGCTATGCTAAGGTTGGTTTCCTCACTAAGAGCCGAGTACCTGTTCTGAAGCGAGACTCTGAATTCCTGTACTTTCCCTCTCAGTGCTAGTGCATTGATTGGCTTCTTGCGTATCAGTTTCTGTCGCTCCTTTCTCAAGTCTAGGCGAATTCGAGACCGTACCATTCTATGGTCACTGCATCGTACCTTGCCAACCACTTCCACATACTGCACGATGCCTGGGTGTGCACTCATTATAAAGTCTATTTCGTTCTTATTTTCGCCATTAGGGCTCCGCCATGTCCACTTGCAGTTTCCTCGTTTTCGGTAGAAGGTATTCAAAATCCGTAAATTATTGCGTTCTGCGAATTCTATTAGTAGCTCTCCTTTGGCGTTTCTAGTACCGATGCCATAATCTCCTACTGCCTGGCCTCCAGCTTGCTTCTTCCCTACTTTTGCATTAAAGTCGCCCATCACTATAGTATACTGTGTTTTTACCTTACTCAATGCCGATTCCACGTCTTCATAGAAGCTTTCAACTGAAGCGTCATCATGGCTGGATGTAGGCGCGTAAGCCTGTACCAACTTCATCTTGTAATTCTTATTCAGTTTAATTACGATACCTGCCACCCTTTCATTAATGCTATAGTATTCCTGTATGTTGCCAGCTATGTTTCTGTGAATTAGGAACCCCACTCCCAGTTCTCTTCTGTCAGCCAAGCCCCGATAGGAAAGGACGTGCCCATTCTGTAGCACCGTATAGGCCTCATCTGTCCTCCTAACCTAACTGAGCCCTATTATATCCCATGTAACACCCTCTAGCTCCTCGAATTGTACAGCTAGACGTCCCTCATTAGATAAGGTTCTAGCGTTAAACGTTGCCAAGTTCAGGTTCCAATGGCGGCCTGTTCGGATCCAGAGATTCTTAGCACCCTCTGCTGCGTTGCAGATCTGGCCGCCGCCGTGGTCAGTTACTTCGCAGCTGCTGGGGACTTAGGGCCGTGAGTTATTTGACGTATGCATGTGAGAGGTAGTGGCCAGATACTGCACCAAGGTGGCCAATCCTTCTCTGGTGAGGGAGTGCGTTCCCGGCGGTGGTAACCGGTGAGGCCGCACCCCAGGCCTCGTAATGCAGTTCCATCACCACGCGGATTTTTTTTATCCGGTTGGGAACTGCGCGGCACCGGGATTTGAACCACGGACCTTTTGCATGCGAGGCGGATGCTCTAACTACTACGTCATCGCTGCTTATACTTATACGAGGAATATTGCAAGCTTCTCTCTATAGAGAGCCAATGCATAACCATGCTAGGAGCAAAAACAGGTGGGAAGCGGACTTCGAGTCGTCATTGGTGGTTGCTTGAAAGTTCGCGTGTCATTTCTGCAAGGCAGTAGCGGTCGTAGCACAAGGGAATCAGCGGCTGGATTTAGAACAGTGGCTTAAATTCGTGAAACTTATTTCGATTCTTCAGTTGCCATTATTGTACGCTGAATGCCACCGCGGAATTGTTTTGCGTACCTGGACCTAGTCCTTGCGTGAGCGCACAGGTAGACAACTTCTCCTTCACTTTTTCTTTTTTATATTGGATTTTATCATTCTATGGACAATGCTATAGACCCTTTGACTTTTTACAAACACAGGCCCTTGGTGACATCCGATTTCGTCCACAACTGTGAACAAGAAGAGCTTTAGAAAATAGCCTGCTGATCTTCTACACTTTATTCCTTTATTTGACAAGTTATATTCAAATAAATCTTTTATTGAGCTACATAAAAATTGTGAAAGATTCTCTTGCGCTTTATGCACGTCCCTTTTATCTGAAAATCTAAAGAGAGACTCTCCTTATCCTTGAAAAAAAAACTTCAAAACGTGCTTTCAGTTTCGACGTTAGGAGCTGGTAAATGAGGTGACTGGAAGTTTCTTTGGGTTACAACGCTTGCAGTCTTGAAACCGTGTATAAGCAATGTTAGTGCCAGGAGAAAAGAGGCTGACAAAATTCATGACAATGTCCGACTCGCGCAGGAGTCTAAAATCAATTGTACTCAACTCAATTTCTCAAAACACACACGCATGTGTATATATAATGTTAATGCAGTTGTTAGTTTTGTTATAAGTGAACGATGTCCCCTCCTTCGATAAGAATGGACTATATATGTCTCCGACAACCTGTATGGAAATGTGTTGCTGTATTGCTTTGACACATTTGCACGGCAAATATTGAATGAGGATAAACGACGAGAGGACACAGCTCGGCTTCAGTGTTGTCTCCTCTCATCTATTCCTGTTCAATTTGCGTTGTGCAAACATGTCGATGGTAAATCCCCAACTATATTGCAAACTACCGTTCCATCAAATCGATTGTTTCGGCTTAACATGTTTGCATTCTTTTAAAAATGTGTGTGCCGCTATTGTGTACCACCAATTTCCTCACGCTAACAACATTGTACGCCTACATGAACCTGGTAACATATTCTTTCCTTGTATCTTTACTGTCGTTGGCAAGGTGCTCTAGCAAATCGAAAGCAGCTGTTACCAACTTTACCCAGTTACCCGGACGTCCAGTCACGAATGGCATCCTTGCATAAATGTCTAAACAAGCCTGTATTCATTTTTTTAGCCAACAGGTTCCATTAAAGCACCACATTGAACCCTGCTTTAAACAAAAGAATTACTCAGTATTTAGTATGTCTCAGAAATTTATTTATTACCTTCCTTCACTGTCCCTTAAAAGAAGCCTTGCGACACAAAGGCATGTTGTTTTCAACGCTTCCTCTCGAACTGTGTAATGCACCAATATCCTTGCACGAGTAGCAACGCCACAAACAAAGCTCTTATAGTTTTATTTCTACGGAGAAACCAGAGTGATTTTGAACTAGAGCGACACGCGGCGGCCATTTCTGTGATCTGAAGTGACGCTTCTCCAGGTGAGAGGGATGACATAGGCCATGCGTTTTTATTCGTTCAACGCGACAAATCACGCGCAATACTCACACGGCCCCACTAATCTGTGCTAAAGTTTATAAAAAAAGCACCCCTTACACTTCTTCAGGTACAAAAAGCTTTCTGTTTTTAAATATAGAAGTGTGAGAACCTTGGCAGAACGCCGCTAGGAGCGCTGCACAACGGCCACCGCGAGGCGCGCGATGGTTGTAAGCGGCCTTTGACGTCAGTGGGAGAGTGGAATACGAAAGGGAACGTTTTTTCTCGTCATCTGCTGGGGTTTTGAAGCTTGAAGGCTAAAAACTTGCGTCCCCCTGTACCGATTTCGATGATTAATTTTGCGTTTATCTCGGTATCCAGCACTACGCGACCTCCCGTGCTGCAGAATGCAGAATAAAAAAAAAAGCGTCGCAGGCGGCCAAACACTGTAAATTTTAGACTTCGAAGAACCCAAACTTGATGTAATCCGGTTGTAATATTCGAAAAATATGACCTTCAACATCTCGTCGAGTACCAAAAAGTTTTATCTCTTAACAGGACAAATTATCAAGTTTGAATAGTGTCCGTTCCGTAAAAGAGGCTGAATGACAGTATTTATGAATTTGCGCACACCTTTGATCAGAAGCATGTGCACTACGGAAGCGCCAGCCAAAATCACCGTCTACGCCGTCTAATTGCCAGCCGTCCGCTGTCGAGAGCATTGTTCTGACGGAATAGCTGACGACAGCATTGCTCTGACGGAATTCGTCACAGAAATGCCCTCGACAGCAGACGGGTCCCCACGGCGCACACAGCAAAAGTAGGGACAGTGGAGGAGGTTGTCCCATTGCTGGTTACAATGAAGGCCAGAGTGAAATTTAACCCTAAAATACCTAGTGATAGTACCTAACATTACTATGTATTATGGCTAGTTGGTGTGAGTCACCGCCCGATCCAAAGGATACAGCTTTATACATCCATCCGTATACATACGGCAATGGTCCGTTTATGCTTTTTCTCGCAGGTGTATATACGCAACGCCGCTCACAAGCGAAGTAGCCTGCTCTTTCTAATTAGGAACTTGTGAATTGTATAAATAAAGAACTAGTCAAGCTATACTATCAGTTGTCATGTGCACTCGAGCACGCGTAAGTAGCGAATGCGTTTACGGTAGAACTGTTTGCAGTAGGAAATCGCAGCCATACCGGATGCTGAATGCATTGATAGCGAAGGCGTCAGGACCGGGCTATTAAGTAATCACGCACGAAAAAAAGTTTTCTTATTACGGACGGCCCCATGAAACGCACCTTCCGTCAGATAAATCAGGCTACACAGCGCGTACCACCCATTGTTTTATGAAAACGCAAAACTGCACAAATAAATTAGGCAACAGGGTCCTAAGTCGTGAAGTATTTTTTTCGTAAAGGTCCTTTCCCATCGCTCCTCCGCAACAAGGTGGGACCAACAGAATTTTTATTTTGGGAGCGATTTCAGCACAAAATAAATTTGTAGAATGCAGGCGGGGTTTTGAACAGCGAGATGCATTATTTTTTTATTGACAGAAAATCGCTGAGCAGACGATGTCCTGATAGTGCACGGGCGATCAGTAAGGAGTTTATGCCTGTGCGCAACAAATGGAGCCCTCACTCCGACTACATTATCAGGGGGGGCAGTGTTCACTTACGCGTATTAGTCCTTTATTATTATTATTAGACCAAGATTTTAGAAATGATTCTGATTACATATTTTGGTAAAATCGAGCACTAGATCATAGCAAATAATAAGTTTCCTAATCGAATAGGAATAGAATAAAAACTATTCGACTCGTATTCACGGGTATTGGTACGTGTCTATATTTATACTTTATATATAGCACCTGCGAATCAATATTTCATGACCACCAGCAAGCAGCGAACACTGCAAGATTAACATAGCACTCATGCTTAAGAGCTGCTTGCATACAAAAAGAAAAAGACAAATAGAAACTAACCCGTAAAGAGCATGTAGTTCAGCCATCTCAGGCCAACATTAATAACAAATTAGAGCCGACAATAGCCATGACCTATAGTCTAACAATAACTAGTGCTATAACTAGCACTGGTAGTAGGCAAATAAATACGACTGTTGAAGCCATCGGACTTGGCGAGGCGCTCTGTTTGACTGCATTTCGGGATGCGCGGTCCACATTTTTCGTCAGAAGTCGGTCATCGCACGCCGCATCAGAAACTGGGTGGTAAAAGCTAGGCGTTCTAAATACTTGTTGATTAATTAGAAAACACGTGCAGGGAACGTTACTCAAAAGTACCTATAGGTCACTATCTCATGTAATCTTATTGCATCACGGCCAGGTATCTTTTACCTCCCCCCTCCAACTCCTGTACATAGCACGCTGGTGTAGCCAGGGGGAAAGGGGGGGGGAAGTGGTTAAAATTTCTTCCTCAAAAATTTACACGCATGAATAGACATGAATCGTAATTTAAACCTCTCCCCACGTTTAACTTACTCCACTAAAAAAATTTTTGGCTGCTTTCGTGGCAGCGTGTGCAGTGCAGAGTAGCATTGGCGGGAATGCGTACACGAAGCTCACAGTGGGAACCAATGCTAGTTCCTCATAAATAGGACTTCGCAGCTGAAAAAAATGTTCGTATACTGACAGAGTGTGGAGGGTCCCT
Source organism: Rhipicephalus annulatus (assembly GCA_013436015.1). Lineage (NCBI taxonomy): Eukaryota > Metazoa > Arthropoda > Arachnida > Ixodida > Ixodidae > Rhipicephalus > Rhipicephalus annulatus. The sequence goes on along the minus strand of WOVY01001072.1, from coordinate 180,629 downwards.
TTGGGTGCTGCGCACTCCATCGTGGTGTTACGCAATCCGCTTCACGTCCACTGGATTACCCACCATGATATATCTCATAGGAGGCCGTGGTGTTGCACTGCTAAGCTGGTGGCCACGGGTTCAGTCCATGGCCTCGGTAGCCGCTTTTCGGTGGGTGCCAAATGCAGTAGCCCCGTATGCTTACATTTAGATGCGCGTTAAAGAAGTCCATGGTGGTAAAAACCAGTCCAGAGTTCTCCACTACGGAATGCCTCAGACGAAAGTGGGAAACACGACCCGGAATGCATCTAACTCGGAGCCTTTAGTGAACGCAAAAGCTGGAGGAATACATAAGTCGATCTGCCAGAACTAGTGAGCACTGAAGATTATACTATACTACGCTATTGAGATAGCACTTGAGATACAAATAAATATTGTTGGTACGTTCTTTTAGGGGAACCGGGAAATAAAACGTATTATTCATAAATTGCATTAACCAAAGAGGTTAAAGGAAAAGCCGGAAAATATGGATACTTTGTCAGCAACTCACTTTTATTGAGCCTCGTGGAAGCAGCTGATACCTTTGCACTGCGTTTCCTTCTTTTCAGCGTCTATAGGAGTAATTTCTTCTGGTGAGTATTGTTTGGGTATTTATCGCCTACTGCATCATTATAATCCCCGAACGTATAACGGCCGCGCCCAGCGGTGACCCTTTCACGAAAACCGATGCCGCTGTGTGGCCTCAGCGGCCCTTCAACGTGCACACTCTCGCTTGCTGGGATACGCTTTGGGCTAGTATACTGAACAATAAACGTATAGGATTTTTCGATATAATAGTCAATATCCACTTCCGTGTTCGTATTATCCAATTTCGGGCAAGAATGTGACCACATTAAATGTATAATGCATTATTTCCAAGGAACATTGACCGGCAATGAAATAAAAAGCACATTAGGCTGAAAAACACATTATATTTCATTGTATTTAGGTGTCTATTGAAGAACCGCCTGGGTTGTCAAGATTAATCCAGAGTTTCCTTCTATATGACGTCTCTCGCAATCACATCGTGGTTTTGGTATGTAAGACACCAAAACTTAACTTTGTTGAACTTGCTGCAAACCGCAGTGGGCGTCTCACCTTGCAGTACACGCTGTTAGGCAAGTCATCGTTCGTATATGTTTGATTTTCTTTTAATCGTAAGAGTCCATTTATATTAGAAAAGCTGTGTCTTCTGTTACGCTACCAGCCTTCAGACAAGTCGTGTCGTCTTGAGTTGGAGCTGTACTAGCGTTTCCAACATTCCAAACACACACACACACACACACACACACACACACAAACACACACACACACACACACACACACACACACACACACATGCATACATACATACAGACACACGCACACACACACACAAGCGCATACATGCACGCACACACGCGCGTATGCTCTGAATGATACCGTTTAAACGTGCTGTCACTAAGGCTAGTGGGCATGGCATACGGAAGTGTTGCGATGCGCTGCATGGATTTACAATGACGAATAACACGAGAAAACATAAATTAGACCAGATGCTTGCACACTAACAACTTTTATTCAATCGCTTTCGCTCGTCAAACACACATATTCTAAAATGAAAGGTGACGCGTGTAAATGCACAAGAAAGGGTGATGTATTAACGCGAAAGCTTGACGCAACAGCTTCAGTGACATGTGGTCTCGCATGGGTTAAAAAAAACGGGACATGGAAGGTGTAAAAGTAATTTTTACAGCTCCGTACAAACTGCGTGGGCTGTGCAAGAAAGCAAATGCTGACCATATGTCAAGTTAAAAAGTGCAAGGAGCATTGGTAGGACTGTTTAGAATGCTCAAGTCAAGTAGTATATGGAATTCCTCTTACATATGGCAAGGCCACGATGTAAGAATGGGTAAGACATACGTTGGCCAAACGTGTCAATGCGTGAACAACAGTCTACGGCAACGTGAAAATTTGCTAAGTAAGCTCATGATTTCAGGAAATTCAGCAACGAGCTGTTTTAATTGTAACATATCATGTCTGAACAAGACAAAAAGGCTAACGCATGTGGAAAAGAGCACGAAAAAAAAAGAAAGTAATCGAAACAACGTTTTATGGGCCACGATTGATTAACAACAACATCGGTTGCGGTATATTCAGACATTGTTAAGTTTTCAAACGAGTGGTTTGGCTCATTTCGATGAATCGCTTCTTGTCTTAAAGATATATTCACTGGAGCTGTTGCGCCACGCTTTCGCTTTGATACATCACCTGTTCTCTGCGTGCGTGCCTGCGAGCGCGCGCGCGCGCGCGTGTGTGTGTGTGTGTGTGTGTGTGTGTGTGTGTGTGTGTGTGTGTGTGTGTGTGTGTGTGTGCGTGTGTGTTTGAGGAGCAAGAGTGATTGAATAAAACTTGTTAATGTGCAAGGACCTAGCCCGTATTGTGTCTCTCGCGTCTTTGTGAGCCTGTGCAGCGCATCGTTGCATTTCAGTTTGAATGATTCTAGTGACAACTAGAGTACTACGTCTACGGCACAGCTCATACCAGTATATGTTAGTCTCATGTACGAGTCGACACTCTTTATTTGCTCCTGCAAATGTAAGCAGGCCTATTTCTCAAGTGACATTCTTCAAGCGAAGATAATCATAGCATGGAATCAAAAAAGCAACCGTAGATCTAATTGCATCACTTTTTAGTATAATGTTTTTGTAAGTGCATCTTTCATATTTACACAAATAATCATGAAGTTTACTCGGAGTATATCAAACTCTAAATACACGAGAAATTGTTTTGTTTCATTCAAAAAGATTGTATATATATATAGTGTCTACAGGCTCACATTTCCTGTTATTATTATTGTTACATCACCCATTTTGCTTTAAAGTAAATGATAAATCGACGCCATTTAAACAATTTCTGGGCGCCCAGAATTATATTCAACAGAAATAAATAACCAAGCAATGCAAAAGTTACTGAACCTAGACATTTCACAATGATTGTTTTTACTTGGCAAGAAGTTATAGGAAGCAAATATGCCGATAGCAAAACATAATAAAGCACGGTGAAACTACTTACTGTTTAGTGCTGGTTAGTGATAATATTATCAAATATACCTTTTTAAGAATTATGGCATATACACGCGTGCATTAGTGACATTAGTATTATACAGGAGCAAAATGTTGAGCTATATCGAATGTTACATGACGCACCCGTCACGGTGATCTATAGTAGTTAAAAGGGCGCTGCTGACCGAAAAGTCACTGGCTCGAACTCCAGACGAAGCGGCCGCATTTTCATTGGATGCGAAAATTCTTAAATGCTTACGGCCTGTGTATTTAGATTTAGGTGCAAGAGAAAGAGCGCCACGTGGCCTGGTCAAAGTTTTCCACTATGGCGTCCCTCATAATCAGAGCGTTGTTTTGTTTTGGGAATGAACCCCTTTCGCATTTTGCTTTTGAATGTCACGCAGGTGATCATTCATTGGCTTTATGGGAAATTCGCTATTTTACGCAAGACGTCCCACAAACTCGCTTCATTGACTGCGACAGCCGGGGTTACTGAAAGACACACTATGTACAAGTGTTTGTCCACCTCGTAATAATCGCACTTATAAGGCAATAAAATAAATACTTGAGTCTAACAGCGCGGGAATGACAAGGACGACGGTGAGTAACTAAGACGACAGACGAAGCGCTGACTTTTTAGCGTGTTCAGCCCACTCGCCCAAAGTATTGCTCTTCAGAGTGAATGCATGTAGCAATTGAAGAGCGTGGTGTTGCGAGAGCGTGCAATCAGAGCGCGAGGAAACGAAGGCGAATTCAACTATTCTATAGCCAGAGCGCGTAGGAGACAGTATTCAAACTTTCGTCCCCAGAGTGCTCGTTCCCGGTACGATCGTCGGTAAACAAGCAACCTTGGCAACGCCACAGCAGAGTTTGTAGCGGGTAACGTGGATTTGGCTGCGTGGGCGACGCGACAACAGCCAGCCTTAGTTCACAATATTCGCATTGAAATACCTTTTCCATCTACAGAAAATCAAAGGACAATATTCCGGTGAAGGCTGTTTTGTAGGTGAAGGGGGGGTGCATTATAACCTGAAATAGTTTCAGGTTATAATGCACTAAATAAAATTTAAATAGTTTCAGTGTGGTGTCGAAACCCCATAAGGTCCCACCCTGGCTACATCCCGATCAAACAATTCTCTCTCCACACGTGTAAACATTTTTCATTAAATTACGCTTCCCAATCCATCCTGGAAAGACCTATAGCTCAGAAAAAAAAACAAAAATAAAAAGGCTTGTTTTTTTGCCTTGGCCGGCAAACATCCGCTTCTGCCGAAATACTCAAAGGATCGGTGATCGTTTAGTGAACTTCGGGAGATAGTGTGACTTTCTCTGGCATAACACATGAAAAAGTATTTATATTTCGATAACATGCCACATTCAATTTGTTTCCTACTTTTTCTTTGATATATACCACTTTGATATATACCACTTCCTTTGATATATACCACTTGTGCTGAATGACCTTTCGCATGGTGCAGTAAAAAATTACGTGAAACAATGATTATAACGACGAAACAGTGTCTTTATCAATAGTTTGAGGGGGGGCGAGAGAAAGTATACTGCTTCCGTAGTGTTTATGCCGCTCAAAAAACACCCCTAACTTATGGATGTATGTGCTGGGCGCTTGCCGCTGTTTACACGGATTTCCAATGGATCTTTTGAGGATGACTGAGTTTCTGCAATGCGTCTTTGTTATTTAATATTAAAGACGATGGTCTTTCTTGGAGACCTTCGACGCAAAAATTTTGGTCTGTCTGTCAATCTGTACATTTGTCTGTTTGTCTGCCCTTAACGGTGCCCTAAATGGACCCAAAGTGGCCAACGATACTCCGAACGGCCGATCCCATCCGCAGCACCCACCAATATTTCTCAAGATTCAGCGTTCATACTTGTGCGATTGTCAATTAAAAAGCAATTATTGCGCATATCTGAGCCACCATAACAACACGTCAATATTCTGTATGTGTGTATCTTACTAGAAAAGGCATACATAAGTAATCTTAAGGACCGTAGCGCTTATCACGTTGCTATGACCATGCAACGCTTGCACGGAAAGGCAAGCGTTTCTAACGCTTTGCTAAGACGACATGGTGGTGGCACCTACCCGTCGCCTTGAGTTCTACACCTTATCACCACCGAGACGGGCGCGTAGGGCGCACGCGCTTCGTTTTCCGAGATAACTGCCAGATAGCGCTAATGTCTCACGTGTGACGTGACTTGATGCGCTCTTTCGCATCCACTGCGCGCTCGAGGCACTCTAACGCAGCGCCTCCAGAACACCATTCACCGATTTTCTTGCGCAGAACTCTCTCCAGACGCAAGACTATCGTCTTTATACGACATTTGCAACTTAACACGAAGATACGGGGCCAATTTTTTTCTTCAGCTCAATGAAGAAAAAAAAACACTATTCAATAGTTAAGTGGCCAGCACACTTGTTCCACATACGTACCACCTCAATATCATGGGTTGAAATCCCAGCAAAGCTATCGACCAGTTTTATTTTTCTTCAGGCGCTCGCAATCGCAAAACTGGCAGGAATTGTCGGTGATGGCGGCTGCGGTTTTCATCAGCCTGATGAATGAACATAAAGCAAAGCCAATTTCGAGCTCTAAACTGCTCTAGCTGTAAAATAGAATAACAGTGGAACATTTATACATATAGCAGACGACGCATAAGGCGTGTTTAAACAAACATAATAATTAGATAAAAAATAAAGGAGATGCGATGCTGTCGCTACGGGCACACTTGATAACCTTTTCAACGTGGCAAAGTTCTCATTTCATCGCATGTCGCTATTCCACTTGTCTACGGGTCCTCCTGAAGGAACGAACACCGAATTGTGGCAGTTTGGGCTAGTTGGTGTGACATGACGATAGTTATACGCGTGAGAACAGAACGACGACAAAGGACGACAAACGATGAACAGAACGACGACTCGTGTCCTTGCCTTTGTTTGTGTCGTCGTTCTGTTCTCGCGCTAAAACTATCTTCAGAACGCCGAAAGCGCGCATTAGGAGACGCGAAAAGCGAAGCTCTAAATCACCGATGTATAATTTCACTCTATGGCGCGTGGCTGTGCGGAGCTTCAGGTGAGTGAAGTGTGTTCATTTGTGTGTCCTCCTGTCACTAAGGCAGCAATCTAGTTAGAACGTCGGGGCACGGAAGTAATGGCTCTCTAAAAAGCATTATACTAAGACAGAGCAACAGGAAAAGAGAACGTTTTTTTTTGGTAATGATGGTGTTTACACGTAGCTAATGGGTCATTAACTTCTTGCACGCTCTACGACTTCGCCTCGTCACACGCGATGTTTACAGTCGACCCCGTTCCTTCTTCTACGGCGTTTTCTTTTTATCCCGGTCTCCGACGATGGTTCTACAGGAACGCGCTGTGGGGTCGTTAAAGCCTGCACACGGTTGGCTCAACCTGTTTCTTTATGATTAATATTTTTCTCTATAAGTCGGGGATCGAATTACCGGCTCCTAGCTTGCTCACGACCAGATCCCCGTCGCTGCAGACTGCGTCGCCCTGAGTGGGTCCCTTGCACGAGGAGGAATTCCGCCTGCGGCAGGTCAGCTTGCCTCCCGTACTTACGCTTGCGGCACGCTGTGCCGCGAGCGTGTCGTGCTGGTCTGTGGACGCGGCTTCCAATCAGCGCAGGGAGAGAAAGATGAAAACTTCCCACATATGGATGTCACCGTAGCCCGCTGCATAAACTCTTGCTTTCTTCCCGGGTGCTCTTGAGCTTTTTGTATGTTTCGCTCCTAAAGTACTCGCTGATACGACACTGTCCAATACATCTTCTTAGAAAAATGTGTTCATGGTTACTTACTGCTTGCCGCACGTTGCAGGTGTGTTAGTAACTGCAGTTAGTCAATGGTAGTGTTAGTAACAGTTATGTATAACTGGTATAAACAAACGAGTCCGCCTCGGGAGAACAGTGCTTGCGGTGCTCGGCTGCTAACCCGAAGGTAGCAGGTTCGATCCCGGCCGTGGCGATCGCGTTTCGGCGGAGGCGGTATGATAGTGGCGATGTCAATGCACTGTGCGATGTTAGTGCACGTTAAAAAACCCCAGATGGTCGAAATTTTTGAAGCCCTCCACTACGGCGTCTCTCATAATCATATAGTTGTTTTGGAACGAAAAACCCTACATAATAGTATATGGTTTACCGGGCTTTAAATTTGGTGCTACAGTTGAATTACATGGCTACCTTTGGCTACACCTATAGCTTGAGGTCTGGCTAATTTTTAGATCTGCTGCATGGGGCCACCTTGAGGGAAGGTTCCTTCGATATTTATATTAGCATAAACAATAACCGTCGCATTTAGTTAGTATCTGCCTCTGGATTAGCATCGCCAATTCCGCGGAAAAAGTACTTGGTAATCAGTAACTATACGTACAATCTCGTAATCTATTTCTTTTGAATGCCTCCTGTATTAAAACTTAAGTTCATTAATATATATATATATATATATATATATATATATATATATATATATATATATATATATATATATATATATATATATATATATGCTTTTCAAGCATGTCTTTTCTCAAGTAGGCGTTAGTTGTTTTAGTTCTCGAGCGGAAATTCACCGAAATACAAAGAGTGATAAATGGGAAGGTATGACAGCGCACAAAGGACCACCCGAACACTGTTTTCGGTGTCGGTGGCTGGTCGCTCGTACCAGCGCGGCTCAGCCTGGATATGCGATTGGGCTAACGAGTGCAAAATCTACTTGTTCTGCTATCTTTTAGAATTATTTCATTCCACTGATGCATTCAATGCCAAGCTGATTAGGAGCGGTTGTGGTAAGCACGGATAAAAACAAATGCATCGTTTATTGCTCTGGGCTGTCACCATGCAGTGCTCTTCTGGGAAAATAGCAGTTATGGCTATATACCTTCGATAGTAATTTTGCAGCCGGATGAGCAGGATGAGCTGCGCTTGCGCTGGCTTATTGGTATTCTCAGTAACTTGCTCTTGCGGCGGTGGGTCGAATGCGAATGGTGACTAATGCTATCGCAGCTGACAGCTACGAAGACATGGTCATACGATACGGGGCGGCGGTGAATCGGCAGAATCTTCGCCTTCGCCGTTTTCGTTCTCTGTACGGGCCATACCGGCATGCTTTGCACGCTTTCTTGCTTTTATACACTTCATACGCCATGGCGCGAAGTTTGGTTTTGGTGTAGTTTTGCGCTTTTTTTTACTGAAAATTCAGTTTTGAAATTTAGCTGGCCCTTTTATATCAATGGATCGACAGCAGAGTCTGACGAAAAAAATCGTATAGAATCGCCATTACCTAGACTCGGTCGAAAAATCGTCAAAGTTAGCTATTGCTGAAATGTGTACGCAGCTGACGTTGTTTTGTAGTATGATCAATGACAGACTGAAAGGTCGAAGAAAAATGATGGGCTACTGCATGGTTGGAATGAATAAGAGCCTATGAGTAATATTAGGCAATATAAATATGTATTTCTCGATTCGAATATCTTTCGAATAAGAAAAATTTTCTGTCCTGTTTGAAATTTCAAACATTTACACTCAAACATGAGGCCCGTTTTATTTTCTATATTCCAGTGATGTATTTTATTCGAACAAAGGTTTAATTGACGGAGTCCAACATCCTGCAAAGGCCTCATTGTGCTCCTAGTTTCATCAATTGTAGGTAATTACGAAAAACCTTACTCTTTAAGTTGCCCCACCGCGGTGGTCTAGTGGCTAAGGTACTCGGCTGCTGACCCGCAGGGCGCGGGCTCGAATCCCGGCTGCGGCGTCTGCATTTCCGATGGAGGCGGAAATGTTGTAGGCCCGTGTGCTCAGACTTGGGTGAACGTTAAAGAACCCCAGGTGGTCTAAATTTCCGGAGCCCTCCCCTACGGCGTCTCTCATAATCATATAGTGGTTTTGGGACGTTAAACCCCACATATCAATCAATCAATTACTCTTCAAGTTGCTACAAACCAAGCTTTCTCTGTAGTCTGGGTTTTCCGGAACATGATTTGATGTCCACTAATGTTTTTGTGCAGTTATGGATGAAACAAGTGGGTATAATCTGCTCTGCGACTCGTGTTTTGGAAAAGCCAATGACTCATACATGATTGTAAATATTTAGGTGTTAATGTCGCTTCCTTTGAATACTACACAACACAACTGACCTTGAGTTTGTCAGGGAAAAATGCAGCATATGTATATAGGTTGCATTCGCGTGACGTCAGCTTGGCGGGTGCGGCAGCGAAAAGTGCGCCAGCTGTGCTGGCAACCGCGTGGCCACCATATTGAAGGCCTCTATACCAGTGACGGGCGGCATACCGGCAGTTGAGTCTGGTGGTTTCAACTGGTGCGCCTAGTTACTGCGGGTACGTTGCCCTTGTTTTATTTTATTTGGATTTAAAAGGTACGAGATTTACCATTTGTGAAGCTGCTGCAGCCGTAGGCGATGAATGCTCGGCTCGCTTGAGCGTGTACGCCGAGAAATTGGACACCGATACTAACGAGCAATACCCGGACAAAGTGGCTCTCTGCAGTGTGTGTTGACCCACTCATTCTGGTGAGTGAGGAGGCCGCATTTGACGCCAGACTTGTTTTGAAGGTGGAACTCTGAGACATAAAGGACTGTTTGGTGCATACACGACAAGTTTTGTAACGCACAAACGACTCAAAGCTAAGAAATCGTTGGATGCTTAACTAGTCGGTTTGTCCACAAACCTTCGCTGAAAAGTCATGGTGATTGCGTCGCTGTGGACGCAAAGGTAAGATAATCTGAAGTTATGTTCTATCTGTAAGCGCTAAAGTCGAGTTTACCCTTGAATTTGATACTAGTGCGATGTTTGACGAATCGAGGTGAAGTGGCGGGTTTAACAACGCTTGCGAACCTACACGTGAAAGCAGAATTGCATGGGGCAGATAAGATTAGATCGTGGTAAAGTGGTAAAGTTCACACAAGACTGAAATTTTGACGTGCTTGGCTCACCAACAGCTTTGATCGATCGAATGAAAAGTATCAGGAGCATTTAATTCTTCCCTAGAGCAAGGTTACAAGCCACCTGTGCTTTGACGCAAGTGTACTGAGCCAGGTCACTTTAATTGATTGGTATGTGGGGTTTAACGTCTTAAAACCACTATATGATTATGAGAGACGCCGTAGTAAAGGGCTCCGGAAATTTTGACCACCTGGGGTTCTTTAACGTGCACCCAAATCTGAGCACACGGGCCTACAACATTTCCGCCTCCATCGGAAATGGAGCCGCCACAGCCGGGATTCGAACCCGCGCCCTGCCGGTCAGCAGCTGAGTACCTTAGCCACGAGAGCACCGCAGTGGGGCCCAGGTCACTTTAGTGAGAAAAACTAAACAAAAGTGTGCGCCTCTCATTTAAGCTCGCAGTGTATCACGCATGTATTAAATAAATAGTCCTACGTTAAGTATTCCACTGTGTTTTGCTTTTTGCAGACGTCTCTGCTAGAGCATTGAAACTGACTGTTTTACTGTGTTATTGTGATTTCTTAATTTTCGTGTTTTTTTATTTGGGACGTTAAACCCCACAAATCAAATAATTTTCGTGTTTCGTTTGCATCTGAATAACTTAAAGCTGTCAGAATCTGAACTCGACTAAGTTTCCATCAGCAGGTGAACCACTCTCAAGCAGTCAACCCACAGCCTTGTTAAAATCAGCCTGGCGAAGACTGCTGAATCACTCGCCACAACGCTTCGCTGCAACATGCAGTGCACGGCTACATGACCGCGAATAACGTTTGGCAAGGAATAAAATATAACCGGTTTTGCGTTTTCAGGCTCTTCACCCTTATATTTTGTGTGATGGTGCAAAAAACCACTCAACTTTAGTATCACGCAGAGGCACACACATGTGTACATGACCATATAGTCATAGCGTCTTAAAGTAGCGCCTTCTCCGCATTGCTTTGATGCTGTGCGGATAGCCGAAGTGTAGGCTGCGGGAGCGCAGGGTTGCTCGGTGTTGAATACCAAAAAGAACACTTAAACAACTTAAGTCATTTTCTTAGTGGCACCAGCCGCAATACCGTCCCCTCCAATTGCACTGATTTCGCTATACAATGTTCTAGAAGAAACGTAGCTCCTAATGGTAGGTCTTAGAAGAATAGGGTCAATTTGACAACTGTAACAGATATTTGTTTTCTTAGACGTCAAAAAGTTTTATTTTACCTGATCAAAAATTTTAACGTGTAGTCAATGCATCAGTATACGAAGGAGTTGTTTTGCATTTATTCACCCAGCAGAACGTTTGCTATGGCGCAGGATCCATTACAACAGCTTCCTGACTTAGAGATCTTGTTCAGGCGAAATTGACTGAACGCGTGTCTGACACTAGCTGTCAACTTATTTCTCACTTTTCATATTCACCAAAAAGGCCCGAATATTTACGTTTACTATTGACATAATTTAGTTCTTAGAGCGATACCCGTGAAGTCCTCCCAGAGCTTACCCAAAAAACACTCTTTTGCAAGCGCCTGACCTTGAAGCTAAGCCAAGGTCCATTTTGCGCTCTTCCTGCGTGTACGTGCGTTGGTAGTGGCTCTTGAGAACAGGAAAAACGCACCTAATTTCTGTTTACCTCTTGGACGACACGGCGTAGTGCCTTGCAGGGGGGTGGTGAGATAGAAAGAACAGAATAATATAAGTGAAGAAATAGAGAAGGCAAGCGACGGGAAAAAGGGATACGTTGTCACAGCAACGGACATGTGCAGCGTCCGTTTGTCCTCTCCAGAGCACCCGAGTCCATCGGTCGGCGAGAGCGGTGAGCCTGCGAGTGCCTCGAGATCCCAACTCAGGCGCTGCGCCATGCTCCCAACCAGCCTGAAGAAATGATACACCGTGACATTTTGGCCCAAACGTCATGGTGTACGTATTATCATCACCACCTCAGGTTCTAGAAATGAGGACGAAGCGGGTGTTCTCGGAAGCACACACACACACACATTCAAACATTTAATTCAGGAAAACAAAACAACTAGACAAGACACTCGCGTTTTATGCAACGAAGAGGTCAGCTTCACTACTTATAAACTAATCGCCAGTTCACATCAAAAGAAGCAAGAAAGTCAAGGACCGCACTTCACCGTGGAGATTGGCTGGAGACACACGGAGCGTTCGAGATGCGACGCCTCGCAGCGTTGAGTGAGACTCGATACTCCGCTGGGAGTCAATCTATAGGTCACGAACAGTTGTAGTCAGGGTGACTGTGGTGACTCACGTTCGGATGGACTCTGGGGCGCCCCATGGAATTCTTCTTCGCGATGTCGAGCCACAGGCTCCGAGGCTGGTCACTAGGCGTCGGCAGGAAGCCCAGGAACTCATCTCCCCGTTGCTGCTTCTTCCGCCGAACTCCCTTTTCCAATGCGCTGCTCCTCCGCCCTCCCGTTTTCTTCTCCCCAGTGCTAGTGCCACGAGGGTTTAGCGCGTCTCTCATCCTCTTCTTTTTCTTTTTTTTGTCTGTGTCACAGTGGCTTGACAGCTTTGTTGTCTTGGTCGACATCACTTCGCCGGAGTCCTTACACTCAACACATGACAAGGTCTGAAACCTTTGGAGCAACTGTCAGGAAACTTTCGAATCAACGAAATGGAACTGTATCAAATATGCCAGAATTAAATGTTCGAGTGATAACAGATTGTCGTTTACCACTCTGATCAGTATAGTTTTCGCGCAATCAAAGTGTTTGCTCGAAATGCCCCGTCTAGTTTCTATGGGCAAGTTAGCAGTAAAAGGGGACAAACAGAACTTACAACCATAGCATTAGATGGACACTACTTCAATACTATTTCAATGTTGCCCATCCCTTGAAGAAAATTCTCGAATTGTAAGATTATTGCGTATTCAGTTATACACGTGTGAGATTTAGCGCCGACCGAGAAATGAATCCCAAGATCGGAAAATGACGACAGCTTGTTGCATTAGCATCAGCAACAGGTGAGCGTATCGAGATATTAATTGATTGATTTGTGGGGTTTAACCCCCAAAAACCACCTTATCATTGAGGCGAGCGTATCGACGCTACGCACATGTTGATAACAAGTGTGTTTTTTCAAGCCATGCAGCATGCTTGCAGGTCAGGTGACGCTGCGACGGTGGTGTTTATTAGCAGCCACTCAGTGCAGCGTGCAGCTGAGGTGGACGATGATGAGGAGGAGGATGCGCAGAAATATTTACGAGAGCGTGTCCCGGCACACCGATGCACCACTTCCTCGTCTGAAGTACGGAATCAAGACGATGGAGTGATTTTCAAGAGAAAGCGCTTTGGTTACTACGCCTGTACAAAAGCTAACATCAAAACCTATATTTAAATTTTCTCGATTCTCCTAAATTCGCGAACTTGGTTCGGCAAATTACGAGCATTTGGAAAAAAGAGAAGAAAACGAGGTTTTTGTAGAGAGAGTACAACTGAAGTTTTTTTGCTGAGGGGGTATCAAAGAAGTCTTCTCATTATAAATAACTAAGAAATTTTGATTTTCAGCCGGAGGTGACATAAGGTAGTCTATTGAAAATAGAAAAAAAAACTAAGAAATGTTGTCATGGTCATTATCACCAATCATCGTGCTAGAGCAATGCCCAGATTTTCCTCGCATGAAAGGCTTCCCAGGTTTCTTCCACGAGTACTGATGACCACATTAGGCTGCTTTTGTGCGCATGTGTATGAAAAGTACTTCTTTATGGTGGTAAAGTAAATCATATAATCGGATGATACAAGCCTCCTGTCTCCTGCAAGTCCTGTCTCCTGCAACTGCTTTTTAATTTTGTGATTTGTGAAGTGATTCGCGCCCTTTCCTGAGAGCCTGTGAATTTTTTCAATGTCGCTCTCTGAAAAGAGGCTGCAGCCGGTAGAGGCAGTTAGGAGACGAGTGCGAACTGTTCACTTGCTTTACATTCAACTACATGCTTTTCCTAATTCGGATGTCGTTTGCATTGCTCTTGAGCTCATTAACTTGCGCTTTTTGTACAGTGATCGACGAGTCTGTTTCGATAGCTTCAAGATGGTCAAAGTGCTTCTCTACAGCCACTTCGACTTCAAGGAAGTTCATGCCTTCTGTCTGTCAAAAAGGGTCATTCACGCTAAGCCGTTTGGCACTTAGTTTACAAGCTTCTTCCGAAGAGAAAATGCCAGAAATTTGACCGCACTTGGTCAGCGGAAATTCTACTTCACTACTACTATTGCTAACCGCTAGGCTGAGGCTTGTAAATGTACCCACCGTCAAGAAATACAGAATGTTTAAAAAAACAAAAAAACTACGAAAGACAAGCGGGAACTTTTCATCCTCAAAACGTTTTCGGGGACTATTCGACTAATCGATAAGCAGCTTTACACGTCAGACGACGCCGTTCTCGTCGCAGACGAGCTGTTCCGCTGACGGCACAAGGAGTTCATCTTCTGCTCACAACCAAAAGATGCGTCCTGCAAAGCCACCCTATTCGAAACAGGCGACTACAGTCATACAACCTGTATTTCTAGCTGCTGCCGACTACACGCTCAATAAACGCTGCTGGGTACGCCCTGCTTATGTACTGACAATGAAGCAGCTGAAACGAATGCCATGGAAGAAGCAATGACACCATTGTCAAATACAAGCCCTGTAGGTAATTTTTTTAATGAAATGGTACTGTGTTGTTCCACGCGCCCCGAAAATGCATAAAAGCACAGTCGCGCATGTGTACTGTCAGTGTGGACATGAGGTGGAAAGCAAAATCGTAGCTCACGCAAAGGATTGTGGACTATGGCGCCCGCCTGCATCGACTTCCGGTTCGAGATGCCGTGCCGTCATACGGGCATTCTTGCCAGTGCCGTCGCTCTCTGCGTGTTCCATCGAGCACTCGAGATGCCCTGTTTCTCACAAATCGCTGCATAATACTGCAGAGAGCTATGAAGTTTAGTTGAGTAACAAATGCAGTCACTACTAGATATATAGTTACAATCGTGCGAGCAGTCATTTCTTCATTCACGCAGCATGCACCTCCGGACACATGTTTGTTGTTTTGCTGCAAAGGTTGTTATCCTGCCCCTTTTGTCACATACAATGATTTTATGGACACTGCAGCATCACGAAATATCCGTCCATTTGTTTTCATGCAGCTTACCCGTAACTTTTGTTTTTTTTTAATTTTTGCTTTTTGTTACAAAGGCACCATCCTGAGTTCGATATAGTGAATGGCAATAATAAACTGTTTTTTTATTCTGAAAATTGAATACACTCGTAGTATTCTGGCTACGCCATTTCGTCTTCCTATACGTGAGATCTCGTTCCCTCACGCACTCGAACATTGTGTTTCAATATATGCGAGATTTTCCGCACACAACATACATAACACAACCTATCGTCAGTTTACGCTTGCATGTCTGGCACAATAAAGAATCCATACCATGCTAGTCGTTGCTTCAAGAGCTACTTCAATCGTTTTACGTCCCACGCTACCATTATAAGAGCGGCCGTTTTGACCCGTGGCCCTTTCACGCATTAAGCTGTTTAGATTTTACTGATCACGCATACTTGTGTTGTCATCAAAAGTGTATTGACATTCGGCAGCATGCGAAAATAAGTCTGAGTGATTCCGAAGTGGTCACCGTTTCTGCTAGACAATACTAAATCAAGGTGGTTCTGGAAAAGATTACTGCGTGTTTTAAAGCATCAACGAATGCAGCGTTCCAAAACCCACCTCTTACCGTTCTTCATGTTTGCCCATTTCCACTTCTCGCTTTTTTCTTTGCATTGCACGGAATATCGTCTATTCATTCGCAAATAATAAAAAAAGACCCTAATCACTGAAGAAGCGGCAACAAACACGTAAAAAAATTCACGTGTTTCCTCCCCTCTTACACTGCCAATAGGTACTTCGAAGCAACGAAGGGGTATGGGCCTCGAACCGGAAGTACCATTGCAGACGACGAGCTGTTTTGCTATCCACTTATTGACACATGACATGCCCGTGAGCAAGAGATGCTCCGCATCTAATAAAGCTTTCAGGGTGAAATAGATGTCAGCACTTCACTCATTCGCACTGTTGTGTCACAAGGAGCTGCTGTAGCAGTCAGCTGCATAAGAACCTCGCTGTTCCCGCAGTGTTCGGCGTTGTGAACGCGAAGTCGAACACTAAGCTGTATTTTATTGCGATAGCAAGTATATAAACACTTTCGGGGAAACTTAGCCGTCGCCATCATGTCCCGTATGTATGTATGTATGTATGTATGTATGTATGTATGTATGTATGTATGTATGTATGTATGTATGTATGTATGTATGTATGTATGTATGTATGTATGTATGTATGTATGTATGTATGTATGTATGTATGTATGTATGTATGTATGTATGTATGTATGTATGTATGTATGTATGTATGTATGTATGTATGTATGTATGTATGTATGTATGCATGCATGCATGCATGCATGCATGCATGTATGTATGTATGTATGTATGTATGTATGTATGTATGTATGTATGTATGTATGTATGTATGTATGTATGTATGTATGTATGTAATGTATGTATGTATGTATCTCACAGAATGAATGGACAACAAAATTGATAACAAAATGAGTAGTCTAGTCAACCTCCTTCTTTTTGCTTTCTTCCCACTTTCTTTCACTCCTTAGAAGCATACTTGTCTCTTGTTCCACACAAACATTTTCTTAATAAATCTTGCTGCATGTTTATAGCGCGAACAATGCAAATATCGAGTAAAGGAGGTCAACCACTGCTGTTTTCTCCGCCCATGTAATTGACTGAACGTTCGAGTGGTGACGAGCAACACGATATTATCTATGCAATAATGCGACAAAGCCCCCATTTCGTGCTTACACTCTCTCTCCACTCCCTCATATAAGACGCCAACTTGGCAGGAGGAAAAGTGGAAATGTAAAGGGCTCGTTTTTTTTCCTTAGGCACCATGGAGAGCCTCCACTTCTAAAAACTATTTCCGTGGTCCTTTCTACGCCTGACTAACTCTCCGTTCACGCGTAGTGACGCAGAGTCACCGATCAGCGACTTGACGTAGCACGCAGCTCGTCGATTGATTTAAACCAGTCTCGAATGACGGGCTATGCCTTCCCCTTAGAAGGGTGGCGAGGCCGTGTGAAAATTTGAAACCAGCTGAAACCGATGTTCTAACCTCTGTAACTTCCTTATTATAGAGTGTATTCGCGAAATTCTTGTGGCAGCATGTTCACAAAGCACAAGTGCACATACTTCTATCTATAACAATTCTTTCGAACTCGGGGTTGTTTACTGGCCCTTCAACAAGAACTTACAGACAGTAATGCCAAGGAAAGTATAGGGGATGATATTAGTTGTAGATGTAATGCATGGGTGAAGAAGTAAAAGTGTACGGGATGATGACTTGCAGCCGGCTGAGACAGAACCTGCGACTTTCAAATAACGCCTCCGATGCTCAACCAACTATGCCTCAGCGTCGGATACCCTCCCCGTCTACTTTCAATCAATCAATCAATCAATCTTTATTGGCGTCAGAAATACAATACAAAGCATGTAAATATGCGGGATGGGGTCCCAAGGTTACAAACCGCAGGTGGTATCTCCTTTGTTAGTACAAAGGAAAAACTAAAATACGAACACCAAAAGAGCAACATTTTTAAAGTGTTACAAGTAACAGGGATATTACGAAGTTTTCAGATTAGCACTTGCAGAATTAGAAGCTAAATATGTGTTATAATTAACAACAACATTACGATGTGTCCAGATTAGCAGTTAAAATTGTATACAAACTAAATAAGTGTTCAAACTAGCAAGTACATAATGAAGTGTTCAAATTAGCACTTCAAGAACTGTATCCAAACTAAATAAGTGTTACAACTAACACGGACATTACGAAGTGTTCAGTTTAGCACTTTAAGAATTGCATACAAACAAGGCAGCTATAAGAAATGAACAAAATGCAGCAGATATACATTAAATAACTTTTTTATTCAATTTTTCCATAAAACATGAATACATGTTTTATATGAGTAAAAAACACAAATAAAAATAATAAAAACCGTCTATAAATGGGTGGTCAGGTCAATTTGGTTCATAAATTTAAGGAGAGCTCGGCGGGCCTGGTCGTATCGGGCAACACAACCGTCCGGAAAGATGTAGTCGTCTAAGGTCGCGCACTTTAGTCCTAGTAATTTATATTCCTAAATCAGCAAAGACCGCTGCGTAGCAAATGTAGGACAGTTCACTACGAGATGCTTAAGTGTTTCGCAGGAGCCACAAGCTGCGCACAACGGACTGTCCACACGCCCTTGGCGGTGTAATCATTCACGCACCAGCACAGAGCCCACTCTTAGTTTGTACAACAGCGCTCGGGAACGACGAGGCAAGCCACGGCCACGACCACGGGGAGGGAATGATCCTTTCGCCACACGCTGGTCTGTGTGCTGCTTTAGGAGGTGTCTGCGTGTAAGCACACGAGCGTTGTCCATCGTACATAGAATTCCCGGACAGTCACAGCCATCATAGTTGCATCACAAAGCAAGGCGATCCGCTTCTTCATTGCCCACAATACCCACGTGCGTAGGTACCCACTGTGCAGCTAGGCATACCCCACGTGACAGAATATTGTTAATGAATTCCATGATGCTGCTCAGAATAGGGCTGTCGGTCTCCTTGCTGGTGAGTCTGCTAAGGACACCACGAGAGTCGGTGAGGATGGCAGCATTCGATGCTGGTAACCCTTCTCGTACGTACTTAAGGGCGACCTCAATCGCTGCTTGCTTGGCTGTGACCGACGATGAGGGGTGCGGTATTTTAAACAAACGCCTGATATCGGTTGAAAGGCAGAAGAAAGCTGCAGAAGTGCTCAGGCCATCGCTGCGTACAGAAGCGTTCGTAAATACTTTTGCATAGTATTCGAAGTTTTTAAATAAATGTGAATGGTCTAATTGGTATAGTTTCGATACAGGTTGGTCACACTGTCACACAGGTCCCGTTAATTAGGGAGGCGATCGCCGGGCTAATTCCAAGAGCCGAAGTATCGGCCCCCCGAACCGCACCACGAAAGCGTGGACAATTTAGAAGTGGTCCTTTTTGGCGCGCCAGCGGACGCCGGCTGTGGCCCAAAGAACAAGTCAGAGCCGAGAGTCGATAAACAAACAAAATTATATTCTCAATAATGGCAGATCAGAAAACAATACACAAAAATGCACACTCCACAATAGTTGCATACAATATGTCACCAATCAAACCAATCAATCAACGTACTACACAGTGCAATCGGCCACACTTGGAACAACGGACTCGGACAACAATACGCACTACAATGCAGTCGCATGCATTGAACAACCAAGACACTTAAAGACTAAAGAGATAGAAAACCTATTCAGTCCAAAGTTCTTGGAACCAAAGTCTAGATGATACTCTTCCGAGAATCACTCACTCAAAGTCCCGCGTTGTTGTCGTTCCGCAACCCTCGAAGTTTCTCTTCCAGGAAACCTCGCCGGAGTTTCTCTTCCAGGAAAACTCCCGTCTTCAATAGGCCACTCTCCAAGCTTCAAACTTCTTCGCCGGAACACGTCGGCTTCCCACACGCAGCTGTCGCCACGCGTCTTCGCTCGATAGCGGTAAACACACACTCTTGCCTGTAGCTCGAGTCGTCACCCCTCAGGTGGAAATCCTCTGCATCTCCTGCTTCGTCACTACGGACGAAACCTTCGCCGACTACACGGCGGAATCCCTACGCGCTCTGGCGTTAACTTCCGTCTCCTCCTGATTTCTCGTCTCGGCCGCTCGATTAAATACCTTCCGCGCCACCTTCCAGAAATTTCTCGTCATTTCGTCGGCGCGATACGCGGCGAAAGCTGGGAAGAGGGCGAGACGGTTGGAATGCCCTCTCCGGCCGGTGAGTCAACTCGGTATGGCCCCGCCCCGTTCGTTCTAGAAAAATCGCGGGCTTGCTGGGCCGCCGATGCGGGGTGAGGAGGTTCGTCTGCGACGCCACGCTTCCGCGGGAAGAGCGCGCGCCCGGGGAGCTTCGGATGTTTGCTTTTTTTTTCTTTTTGACCTCGCGGCGTTTCTCCCGCCCGTTGTCGCAAGAATTTGGCGGCGCGCTCATTTTTAGCGCTCGTTCTGTGACACTGCCCCCCACTTTAAGAATATTATCTCATAATATTCAAAACCCCACAGACGAGCGCGAACAGTCACCACACACTCTCACAGACTGTAACACCATCAGTCGCTCATGACACTTCACATTCACAATAGATCACTTAATACAATTGTACATTGTAATTCAATTAAACAACACGTGAAAACACCACCACAAGCACATGAGTACAACACTGCACCACACATTCCCATTAATACAATTGTACGAAGTTCTCTCATTACAACAATGGTCCAATACTATTCATCACATCACAGCACAACACTTCGACACTTGTGACACAGGATAACACAATATTAACACAACTAATGGCACTCAGCACTGCCCAACACATTCTGATTCGACCTCAGCACTTATCCTGAGTACTTCGAGCAGCGCTTGCGCCCCTTTTTGCGGTGCTCGCTCGATCTCTTCTTATTTTTCCTCGTTCTTTTTCGGCGAGCCCTTTCCAACGACGATATCTGAGGCGGCGTCTCCGCCAAAGTTGTCACTTCCGACACCGTTAACGGGCCATTACATTCGACGGGTCCTGTCTGTTTATTTACCCGCTTGATCATGCCTCTACATTTTGCCCGGCTGGCCAACTCCGTCTCCTTTACACTGTCGGTCGGTTGAGGTCGTGCCGACGTAAGTCCAGTTGCTCGGCCCGTGAACTCATTCAACACGATCATCTTCTCATTCGCTGTCTCTTGGGCCGCGGCTTCACCTTGGGCTCTAGTGAGATCGGTCACGGGCTGCTCCTCCACTGTATCTCGCGGTCGTTGGGTTGGCGAGGGCTCTATCTTAAGGTCTTCTTTCAAACATTCCGGATCATTCGGTCCTCGCGCCCCGTCGATGTTTCCGATGACAAGGTCGTAAAGGGGGGTCGTCATACATAAAGCAGTAACCATCCCGCTGAAGTACGGAGTTTCAACCTCAATTTCTGCTTCGGGAAGCATACGAACCGTACGGTCAATTAGGCAAACCGGTTTCGTTCTGCCCGTCAACTCACTTTCCCGTACCAAATTTCTCCGCACGATAACCGTGGATCTGCCGGTATCTCTTAACACCGTAATCCTTTTGTCCGCAACTTTTCCAGGCAGCGTTGGCATTCCTTTCGTAACACCGGTTGGCTGTTTTGACATTACAGCACCAACAATAGGAATTTTCTCCCCATTTTTCAATTCTACGAATCCGTCGGTGACGGCATTATTATCGGATTTCGGTGCCACTTGCACACAGGATACCTGGTGAGTTTGACTCACTCCGTTCCGACAAGCGTCTGCTTTGTGCCCAGTCTGACCACACTTGAAACATTTTACTGCCGTAGGGCTCGTAAAGATCGTTCTACAGTTTTTCGCGCGATGACCCACTCGGTTGCACAGAAAACATCGCGGAATGCTCTCTGGTGCACGCTTCTTTTCTTCGGAAGCCAATTTCTGCGAATCATCGGGACACTCCTTCTTTACCTTGGCCAAATTAGTGCCACCTTGCGCCTCCAAGAATTGATCAGCCAATTCAAGCATGTCTTCAAGTGAGTCAGCCTTCCTCTCTTTTAAGTACAGTGACAGGCTTGGGTGGCAACTAGTAAGAAATTGTTCTCTAATTAGCAGCTCTCTAAGCTCATCGTACTCCTGCGCTGTCCCTGAAAGTTCAATCCATCTGTCGAAATAATGGCAAAGTCGGGCGGCATACTGTGTAGCCGTCTCCCCATCAGCTGGCTTTCCTGTCCTAAATCTGTCCCGGAATCTTTCCACGGTAAATCTAAATCGCTTCAGCAAAGCAGCTTTCACCTTTGCATAGTTGGCTGCATCGGTCGGCGTCAGCCTACCGTACACACTGAGCGCTTCACCACTCAAGCAGGTACTTAAAGCAGTTGCCCATTGATGTTCCGGCCAATTCTGGCTCTTCGCAATCGTCTCAAATCGGTGAAGGTACGCGTCAAGGTCGTCCTTCCTTTCATCAAACGCTACGAGCAGCTTGCTTGGGTTCAAGCGGAAGCCGTGATCTTCCCGTTCACAGCTTTCAACTCTAGCTTGGACGGGAGTTTCGCTTCGCTGTTGCAAACGGAGCCGCTCGAGTTCCATCTCGTGCTGCCGCTGCCGTTCCCTTTCAGCCATCTCCGCTTCTCTTTCTTCTCTCGCCCTTTCGGCTGCCAACTTTTCTCTCTCCAGCTCCAACTTCAATTGCTGCTCTCTTTCTTCCTTCAGCTGTCGCTCTTTTGCCTCTCTTTCTTCTTTCAGCTGTCGCTCCTTTGCTTCTCTTTCTTCTCTCAGCTGTCGCTCCTTTGCTTCTCTTTCTTCTCTCGCCCTTTCAGCGGCCAGCCTTTCTCTCTCCAACTCGGCTGCCTTTTCTTCCTTGGCCCTCTCTGCCGCCAACCTCTCTCTCTCCACCTCAGCTTCTTTTTCCGCTTTGGCTCTTTCGATCGCCAACCTCTCTTTTTCCAGCTCGGCTGCTTTTTCTTCTTTGGCTCTCTCTTTTTCTTCTTTTTCCTTCTGGGTAACCCACTTCCGTAGTTCGGCGCCAGAAAGACCCATCTTTTCACCAAGAGCAACTAACTTTTCGAGATCCATTGTGTCTCGCAACTCGCAACTAAAACCTTGCCGCGTGCAAAAAGTATCTGCCTAAATCAGTCTATCGGAACACTCTCCTGCACTCGTTAACGAGAACACTGAACAACACACAAAATCGTTCCGATAGCACTATCAACAACTCGAGGCTCTTTCTCACTACTTTGGACACACTGTGCACCAAAAGGTCCTGTTTCGCGGACGCCAGATTAATTGTCTCACCGGTCCCGTTTATTAGGGAGGCGATCGCCGGGCTAATTCCAAGAGCCGAAGTATCGGCCCCCCGAACCGCACCACGAAAGCGTGGACAATTTAGAAGTGGTCCTTTTCGGCGCGCCAGCGGACGCCGGCTGTGGCCCAAAGAACAAGTCAAAGCCGAGAGTCGATAAACAAACAAAATTATATTCTCAATAATGGCAGATCAGAAAACAATACACAAAAATGCACACTCCACAATAGTTGCATACAATATGTCACCAGTCAAACCAATCAATCAACGTACTACACAGTGCAATCGGCCACACTTGGAACAACGGACTCGGACAACAATACGCACTACAATGCAGTCGCATGCATTGAACAACCAAGACACTTAAAGACTAAAGAGATAGAAAACCTATTCAGTCCAAAGTTCTTGGAACCAAAGTCTAGATGATACTCTTCCGAGAATCACTCACTCAAAGTCCCGCGTTGTTGTCGTTCCGCAACCCTCGAAGTTTCTCTTCCAGGAAACCTCGCCGGAGTTTCTCTTCCAGGAAAACTCCCGTCTTCAATAGGCCACTCTCCAAGCTTCAAACTTCTTCGCCGGAACACGTCGGCTTCCCACACGCAGCTGTCGCCACGCGTCTTCGCTCGATAGCGGTAAACACACACTCTTGCCTGTAGCTCGAGTCGTCACCCCTCAGGTGGAAATCCTCTGCATCTCCTGCTTCGTCACTACGGACAAAACCTTCGCCGACTACACGGCGGAATCCCTACGCGCTCTGGCGTTAACTTCCGTCTCCTCCTGATTTCTCGTCTCGGCCGCTCGATTAAATACCTTCCGCGCCACCTTCCAGAAATTTCTGGTCATTTCGTCGGCGCGATACGCGGCGAAAGCTGGGAAGAGGGCGAGACGGTTGGAATGCCCTCTCTGGCCGGTGAGTCAACTCGGTATGGCCCCGCCCCGTTCGTTCTAGAAAAATCGCGGGCTTGCTGGGCCGCCGATGCGGGGTGAGGAGGTTCGTCTGCGACGCCACGCTTCCGCGGGGAGAGCGCGCGCCCGGGGAGCTTCGGACGTTTGCTTTTTTTTCTTTTTGACCTCGCGGCGTTTCTCCCGCCCGTTGTCGCAAGAATTTGGCGGCGCGCTCATTTTTAGCGCTCGTTCTGCGACACTGCCCCCCACTTTAAGAATATTATCTCATAATATTCAAAACCCCACAGACGAGCGCGAACAGTCACCACACACTCTCACAGACTGTAACACCATCAGTCGCTCATGACACTTCACATTCACAATAGATCACTTAATACAATTGTACATTGTAATTCAATTAAACAACACGTGAAAACACCACCACAAGCACATGAGTACAACACTGCACCACACATTCCCAATAATACAATTGTACGAAGTTCTCTCATTACAACAATGGTCCAATACTATTCATCACATCACAGCACAACACTTCGACACTTGTGACACAGGATAACACAATATTAACACAACATATGGCACTCAGCACTGCCCAACACATTCTGATTCGACCTCAGCACTTATCCTGAGTACTTCGAGCAGCGCTTGCGCCCCTTTTTGCGGTGCTCGCTCGATCTCTTCTTATTTTTCCTCGTTCTTTTTCGGCGAGCCCTTTCCAACGACGATATCTGAGGCGGCGTCTCCGCCAAAGTTGTCACTTCCGACACCGTTAACGGGCCATTACATTCGACGGGTCCTGTCTGTTTATTTACCCGCTTGATCATGCCTCTACATTTTGCCCGGCTGGCCAACTCCGTCTCCTTTACACTGTCGGTCGGTTGAGGTCGTGCCGACGTAAGTCCAGTTGCTCGGCCCGTGAACTCATTCAACACGATCATCTTCTCATTCGCTGTCTCTTGGGCCGCGGCTTCACCTTGGGCTCTAGTGAGATCCGTCACGGGCTGCTCCTCCACTGTATCTCGCGGTCGTTGGGTTGGCGAGGGCTCTATCTTAAGGTCTTCTTTCAAACATTCCGGATCATTCGGTCCTCGCGCCCCGTCGATGTTTCCGATGACAAGGTCGTAAAGGGGGGTCGTCATACATAAAGCAGTAACCATCCCGCTGAAGTACGGAGTTTCAACCTCAATTTCTGCTTCGGGAAGCATCCGAACCGTACGGTCAATTAGGCAAACCGGTTTCGTTCTGCCCGTCAACTCACTTTCCCGTACCAAATTTCTCCGCACGATAACCGTGGAGCTGCCGGTATCTCTTAACACCGTAATCCTTTTGTCCGCAACTTTTCCAGGCAGCGTTGGCATTCCTTTCGTAACACCGGTTGGCTGTTTTGACATTACAGCACCAACAATAGGAATTTTCTCCCCATTTTTCAATTCTACGAATCCGTCGGTGACGGCATTATTATCGGATTTCGGTGCCACTTGCACACAGGATACCTGGTGAGTTTGACTCACTCCGTTCCGACAAGCGTCTGCTTTGTGCCCAGTCTGACCACACTTGAAACATTTTACTGCCGTAGGGCTCGTAAAGATCGTTCTACAGTTTTTCGCGCGTTGATCCACTCGGTTGCACAGAAAACATCGCGGAATGCTCTCTGGTGCACGCTTCTTTTCTTCGGAAGCCAATTTCTGCGAATCATCGGGACACTCCTTCTTTACCTTGGCCAAATTAGTGCCACCTTGCGCCTCCAAGAATTGATCAGCCAATTCAAGCATGTCTTCAAGTGAGTCAGCCTTCCTCTCTTTTAAGTACAGTGACAGGCTTGGGTGGCAACTAGTAAAAAATTGTTCTCTAATTAGCAGCTCTCTAAGCTCATCGTACTCCTGCGCTGTCCCTGAAAGTTCAATCCATCTGTCGAAATAATGGCAAAGTCGGGCGGCATACTGCGTAGCCGTCTCCCCATCAGCTGGCTTTCCTGTCCTAAATCTGTCCCGGAATCCTTCCACGGTAAATCTAAATCGCTTCAGCAAAGCAGCTTTCACCTTTGCATAGTTGGCTGCATCGGTCGGCGTCAGCCTACCGTACACACTGAGCGCTTCACCACTCAAGCAGGTACTTAAAGCAGTTGCCCATTGATGTTCCGGCCAATTCTGGCTCTTCGATATCGTCTCAAATCGGTGAAGGTACGCGTCAAGGTCGTCCTTCCTTTCATCAAACGCTACGAGCAGCTTGCTTGGGTTCAAGCGGAAGCCGTGATCTTCCCGTTCGCTGCTTTCAACTCTAGCTTGGACGGGAGTTTCGCTTCGCTGTTGCAAACGGAGCCGCTCGAGTTCCATCTCGTGCTGCCACTGCCGTTCCCTTTCAGCCATCTCCGCTTCTCTTTCTTCTCTCGCCCTTTCGGCTGCCAACTTTTCTCTCTCCAGCTCCAACTTCAATTGCTGCTCTCTTTCTTCCTTAAGCTATCACTCTTTTGCCTCTCTTTCTTCTTTCAGTTGTCGCTCCTTTGCTTCTCTTTCTTCTCTCAGCTGTCGCTCCTTTGCTTCTCTTTCTTCTCTCGCCCTTTCAGCGGCCAGCCTTTCTCTCTCCAACTCGGCTGCCTTTTCTTCCTTGGCCCTCTCTGCCGCCAACCTCTCTCTCTCCACCTCATCTTCTTTTTCCGCTTTGGCTCTTTCGACCGCCAACCTCTCTTTTTCCAGCTCGGCTGCTTTTTCTTCTTTGGCTCTCTCTTTTTCTTCTTTTTCCTTCTGGGTGACCCACTTCCGTAGTTCGGCGCCAAAAAGACCCATCTTTTCACCAAGAGCAACTAACTTTTCGAGATCCATTGTGTCTCGCAACTCGCAACTAAAACCTTGCCGCGTGCAAAAAGTATCTGCCTAAATCAGTCTATCGGAACACTCTCCTGCACTCGTTAACGAGAACACTGAACAACACACAAAATCGTTCCGATAGCACTATCAACAACTCGAGGCTCTTTCTCACTACTTTGGACACACTGTGCACCAAAAGGTCCTGTTTCGCGGACGCCAGATTAATTGTCACACCGGTCCCGTTTATTAGGGAGGCGATCGCCGGGCTAATTCCAAGAGCCGAAGTATCGGCCCCCCGAACCGCACCACGAAAGCGTGGACAATTTAGAAGTGGTCCTTTTTGGCGCGCCAGCGGACGCCGGCTGTGGCCCAAAGAACAAGTCAGAGCCGAGAGTCGATAAACAAACAAAATTATATTCTCAATAATGGCAGATCAGAAAACAATACACAAAAATGCACACTCCACAATAGTTGCATACAATATGTCACCAATCAAACCAATCAATCAACATACTACACAGTGCAATCGGCCACACTTGGAACAACGGACTTGGACAACAATACGCACTACAATGCAGTCGCATGCATTGAACAACCATGACACTTAAAGACTAAAGAGATAGAAAACCTATTCAGTTCAAAGTTCTTGGAACCAAAGTCTAGATGATACTCTTCCGAGAATCACTCACTCAAAGTCCCGCGTTGTTGTCGTTCCGCAACCCTCGAAGTTTCTCTTCCAGGAAACCTCGCCGGAGTTTCTCTTCCAGGAAAACTCCCGTCTTCAATAGGCCACTCTCCAAGCTTCAAACTTCTTCGCCGGAACACGTCGGCTTCCCACACGCAGCTGTCGCCACGCGTCTTCGCTCGATAGCGGTAAACACACACTCTTGCCTGTAGCTCGAGTCGTCACCCCTCAGGTGGAAATCCTCTGCATCTCCTGCTTCGTCACTACGGACGAAACCTTCGCCGACTACACGGCGGAATCCCTACGTGCTCTGGCGTTAACTTCCGTCTCCTCCTGATTTCTCGTCTCGGCCGCTCGATTAAACACCTTCCGCGCCACCTTCCAGAAATTTCTCGTCATTTCGTCGGCGCGATACGCGGCGAAAGCTGGGAAGAGGGCGAGACGGTTGGAATGCCCTCTCCGGCCGGTGAGTCAACTCGGTATGGCCCCGCCCCGTTCGTTCTAGAAAAATCGCGGGCTTGCTGGGCCGCCGATGCGGGGTGAGGAGGTTCGTCTGCGACGCGGGGAGAGCGCGCGCCCGGGGAGCTTCGGACGTTTGCTTTTTTTTTCTTTTTGACCTCGCGGCGTTTCTCCCGCTGTTGCGGATGGGAAGGAAGGTCGCTGCTGATGGCATACCACCGCTGCCAACCAGTTGTTGCGGATGGAAAGGAAGGTCGCTGATGATGGCATACCACCGCTGCCAACCAGTTGTGGCGAGTCGCGGCGACCGCAGTCTGCGGGTAGCGGGGCCGATCGCCGTCGCTCCGTCGAGCCAAGGACTAGGGGAGAGCTTTGAGCAAACTTATCGGGTTTATTTACATCTTTACAGGGAGTTGTCGAGATGACAGAAGAGAAGAAGAACTAGTGGTTTCACAAACCACGAGCGTGGTGGTTGAACTTTACATCGTTCAGAGCGACGTCCAGCACTCTGCCGCGTCGTTTTATGCCCTGTCGGGCTCCTCCTCTACGAGTCGACCACCAATCACGCACCCACAGGTGAGGGGGGGGGGGGCGAGCATGCAAGGTCCCCGTGAACACTGCACTTTGGTGGCGCCAGCAGGGCTCTTCCTCGTCGTGTGTGAGTCTTTAGTCGAGAGTGCCCACGATCCTGGCCGCATACTTCAGAGGGTCCGCCGATTATGTTCGCTCAATTAGCGGGGCGATCCGCGGCAGCCGCCGCGGTCTCCCCCAGGAAGACGCCGTCCCTGTTGTCCTCTTGGTGGCGTCTTGGCGACACTACGTCTCGTACTCCGGGACAATGCCTGGCGGGCATATGCAGTCAGCCGGTCGGCTACTTCACAATGGATTAAACAAGCGCCGATCTTTTGAGAGGTGCCCGGTTCGTGGAATCCTCTGGGGAGAGCCCTTTGAGCAGCGCCGTTGTCGTCTGCAGGTTAACGCGCTAACGATGCGTGGCTGGCCCAGGCGGGAGATAGAGTGGCGGCTCCAAAACCCTCTTTGGCGACATTCCATCCGTTGGCGCCGCTGTCAATCAGTAGGCGACGTCTCGTGGGGCCGGCCTCTGTTGCTTCCTCCGTCCAGACGTGGCGAGACTGTCCTTTTTGCACTAATCCGGCGTGGCAAATGACTCGCTGGGTCAAGGCATAGCCCGATCGCTACAGCTCCTCCGCCGACGGGAAGATCTCGGACGTCGGGTAGTATCAGCTGCTCGACGGGAGAGATCACAGTAACCGCAGTCTCCCAACACCATTTAAACCACAAAGACCAACCACTAGAACCAGCAAGCGCCGGCAATGAGTTTTCGGCAACCAGGCCGGTCTTTCAAATGTGCCACAATGCACCTACGCTTTTTTTTGTTCTTTTAAATGGCAACCACACTAATACTCTTGCCCACAGCTAAAAATTTCGATTACTCCAAATACCCCTTAAAATCATTACGGAAAACGTCCCTCAACGTTCCGTATAACACGACGCTCAGCTAAAGAATTCAACTGATCCCTGAGCACATACCAAAATAACAAAGGGTAATGCAATTTCGTATACTAACACGCTTATTTGCTGAATGTAGTTTCATGTCAGCCCCTGTTTTTAAAGAACGCACAAGACTTTGCTGTGCGCTCTAGCACGACATCTTACTCTCATCCAAAGAGCGCTAGCATACCCACACGCACCTAACCATAGGCGATATCTCTCTCACCTAGGTATCCTTAAACCCTCATCTGACCGTAAATTTTCTCGAGAAACAAACGCAAGGAACAATAACACTTGATGTACACGTCAGGAGTGCGTAACAAAACAGGCGTTAATTTTGCGCCATAACCCCTGTACCGAATGTTTCTCCCCATGCGCATTTCGAAAATTGCTTTTGTTTGGTTTTATTCTAAAACCTTCCCAAACATTGCTCATTTACTCTATTGAAGACGGCATGCGATGCCGCGCTTAACTAAAGGGCACGAAGCATAGAAACTCCGGCGCCGCTCGACTACGCTACCGCGCTTTCAAAACTAGCGGGCGTACCAAATCTTCATTTGCGACTTGCGTGCTCGTATCTTAAAAAACTCCTTTCACGCAGTCGGTTGACTGATGCGGGCCACTGCTTCCTCATAACGCTGAACAATTCAACTCGAAATTTTGACAAAGCTTACACGCAAACAAAATCTAGAGGGAAGAAAAAAATGTCCAAGCAAACTAGCTGTGGAGATGACACAGGAACACCACTTTAAAACCAAATATAACCAAACAAGTATGTTTCAAAATAAACTCCTGTGTCCGACTCTCCCTCCCACAGCTGTCGCTCCCTCTTCAGCCGTACACGCGGCGGTCGTGGTCTTCGACTCTGAAAACGCGCGAGACTACAACGTGCACGAGCAACAAGCTGAACTGCAGCGTTACGCCTCATTCGCGATTTTGGCGGTCTTCTATCAGTTCGGCGTAGGAGACCGGAGCGATGCGTGGGACAGAGTGGCCATGCTTTCTTTGGGCTAGCTCGCGTGTGGTGCTTAGCTATTGTGGCTTTTCCTTTTTTTTCTTCTACCATCCCGTTCCCGCAAAGCTTTAAATCTTCTGCGTACATTCCGTCGCGGGGATGCGCGCTGGGGCCTACCCTTTTGCCGCTGGCGCCTTACTTCCCGCCACAAAGGCCTCTTCGCTGAACTGGCCGATGAGTTACCCTCCTTTCTTTCTCCCCGATGCTTGCTTCCTCCTTCTTGACGTCGCTTTGTCGCGCGCGTACCTTTCACTCCTCTACCGCGACGTCTACGACCGACTTTTTCTGCTCCGTTAGGAAATTGGCCTCGGGTTGCGTCATCGGTAGTTTTACAGCTCAAGGGTGCTTCTGCACCACCTGCCACATTGTTTCGGCGTTTTGATTTCTTGGCTCTGTCGCCCTGTCTGGCCGATTCACCTGTGCTAACGCTGTACTCAGGTGCGCCCTGAAACGTTCTGTGGATAGAACGGAAAGACCGGCGCTCTCCACGCAATTCCATTCGCGAACCCGCTTTCATCTTACTTTTCGTCCGGTTGCTCGGACGCATGCAATGTAATTTTGAAGTTGTTGCGGATGGGAAGGAAGGTCGCTGCTGATGGCATACCACCGCTGCCAACCAGTTGTTGCGGATGGAAAGGAAGGTCGCTGATGATGGCATACCACCGCTGCCAACCAGTTGTGGCGAGTCGCGGCGACCGCAGTCTGCGGGTAGCGGGGCCGATCGCCGTCGCTCCGTCGAGCCAAGGACTAGGGGAGAGCTTTGAGCAAACTTAACGGGTTTATTTACATCTTTACAGGGAGTTGTCGAGATGTCAGAAGAGAAGAAGAACTAGTGGTTTCACAAACCACGAGCGTGGTGGTTGAACTTTACATCGTTCAGAGCGACGTCCAGCACTCTGCCGCGTCGTTTTATGCCCTGTCGGGCTCCTCCTCTACGAGTCGACCACCAATCACGCACCCACAGGTGAGGGGGGGGGGGGGCGAGCATGCAAGGTCCCCGTGAAAACTGCACTTTGGTGGCGCCAGCAGGGCTCTTCCTCGTCGTGTGTGAGTCTTTAGTCGAGAGTGCCCACGATCCTGGCCGCATACTTCAGAGGGTCCGCCGATTATGTTCGCTCAATTAGCGGGGCGATCCGCGGCAGCCGCCGCGGTCTCCCCCAGGAAGACGCCGTCCCTGTTGTCCTCTTGGTGGCGTCTTGGCGACACTACGTCTCGTACTCCGGGACAATGCCTGGCGGGCATATGCAGTCAGCCGGTCGGCTACTTCACAATGGATTAAACAAGCGCCGATCTTTTGAGAGGTGCCCGGTTCGTGGAATCCTCTGGGGAGAGCCCTTTGACCAGCGCCGTTGTCGTCTGCCGGTTAACGCGCTAACGATGCGTGGCTGGCCCAGGCGGGAGATAGAGTGGCGGCTCCAAAACCCTCTTTGGCGACATTCCACCCGTTGGCGCCGCTGTCAATCAGTAGGCGACGTCTCGTGGGGCCGGCCTCTGTTGCTTCCTCCGTCCAGACGTGGCGAGACTGTCCTTTTTGCACTAATCCGGCGTGGCAAATGACTCGCTGGGTCAAGGCATAGCTCGATCGCTACACCGCCCGTTGTCGCAAGAATTTGGCGGCGCGCTCATTTTTAGCGCTCGTTCTGTGACACATACTTTTTGCGTATTCCTGGAATTGACAGATGGGTAGGGAAGGCACATGACCTAGGCTCTGTCGATGTTGGCAACTCAATAGTTTCGCCGGATTGACCAGTAATGCAATTGAACAAAGCCGCCATTTCACCCATTCGAGAAAGTGGGCGCTGTCCTGTTAAGGAGTGTCTTTTCATGTGGGGCTGGGTTCGGACACTCAATATGATGTAGCGCTCACTGGCCAGCTTGAAGCCTCAGCGGCAACTGATGTGCTTCAGTGAGTCAAGGGATGGATTGTGCTTCACGAGGTAAGCCAAACAGTACTCGGATAGCAACACGATGATCCTCATCCAGCTGAGACATTAAAGCAGGTGGTACATTCAAGGCTCGCAAGGCATACATCACGCAAGAGAGTACAGCTGATTGGTAAACCTGTAGCACCGTCTTCTGATCAATGCCACCACCCCTATAGCAGTCAAGGTGGTTACATATTTGAACAGAGACACCGATTTCAGCTTCACAGTTTTAAGAGCAGGGCGTCAAGAAAGGCGATCATCGATGATTACACCCAGGTAGCGATGTTGGTGTACCCACTTTATTGGTGCGTCTCCGAGATAAAGCCTGCTAAGGCTTCGACGAGCGCGTTGCCTTGGATGATACGCAATCACAGCTGACCTCGCAGGTGAAACCTGCAGGCCAACCTTTACCAAGTATTCTGAAGTTGCATTCAGAGCTTGCTGCAATATACCACGAAGATGTGGACCATGGTGTCACGGACCACTGACCCAGAGTGCGACGTCATCAGCATAAATCGCTATGCCTATAGGAAAGTCACATTCTTGTGGTAATTGGCCTGGAAGTCCAGCAAGTACGCTGTTACAGAGAAGCGGTGACAAGACGCGGCCTTGTGGGACGCCACATATTTAACAGCGGGAGGTTGACTCTGTACTTCTCTAATGCGCACTTTCATTCTGCGCTCAGATATAAAATCGAGGAGAAGGTGGAACAGATGACCTGAAATTTCTCCATTCATCAGTGCACAAATAATTGCCTTTTGTGGCACCGAGTCAAACGCTTGCTGTATGTCAAGAAATAGAACATACGCTGAATGTCTCTTTGCTCGAGCAGATTCAAGCGATGATACAAGATTTGCTATGCTGTCGAGGGCTGAACGGTGGCGACGAAATCCACTCATGACATCAGGTAAGAAAGTGAGCTCCTGTAATCTGGCGTCCAGACGAAACAGCACCATATGTTCCATCAGCTTCATAACATTAGAAGTTAGTGATATTGGCCGGTATGACTTAGGAGTTGTGCAGGGTGACCGGGCTTTAAAATTGGCTTCACCACAGACGACAGCTGAAGGGCAAATGACGCACTGCAGAGTGCGCCATTCACATTTCAACCACTGATGCCATCACAGAAGTCGGGCTTTGGAATTGCGTTGTGGTTTGCAACGGTCCGAGACATTAGAGACGAAAGTGATGGTCTTGTCGCCGCAGCGGAGCTGGAGGAGACGTTTTATCATAATATAGCGGTGTAAAAGGAACGGATGACGCAAGCGGAAGCGCCATAAAAGTACGACGTGGACAGAACACAAGCATCGCACATTGATCATAAGAGGAACCGAACGCTTATACTAATAAAAGGACTGGTTGAATGACTGTAAAAGCGACCACTATACAAACAGAGTTATAGGTGAAGTCTGCGTGCGTCTGCAAGCTTGCAGGAAGCCTGCACTTGCCACTATCAAAATATTGAGAAATAGGAAGACTCGAGTTGGTGAGACATCGAGGTGCTCGAGGTTGATGTTAGCGGTATAGTAAAGACCGAAATGACGGGAATCCCTCCTATAGCTTCGGTCTTAATTTCCTTTTATTGAAGAAGTACTAGAATAAGATGAATGCTGGAGTGAATTGCATAGGCTTCAATATGAAAATGATTTTCAGCGTTTCAAATGTAAGGAATAAGTGAGCTTACTATTTGCTGCTTGGTTTTATTGTGTATTGGGACGCTGGTGGTACGGCTGCGGGTAAAGAGCAATTTTTATTTCACTGTGTTTTTCATCCATCGGCACAGAACTTCCGATGTCAATCGTCAAGCCAATGAGACCACTGGCGGCTGTCGTCTTCAGGGACGATCACATACTTCCATCGTCTCGCACCGATCTCACTCGCCGCTGCACCACGACAGCAAAAACAGCGTCACGTCGCTGCAGCGACTCGTGAGCTCGCTACCAACAGACCGCGTGCAGAAACACGAACGCAGTTGCGATCACGCGATTTACATTTCGCAAGCCGCCCCACGCTCGCGCCCATTAAGTCTCACCGTTAACCAGGTCACTTCGTGAGTGGAGTGCCAGCCGCGCCGGCATGTAGGCCACCACACGTCCGGGGCCGCTCGCGAAACTCATCGTTGTGCTACCTTGCAGCAACGCGCGGCTATTGTATGGTTTATTATTTCCCCGGCCCGCGGAACGTGGCTGGTTTCGTTTGGCAAACGAACTCGGCGAAGAAGTAGCACGACGACGTGGCGGCTGGAGTTGCGCGGCAACGCACGCGGCAGCACCAACCGTCGCGATGTGGGCACATCGCGGTGCCATATTACGCCGCGCAGATGTGCACACCGACACACGCGCTCGGCACACACAAACACACATACACACGGGTGCTCTGCGCCGAAACTAATGGAATACACGATGCGTCGGCGGCAAGAATAAAGCGCTAATGATAGATGATGATGAGGAGCGCAATAATTAATATGCACGCGGCCAGGCGATTCTCTCTCTCCTCGTTCCCTTGGCGAGCCACGCACCGCCGTTCTCTTCCCTTTAGCGGCGTTGCGCCGCAAACAATGCGACGCTGGCAGCGCCGTGCTGCGGCGGCGCTCCGGCTTCTCTCATTAGCTGGCTTGCCGAGCTCTCTGTTTTAGGACCGCGGGTTAGACAAAGTTAGCGGATAGCGGGCGCCCTCCAGGACGAAGAAAAGGGGACGCCGGAAAACAGCTAACTCGCGCGATGGGAGAAACGGCGGAGAGGAGGCGCACCGCCAAAGATAACGATTCCTTTCCTTTTAGTTTTTTGTTCGAGTCGCCGCGGAGGATGGGGTTAGGGATGCATGCGACGCTCGAATCCGGTGGTCCTCGCACGCGCCGGCCCTGGATGCAGCAGAGCGACGGCGAGCAAAAACTCGTCGCCGTCGTCTTGCGTCCCTCGCACCTACCTCATTCCGCGATGTCTGTGCCGGATTCGAGAAACTAAATAGTGAATGAAACGTTTATTTCCCTCGCATTCGTAGTTGAGACCGTGGTGCGTTTACTCTGTTGTTCTTATCGCGCCGTTGGTGATGCGCGGGCGCGCGAGGCTGCGGAGGGGCAGGCGAGCGGGCTTTCGGAGTTTGCGCTCGGGCGAACTCGAGGAGAATGCGGCGCGCACGCAAACACACACAAAAACGAATGCTCAACCAGGAGAGGAGCAGAGAAAGGGTATCGTTGTTGAGCCTGGTTCCATTCCAACGTTAATTAAATTTCGCCCAGCGTCGCGCCTCGCGGAGCCCGCGCGCAGCTCGCTCGTGCGCGTGCGCCGTAAAGCCCACCACCGCGGCGTCAACTCCCCCCCCCCCCTCTTCCCCCTCCTAGCGACACTCGCTTTTGCGCCCCTTTCCCCGGCCATCATCTCTTCCCGCGAGGTTGTCCCTCGCCCACCGGCGGCTTACGTCGCTGCTTGTTTCTGTTTGAATAAAATTTTCACCGCAAGCGGCCTGGGAAATTATGTCTTTCTAATTAGGAAAGAGCCAGGCGCGGCGGCTATCTCCCCCACGCTTCAGCGCAGGATGTCCCCGGGTTTGTTGCCTAGTTTGTGCTTTAAAGCGGACTCTGCCCCCCCTTGCCCCTGTCTCCGCAAACTTTGTGCCCTCGCACGCAGCGCCGTATCTGCTGGCGTAGGATTCGCGCCACGCGCCTGCCCCGACTAGAGGTGGCTTGCGCCATCAATTTGCGGGTCCGCTATGAGGAAGAAAGGGTGTGCTCTCGCACCGCCTCACCTTGGCGAGGAAGGGACGCAATTACCGGGGAACAATCGGCGCCAAGCTTTTGCGCTTCTGCCCCCCGAAAAAAAGAAGCTCTCGGCGATTCCACTCTGGCCAGCAGCCGCCACGTGCTTCGCAGCATCCTTACACAAGCCCCTGCATCTTCGTTTCATAGTTATAACGCGCGTGCAACACGATTCTTCCTGCCCAGAGAGTTAATACTTGCGCAGACTCACTGCAATTAAGCATATTTAGCTGAGTTTATATATCACCACGTTTATATTTCTTTTGCGTCACGAAGTATTTTTCTGGATCACGGATACTGACTACGTCTGCAACATCCCGCTCCAACGCACCGGTCGACGCAAGGAAAAAGCCCAAACAAAATCTCCTGCGTTGAGCCTGAACCTCATTGTAGTTGTCGCACTGGTGCCAGTATAACATTACCTTTTTGCTTCGTATTTTGCGCAATGTATGGTAATAACATTGCTGTCTTGGTTCACAAAATAACCTACATGTATAATTGCCTAAGTAATAATTGACACTTATTTTTACTACAACCTGGAATGATGGCGGTGTTGATGTTCAAGTATCGCCGAAGGAGGATTAGTATCAGAGCCTGGGCCGAAAGTGCTTGGTTCGAAGCAAGCACCATGTCTTAGCTTCGCAACAAAACACGTCTCCTGGACCACGGACGAATGAAAAACATCGCTATTTTTTTTTCTGACGAGTCTACATTCACAACACACTGGGACTAAAAGCATCGTGTGTGGCGGCCTGTCAATGCCCGCTATCACCCCATTTACGTGCAATAAGTATAGCATCCAGCGGACGCACGGCTGTTAACGTTTGGGGCATTATGCCCGTGATGGCCTTGGCGTTCTGCACTGAATTGAGAGACCACTGACATCGGCAAAGTTTTGCGACATCCTCGATTACATTACGATACCTTACGTGTTGGACGGGCCTTTTCCTGACGGGGACTTCCTGTTCCAGCAAGACCTGTTACGTATCTACATTACAAATGTTGTTGAAGAGCTCCTCAACATGCGAGGGCTGCGGTGCCTCAAGTGGGTCCCCAAAGGGGCAGACCTTAACATCATCGATTCTGTATGGGGCAGAATGAAGGTCAGGCTGTGTAAAAGTGGATTACACAGTTTATTCGCTGATAAACGATCGAGTGCTGTCGAAGAAGAATGGATGCACCTCCAAAATGAATGCAGTTTCATTGTCTATCTGGACGCGTCACTACCATCCACAAGGCAGGATGTGATTGCCGGGCAAGTGGCCATGACCCGCTACTAAGGCGTGGCGACCGCTTCATCTGCTTTTTCGTCCCGTCACTCGAGTTCTTGCTTCTTAATATTACCAACGCCGACGAGCAATTGGTTCAGCCGCAGCCGGTCAGCATTGGGTCCACAGCCAAGCACCCTCGACAAAGTTAGTGGACAAAAGACTGGCAGAAACTTCTATGTGGTTGCTTCTGATGTTATGCATCTTAGGGTGTGTTCCAATACGCACCGTAGACTGTTAAATAGACAGCTAAATGGACAGTGGCATTCCAATTTTCACGTAGCCGGCAAAATAGACAGCTTTGAGAAGACGGCATCGTAAATAAATACGGTGCAGGCTACTTTGCTGTCAAAACAAGATGGCGGCTTATTCACTGCTCGGGAAGCTCAAATATCGACCAAAGTGTGTCTGGATTGAAGCAGATTGTTCTCCTGACGCTCAATGTGAGTAACGTTCAATTTTTCAAATATATTAACGCGAAATAGGCTAAAGAAATAACAGCCAGCTACGTTTGTTTATTTCAGCTTTCTCTTCTCGACGCGAGGTGGCGCCTCATCGCGGAAAAGCCGTCTTAGACGCGTTCCGTTTCTCGGACAGCATGGGCTTGTTGCTGTCTTCGAAGCTGTCTGCATAGGCTGCTCACGTGCTGTCTAAGAATCGGAACAGATCCTTGGTGTAATTTGATTTCGTTTTATTAAATGCGAAGCATTTATTGGCGACCTTGGGTGACTTTGAGCGTATCTATCTATCTATCTATCTATCTATCTATCTATCTATCTATCTATCTATCTATCTATCTATCTATCTATCTATCTATCTATCTATCTATCTATCTATCTATCTATCTATCTATCTATCTATCTAGCCGCTTACGTTTGGGTGCTCCCGTGGTCACCCCCTTAACTTGGCGTGAACCAAAAATAGCATGGGAGGGTAAGATGGTTTGACCAATATGACGTGCTGGTCAAGACGAATATTGTCAAAATCTCGTCGCGTACGTCGTCAAACACTTCCCGTCAGACAGTGGCACATACTCACGGGCGGGTATGTGCCACAGTTGATTGACACTTAGTGTCTACCCAGGAACGACGAGAACACACATGGGCAATTTTACCGCGTGAGCGTTAAGCAATACCCGACATCAATAGCGTCGACCCAACGAAGGCATAGAATAAATGTCAGTGTTATGAAAAACCGGACATAGGCAGCGTTGGCCACCAGACGAATGCAAAAAATAAATTTCATGATCCCAGAAGGAATCGAACCCAAGCATTCTGCGTGGCAGTCAAGCATTTTACCACAGAGCTACGCCAGGTTTCGGAGCTGCTTTTCAAATAGACGCTAATCTTCGTGAAACGTCAATAGTGGGTGGAGTGCTGCCTACCCAATTTCATAAACATTACACATGTACTCCTTTCAAGCAGCCGTCACGTCGGGTTAACGTCAATTGTGCTGACGTGCCATGTGCTGAAATTGATTTAAGTAGTAGTGTCAAGGGCCAGCATCTTTGCGAGCATCGGCGCTTCATATCAGCTTCTGGTGTTGCTAAAACACATTTTCAGCTGACATATTTGTGCAAGTGGAAAACTGGTTATATAAACATCCGCAACTCTTGAACATATGTCTCTGCGTTCAACATTCGCACATATATTTAGCGTGATTTCATGACGTGTCGCTCAAAAAAAAAAACGCAACATGGTCCCCTTTTCTCCGTGTGCTTCGCATAAAATTGATTCCCAGGTACGTGGGATCTGCTGAATTTTCTTGTGCACACTTCTGCCTTCTTTTATGCACTCTAATTAAAGTCATCGCGTTTTATGCGTATTGTTATTCATATAATTATTTTGACTATGGGTGGTTCACTATGTTATTTGCTGTTGTATTCTAGTGAAGACATATTACAATACTCGTGGTAATTTCTGTTCCTGATTTCTGTGACTACGAAAAATTGACATTTCTTCGCCATTTCAAGTTACACTCAATAGATATTACACAAAAATTGAAAAGAAAGAAAAAAAAAACAGAACAGATTTTGTTTTCACTTAAATATTACAATCTTCTTTTTTTATTCTAGCAGTATTCTGCTCTCTTTTGATGGCAACACAATTATTTTGGAAAGTAATAGAAGTTTATTATTCGAGAACGCTGCACACTATCTCACGTTGAAGCAGCCATAACATGCGCTTCCTGCCTCCTATTTTCCTTGGTGAGTGGTATGTGTTCATAACTAGTGTTATTATAACGTATTAACAGCGTAGTTGTTGTAAACAATCAAAATAACAGCTGCTGCGCCCATAGAAGAGAGAGAAAAATAGAGAGTAAACGCAGAGAGATTGACCAAGCTTGGATCGGTTGGCTACCCTACACTTGGTGCGGGGTAAACGGGAACAATAGAAAGGAAACAGATAGAAACAGTAAGCTCGAGACTTCACGGTATCACGCTGTTCTTTCTCAAGCGCTCATGAAGTCCGGTGGTCCTTAAAAAGCACAAGAGACCTTTCGTGGCTGTGCGCGTGTGTGAAACCGTCGGTCTTTTCCGTAAGTGGTCGTGAATCCAGCTGACGGAGCTTGGTATCAACGGTATCAGCGGCAACGCGTTGGGCATTGGCAGCACAGCTCTCCTAAAGCTTTTTATTTAAAATGTTGCATGGCCCACGTCGTCACCCGCTCTCCCTTTTCTGTGGGATCATGACGCCGTCGGAAAGCACCCAATCCAAGTAAAACAGCACTGGCATATCCATTCTTGTACGAAGTTAACGCCCATTTTTTTGACAAGATCCGCACGACATGTGTGGTTGGCGGTGAAGTCTCTGTATTGTGCTCAAATTTTTTCTCAGTAAAGCCAGAATCAGCGAGCGAAAGGAAAGGCAAAACGTTATTCAATATAAAGAAAGGCGAGGGTGAAAGCAAGCATGTGGGGGTGATCTGCATTCGCAGGACCAGCCACAGTCTCTCCCGACAACTCGTAACTATGCCATAATTGTCACTATATACTATGGTGAGCAAAATGAGCTCGAAAAAGCGAGCGTGTGGCGAATATCCTCTAACCCCGATTGATTGATATGTGAGGCTTAACGTCCCAAAACCACCATATGATTATGAGAGACGCCGTAGTGGAGGGCTCCGGAAATTTCGACCACCTGGGGTTCTTTAACGTGCACTTAAATCTGGGCACACGGGCCTACAACATTTCCGCCTCCATTGGAAATGCAGCCGCTGCAGCCGGGATACGAACACGCGACCCGAGTGCCTTAGCCACTAGACCACCACGGGGGGGGGCAGCTATTATAATCCTAAATCGGCTGTTTCACCACTGCCACTGTCGAATGTAAAGTGGAGAGGGTGGCGCGCTTCTTCTTGCTGTTTGCATTCCCGCCTTGATATCGTTGCTGCGAAACGTAGCTTACAGCGTATCAGTGGCTGCAAGCGGCGATATGACTTCACATAAACGCCCACAGTCACCACCAATCGGGCTATCCACAAAGATATCAGCTGTGACGTAGCCTGCCACGATGCATGCACACGCCATGTTTTTATTGAATCTAAGTGGTCTTCGCTGAGCATTTTGATGCGCATCTTTCACTTATTGTGCTCGCAGCCGTTTCTCTAGCTTCACATATCCCAAATTTAGTATTACGTGACGGGAATAGTCGACAAAGGTTATGACACGTCCAAATATGATGATGATAATGACATGCGTGTCATGTAACGCTCATAGCGCCCTCGCGGCCGTTTCGCCAGCTTCACATGTACCAAATTCGGTATGGATGACGAAGGCATATGACTGGTGCAAACATGATAATCATGACATGCGTGTCATGTAAAAACATGACTACATGCCACACTTATGATGTGCTGGTGGCCGTTTCGCTAGCTTCACATATACAAAATTTCGTATTATGTGACGCGAACGGACGACGAAGGTAAATGACACGCCCAAACATGGTTGTGATGATATGGGGGCCATGTAAAACATGACTACATCCTTTGCTCATAGCGCGCTCGCGGCCATTTCGCTAGCTTCATATTTACCGAATTTGGTATTATGGGACGTGAATGGACGAGGAACATAAATGCCAGACACGAACATGATAATCATTCCATGGAAGTCGTGTACGGCATAGTTTATAGAGAGTGAGATTTTATTAGAAGGCAGAGAGGTCGGCCTGAGCTAGTTCGCTTTAACCTGCTACTCTACACAGGGGATAAGGGAAGGGGGAAGGAAAGAGGGATGAAGGATGATGATGGGGACAAGAAGAGGTGGTGCGTATGTACAGTAGCCACTTAGCATAGTACCCCACAGTCTAGTATCTAGTCCAGTGCTTTTGATAAATTTGAAAACAGCCTTTGTAGCAGTTTTTGACACTGTTTGGTCGTTCATTGCTGACAATATATGGCTTTCACTCAATAGCGTTCGTCCGATGCTTGCCTACGTCTCAGTTAGCATTTTCTTTGCGCCACGTATAATGCACAGTCGCAAAATATGTGAGCTAAAGTTTCGCGCACTTGGCAGCGCTCACAATTCGGGCTGTCCGCACGGCCGATTAGGTGGGTGTAGTGGCGAGTGAAGGCGACGCCCAGGCGAATACAGTGCAGTATATTAACATGTCTTCGGATGATTTTAGCTGGAAGATGAAAAGTCATGCTGTGGTCTGTTTCCCGCAGACGCTTGTTCCGATGATCTGGTAGCGACCAGTAAGTGGCAGCACATGAGCGATCTCAACAATGCGTTGACGCAACTTTGCGAATACGGTACGTTGACGTACATAGGAGCGTTGTATACTGCCGCTCTTGTTTCGCTATCGACTGTTTCGTTGCCAACCAGGCTGTAGTGTCCCGGAATCTATTGGAGTGTAATCAAGTGACCGCTCCTGTGTGTTAGGTCAAGTGCTTCGACGATTCCTAACGCTAACGCATCAAATTGGCCTCTTCTTGAGCAAGAATGGATAGTTTGAAGCGCTGATTTTGCATTGAACAGAATCGTCCATTTACGCGGTGCTTGGTCGCTCGCAAATTTTATGGCTTCCTTTATAGCAACAAGTCCTGCAGCCGTCGAAGATGACCTGTGATCTAATTTGTACTGTCGGGAAATACCAAGTAAGGATCACGAAGGCTGCAGCTGAGGCGGACGAAGTTACGGAACCATCGGTGTAGATGTGCACAGAGTCACTGTATCGGTCATCCAAATGTGCCAAGGTGAGTTGCTTGAGGGCAATATAAGAAACACGCGACTTATACAAAATTCCACGTATGTGAAGGCACACCAGTGGTTTAGTCAAT
The DNA here is from genome assembly GCA_013436015.1 of Rhipicephalus annulatus. Taxonomy (NCBI): domain Eukaryota; kingdom Metazoa; phylum Arthropoda; class Arachnida; order Ixodida; family Ixodidae; genus Rhipicephalus; species Rhipicephalus annulatus. The sequence continues at coordinate 138,046 of WOVY01001072.1, read as the reverse complement.
GTCCATGGAGGCTGTGCAGGAATTACGGCAGGTGCAAAGCCTGAAAGGATCATGTGTCTGTGCGTATCGAGGCATCTCGAATAGGTACAGCCTGGTCGGTCCACTTGTAGTGAAGACAATGAGTGTTGTGCATGTCGCGTCAGCAGACGAAGGTGCACTCGAAGAGGCTCACAGGACGTGTAAACCTGTATAGGGTAGGTGCGGGACTCCTCTACAGTGCCAGAGGTTGACGTGCACCGCAGTAGGCCCAGGCATGATCTCAGTGCTCGTGCCTGAAGGTTCTCTAAAGTACGAAGGCACGTTGCACGCATGCTGAAAAGCACAGGTGAGCTGTACCTTATATAGCCCACAAACAATGTCTTGTATAACTGCAGAAGACTTTTCTCCGAAGGGCCCCATCTCAGCCCTGCTATAACACGAAGAACATACACAAAACTGATTAGTTTGTTTCTCAGCACAGTCACACGCTTTGACAAGGACAGGCTGCAATCAATGACGACCCCTAAATAGCGGTGGTGCTTGACCACGGGAATCACTGCTCCGTGAGCGAAGATTGGGTACCGCGACATTGATTTCTTCGTAAATGCTAATGCAGCACATTTTGCTATTGAAAGTTGCAGGCCCTGACTACGTAAGTACTTAGATGTTATTGATGTGCCTTGTTGTAGCCTTGCACGGAGTTGTGGTCGCGTTGCCCCAGATGCCCATATGCTTATGTCGTCCATATGCGCACTGATTCTGACAACGTCGGTAAGCTCAGCAAGGCCAATGAGTGCTATGTTAAAAAGCATGGGGCTCAGGACGGCGCCTTGTGGAACTCCACGGCTTACGAGGTGCCTGGTCGTGTCACCGGCATAATTTACATGCCTACCACTGCTCGTGCTGCTATTACAAACGTTAGTGGTGCTGTCGTTACGCGACTATAAGAAGCATACTGGCATTTTATCTATATGCGTGAGTGCGCATGCCATTTATAACTGCGTTTACTGTGTAATACGTTTGTCCGCCTCCTAACGTTGTGCTGACTTTAAAGTGACATATTAACCTTCCTGAATATAGCTGCGCCTGTTATCGATTTCTCCTGTACGCGGGATCTGCCATTTTCTTGTTTTTACTGCGTTTTGTTGTAGTGTTATTAATGCTAGTGGCCGATGGCCCGTAATCAGATCCCATCGCACAGCAGCGATCATGCGGGGGTACGAATTGTCAGTTGGAGAGCTCCCTTCTTTCTCCTCCGGTTTCAGTGGCACCATCTGTGTATCAGTTCTTCTCGGTTATAGTGTACTACGGGGGAAGTGGAACGAACCAGGCGACTGCATCGCATCTTGGCTGATTCTCCAGTGGATGACACGAGCGATGGCGCTGTAGTCACTTTGTACTGAAGGAGGAGGAGGAGGAATCAACATTTATTGAAACGGCATACTAAGGTTTCCGTGGGTGGAGCCCTGAAGATGTCAAGAGCGTCAGAATAGACCTTTTTCAAGCACACGAGCTCCGCCAATGGGCAGGCAAGCGCTCATGCGAAAAGTGTGTACGCCGTAATGACGAGCGCGCAGGCTTCACGGTTCAACTCTCCGTTTGCGCCATGCCAGGACTCCTCAGATGAAGCGAGCTCGGAAAAGTGCGAAATATTAACACAGGGTTTAGCTGCGATGGCCTGTCTACGATTTCTGCTTGTCCAGTCCCACTGTTGAACCAGCTGAGTGGCTCAAAAGCGTAAGTTTTATAATTATCCTGTAGCGCAAGTGCGTCTTTCACATAAATAAAAAAAGAAATACAACATGATGGCCTGAAAGATGCAGAATCAGTCGTTAATTCACGGATGCAATAGGAATCAATGTCGATCGACACTGTTGACGGGTAACCTGTAAGGTTCTGTTATATAAAGTGTGCACTATAAATAACCGGAATTTCGTAAAATAATACAGATTCACTAGACAGCGTGGGCACCGTTCGCACTCTTTACAGTTAACAAATGATATGCATTCAAGCTGTTTCACACTTAATTAGCGGAAATCTCGAAGCTCATGGCATTGTGATGCGGCTAGCGCGGCAGCCACGCACCGTCAGCAGCTCGCGCGTGCGCAGATAATTCAGGAGTGTGGTCTTGAACCGCGTCGTCTGCTACGGCGACTCTTGCTTGCCGCATTGCTCAGCGCGCAGATATCATTGTTAGTGCAGGAGCTGGGTTGATAATCTGCACTAAACGTTGCGCGACGTGAACCTCTCAGCCTTTATTTGTGATAATAAGGGGCTATACAAGCAGAAGTTGACAACATACTTTGTTTGCGCTCTCTAAACGCCGTGGTGTTGTGTGCGTTCATCAACATCTCTTCTCCGTGTGTGCTATGCAGTGCACTTGGGTCAAGAAGACACGATAATGAGCACGCAATGTGCGTTGTCTTGATATATCTTTGAATAAAAAAAAAGCGCTCAACAGTAATAGTCGTACTGCTGCTTTGGCTCAACACGATAAAACAAACGGGAACGAATTCAGGAATTCTTTAGGTGAGGACAAAGCCTGAACGTGTCTATTTACGACGACATTTCATTACCACAAGATGCTATAGCGAGCTCCTAAATGTAGTCTAGTTTTTACAGAATAGTTCAATAGTCCTAAGTCACTCTTTTTTTTTTGGTATACGGGACAATGGAAACCTGTCAAACAACGCAGTACTGCTCTTTTCAGACGAGAAAAAAATGAAAAACGTACGACACACGAGCACATGTTTAATTCAGCTCAATTTGGATCTTGTGATGCCACGCCCCCATCCATCGTCAATGATTAAGGCATGCTGCGGCTGAACACATCGCTGATACCATGCATTCACTGTCGTCTAAAATGAGCGCTGTCACCGCTTCCACTGGGGACATGAACTTGGAAGCGCCACGAGTGAATTTCGGCACCGGAAGCTATAGTCCTTTCTGTTGTGATCAAATATCGTCGAGAATAGCATCTTCAGGTGGTTGATTGGTTCTATTCTAAATTATTCCTGTATTCATTCCGATTTTTGTGTGTGTGCGTTAAACCCGCTCAGCTGCTCAGCAGTCACCACCGAGTGCTTTGTTTTATTTAGAGTCAAATAGAGACCACGCGCACGGTGAATGATCATTATAGTATCTTCCCACGGCGGCTGACCCGCAGGTTGTGGGATCGAATCCCGGCTTGGGCGGCTGCATTTTCGATGGAGGCGGAAATGTTGTAGGCCCGTGTACTCAGATTTGGGTGCACGTTAAAGAACCCCAGGTGGTCGAAATTTCTGGAGCCCACCACTACGGTGTCTCTCATGATCATATGGTGGTTTTGGGACGTTAAACCTCACTAATCAGTAGTGTCTTCCTCATCCAATCTTACTGAGGCGCGCACACAACGAAGACACATTTGTGAACGCACATAGTGCCACGATGTTTTGATAGAGCGAGCAAGGTATGCTGTCATTGCACAACGTTTAGTGCAGACAAGCGTTGAAAGTTAGGCAAGCAGATACGAGAACTTCTGAGAAAAAAAAAAAACTGCGCAGCAAAAGGGGACACCAAGAAAGAAAGCACTCGCGAGTTTGTCGTTTTTTGTTTGTTCGTATCTCATCTTGCGGCGCAGATTTTTCCGAAAATGATTCGTGCGGAGTATCAACCCAGTTACCGCATTAACAATGATATCCGTGCGCTGGCCGCGAGTTCGAGATGCGCCTTGCCGCAGCAGGCGACGTGGTTCTACTCTACACTCTTGAAGCATCTGCGCACGCGTGAGCTGCTGCCGGTGCACGATTATAGCATTAGTCACATCACGACGCCAGGCGCTCTGAGATTTCCCCTGAGTATGAAACAGCATGTACCTATACAACCACCCTTGACGCTGTAACTACACGTTGGAATAGAACAGGACAAAAAAAAAACAGTAGGACAAGGGAAGAAAAATATGCTCACCGCAAACGGTCACTCGCAACTGAAAAGTTGTTGTACGTGTTAAAAAACATATGCGAATAGTGGTGAATTGCGCATGTGACAAAGAAGCACGAAAAGGCAAACAGGCAAGACGCGAGTTTACAGTCGATTATTAGAGTTATGTTTATTGTGTTGTAACGATGTAGAAGGTTGATCTATTCAAAGTTCTTGATAATATGCCTCCGAGCTTTCTCGCATGGTCAAGTTACGGTGACTGTGTGAAAATTTCAAATATTAAATCATATTTGCATGACTGGCAATACGAGGTGTGATTAGACGGCTCCATTCAATAAATTTAGATGCTCTCTGAGGTGCGTGTTGCTTGCTCCATCCACCAGTCTGACAGATGCATATTTGTGAAACACAAGAAAGCGGAATTCGGTTAGCAACTCCTAACGATTGAAAGAACCATTGGCACGCCTCTGATAGTATTTTTCTCTGCCACTGCAGACCCCCGCGATTTTTTATGCACTACGGAACAAATGTTACTAAGGTGCGCCTGCCCGTTTCTCTCCTTTCGTGTTTCCGTCCGTTTTTTTGCGCAGGACATTACGGATCATTAGCACCTCGCCCAACTAGCCATTCTACTGGAAAATACAACCCTCGCCCCGTATCGTTTTCCCGTGCTTACTTCAGACTGTCTGGCTTACGCATACAGTGAATAACTGCAATATTCCTAGTTTACTTCATGTGCGTAAAACGTTCGTATTCATATATATTTGTTTTTTTTTGCAATAAAAATGAGTTGTTCGCACGCCGATGCGAGGCGATCAGTTTGCAGCTGGAAACATATTCATAGAATGTGCGCAAGTTTTCTTTTTTTTGTCCCTATCAAGTGTTAGCACGGCACCATTATTCCTCATTGAAGAATATTCGAACGCGCCGAAACGAAATTGAACACTGGTTTCACTGAATGCGGAATATACTGCCAAAAAACATGCCTTCGAGTGACACTTGAGTGTCCATATTAAGGAACCGCATATTATCAGAGCGAGGTACCTCGCAAGTGAATTCTAGTTTTATCCCTTCGTTTTTAAACATGTTTAGAATGTGTTCACCTTTTTTTACAGCATGTGAATTTGGAATAAAAATTATTAATTCTGTACACTTTTCTGCAGTTTGGCGATAATGGTTCAATCAGAACGTGATGACATTAAATGGCACAGTGCCTTGTGAGCAGGTAATCGAAGAATAAATGTGAACTCAGTTTCCCACGTACCTCACACTTCTCTCGATAGCAGGTTTTTACTGCACGCAACAACTCGCACGCCACTCATCTGCTCTATACACATCCGATGTACTGCCTGCGCCCAGTGATACTGTCACTGACTATACGTTATTATTTTCACATTCCACGCGTAGAGTTACATGCAGGTGCGTTCGGAGATATCTAGAGTTCATGGCTTTAGTAATCTTCAACAAGCGACGACATGTTCTTTACGTTTCGTGCTCGCACGAGGCCAACGAGCAGCGGAACAGCCGCATCTGTCGGTGTAGACACTTTTCCCATAGTGCTCCGCGTGCCCACGGGGTGTTCTGGCATTGCTTGAAAAAAGTCCATTTGGAGCGCCTTGCGAAAGCGTGTCACTCCTCTTTTTTTTTAGCGCGTTTAATGCATTGTCGAATCTTTATGGGTGTATGCACACCTGCTACGTGCCATGGTGCACGAGTGAATATGCAGGCGATCCGAAATTGCATCGAGCAATTCCCTGTTACAGGAGCCTGCCGACGCACAAAAGGAAAGACGACGTACTATAGAATCGGAATTTGCACGGATCCGCCTAGCAGCTCATTCACTGTTGTGTGGCGTGAAAGGAGCGCTTTGAGCCGTGCTATATATCATAACTGGCTATTGGCTAACTCCAAAGAGTGGAGAATTATCCAAATCACGATGAAAGCCTACGCTCGTTTTGTCGGCAGTGTTAACACTATTCCGAGCACTGATGCTGATATGAGTCCATATGCGCTTACTTGTTTCATGAGAAAACCGAGTACAGGTAATTTTGTCACAACATTTATGTCGGTGACGACTCAGTTTTATCGTTTTAGCAATGCCATTTTTTGGGCGCGTTGGTAAATGGAACTTGACAACGTCTTCAACGCTAACAGACAAGGACGGGAAAAAGACAACACAATCCGCTAACTTCAATCAGTTAGCGCATTCAAGGGTTGAAGTTAGGGTTGAAGCTAGCGCATTGTGTTGCCGTCTCTCTCATGTACGTGGTCTATTAGCGCTCAATATGTAGTCAAGTTCAGTTTTATCGTGCCAGTATTGTGGAGGATCATAATGCTTTCTGAAAGGCTTATCTTATTTTAGCCGCGTGCTTTCGCGCTTACAGTGCAGCGCTTATGGCAGCGCCGAGTGCTTATAATACCAGGAGGCCCAGCCGACGGCACGTGTTTACCTCAGGGTCACGAACTCTACGCGAAAGGGGTTATCCTAAGCATAATAAAAAGTGAAGCTGTAAATGTAGCCCGTCTGTTATTCTGCCTCAATTCCCGACAACCAGTTCTCATTTTCTATCAACAGCTGATATTGTGCTGCTTTCCATATCTTCTATTGGCTTATATGCCATTGCAAGCGAGCAAACACTTGCATGGCAATGTTTTGTACTATAAATGTAGTGCTTTTATTAGGTTTCAAAAAATTTGACACACACACACACACACACACACACACACACATATATATATATATATATATATATATATATATATATATATATATATATATATATATATATATATATATATATGGGATATGGCACAACGGGAGCGTTGTCAACAAGGATAAATATATTTATTTCTCAACAGTTTCGGGAGGGGTCCTCCCATCATCAGGGGATGAGTTAAAGTGACATGAGCTTCCAAACTTCGTTGCTGCCGCGTCCCTCTCGCCTTGAAAGACGTTTGCGAGAGTGAGAGGGAACTAGAAAAAGGAAAAAAAAAACAAAAAAGAAGGGAGAAAAAAGACGAAAAAAAGAAAGAAAAGAAAGAAAGTAAAAAAGAGGAAGAACCACTGTCAACACTGAGAACGAAGCTAACTGTCCGTCTACATCCACATACGGTTCATATCACGTGCTGTTCAGTTCTTGACGTGTGTCGGGCCACCCAAGATTGTCGCCGCGGTGCCGGGAGAGTCCGTGACGGCGTGCGTAAAGAAAGGGGTTTCCCCGTAATGGGTCGGTCGGCGGGCGGCGTGCGTAAAGGAAGGGTTTCTCGTTAATGGGTCGGTCGGCTATTTACCTTTAATCTTCGTCCGTTTCCCTTCAATGGACGGCTCGGCGAGTTCTAGGAATTTTTGTACTGACGTTTGTAACACCACCAAGGCATCGAGAGCATTCCACTCAGGCACTGATAACGGAAAAAAGAAAAGGAATAAATAAAGTGTTCTTGTTGCAATAAAATTCATCAAGAGTGAGTGGGTGTTTGTGTCAGGTGATCCTAGGGTGACTCTTATTGATGTACTCTGATGCCTTAATCTTGAATGAATTGTGCAAGAGTAAGTAGAAGTAAGTTTTAGACGATGAAGCTTCGGTCTACTGGATAAAGGAGCGAGCCCTGTGCGTAGCAATAACTCAGTAGGTGAATCTGTGCGTCTGTATCGGCTGTAGGTGAATCGTGCTGCTTTACGCTGCACCTTTTTAAGTGTTTATATTCACGTGCACGTGTAGGGGGACCAGGGTGCTATGTAGGATGGCCGGAGCTTCCCAGGCAGACTTGCTCCGAGCTCGCTCTGCGGCGGCCATGGCACGAAGACAGTGTGGAGCGCGTAATGGCAGCGTTTATAAAAATGGCTACAGGAACGCGCGTGGCATTGGAAACGCATGTGGCACATTTGCGACGGTTATCCTAGAAACACCGTGTGCGAACACGTCAGCGCCACTACTCAGTAAACATTTTAACAGTGCAGCGACGTCTGCATGATTGTCACGCTATCTTTTTGCCAACTCAACATACGCCTCCCACAGACGTGTTCGTGGGCGTTCCTCTTCTTTTGGACAGGTTCCTTCGTTCACCTGCAGCATGAAAATTTCCACTCTCGCAGGCAGCACGGGTGTACACGCAGCACTCTTGAGCTGGTCTTTTCGCTCATATCAAATATTGCAGATAAATATAAGGAAAGGTGGTCACCAGGGGCGCTCGCATCATGACGGCAACGCGGCTGTGATTGGCAACGTCGTGAGCACAGTGAAATTAAATGCGAAGCATCGTAGCCACGTGATGATATCAATTTTACTTCTGCGTGCGTGTCTGCATAGTTTACGCGATAAAGCTCATAGATAAATCGTGCCGCTCGACATGAATGCTGATCCTCGGCAAGAGCAGACATGATATATAGGCGTACCTGAGCTTCTACGCGGGCATCTGTCAATCAAACGTATTGACGCGTGAACTCGGGATACAAACTCGTTGATTCTGAGAAGGCCCGAGTTCAACTCGGGGCTATAGTGGTGCCGGTGTGACTGCCAAGCGTTTGATGCGGTGAACGCTAAGCGGCAGCTTCTTTGCATATAAAACAATTTTGTGAGCTTACACTACTTGTGCAAGGCTGGAGCTATGGCGGAGCTAGTGATAACCTAGCTTCGTCCCGCTTTTTAAGTTGGTCATCTACTAATGTGAGTGATCGGCTTCGAAGTGAAGGCCGCATCAGCTCAGTTTTAAGTTTGCTGGAGCTAATTGACTCAGGCCTAATGACAATTACACTAAGCTGTGTTGTATTCACTGATAACCCTTCAATTAAAAGACAATTATCTCGGGCGCAACTAGCAAAGTCATGATCAGTATGTAGATATTAAACCTAATCTTGATTATCACGATACTAATTGTCACAATATTAGCAAGGGCTAATTAGCATGGTTTTCCTGAGCGTCCTCATGATTAACGTCACGGTAATTAGCATAGTTTAGTTAGCTCCTCAACTAGCCCGCTTTAGTTGGCCCGGTTCTAGCTTTACATGGTTTTATCAGCATAGTCTCCTTAAGATGTGGCGTAATAACCTCGGCCTTACCATGACTTCGCGTGTCCCGCCGCTGTGGTCTAGTGGCTAAGGTACTCGGCTGCTGATCTGCAGGGCGCGGGTTCAAATCCCGGCTGCGGCGGCTGCATTTCCCATAGAGGCGGAAATGTTGTAGGCCCGTGTGCTTAGATTTGGGTGCACGTTAAAGAACCCCAGGTGGTCTAAATTTCCGGAGCCCTCCACTACGGCGTCTCTCATAATCATATAGTAGTTTTGGAACGTTAAACCCCACATATCAATCAATCAACCATGACTTGGCGTAATTAGTTTGGTCATAGGATGTCCTGGCCTAACTAGCGAAGTATACCGCCCAGCCAAATAGCTAATTAGACGGCCGCACGTGCTCGGGTGCTAGCGGGTGATGACAAGAAAGACGACGCGCACTGGCGCGAGCAGTGCGCTGGAATTTACAGGCTCACCATGATGACTAACATATGTCCTCGTATTTAGCTGCGGTCGTGGCGTTGTAAGACGCTCGGTCAATACTGATCTCAGAGGCCACCGTACTGCTTATTCTAAAGCAGACTTAGTGTAGGCAATAAAAGCTTCAAAATAAAGTTAAACACCCCTGCCTCCAAAAAAATGTAAAGGTGCATAATAAAAATAAAGGTGTTAAGGAAGTATAGCAAAAATGTTGTTTTGCAGGCCTTGTAGCATTCTTAAGCTGAGTGTTTAAACAATCAAGGAGAGATCGGTAGTGGCGGATACTACGAGTTTTACTGCGCTGTCGAAGTCTCCTACTCCACTTTATATGAATTATTTGTCGTGTTATCCAGGTATTTCATTTGTTAGTAATTTTATTACCCTTGGGGACAAAATTGTCAAGACAATAATGGACGATTTCTTTGAAATGCAACGAGATCCTGTCAATGTTTGACTTCGTATCAAGATATAGATAGGTGAAATCATTGTATTTATCAACAAGATAAGTCATGATAGCATTGTCATTAGCTCTGTTGAAAACAAAAGCACGTTTTTAAGCACAATAGGGACGGGCAAGGCCGACTAAAGGCAGTTTACACTGTACTAAATCATGATATAATAGACCTTGAAGGTTTCTATTGCGGTAGTGTTATTGAGAAAGTGGTTGGTAACGAATATTAGGTCCAATATTCAACTGTTATGGTTATGAACACGAGTCGGCGTGTCTACAATCTGAGTAAAGTTGAAAGTGAACGTGAAGTGTACCATTTGGTTGATAAGGGTGGTTCCCGGTTTAATACGGCATTGATATAATATGTGGGTTTTAACGTCCCAAAACCACCATATGATTATGAGAGACGCCGTAGTGGAGCGCTCCGGAAACTTCGATCACCTATATAGGTGCTATGGGCGGCTACGACGGACTCGGCGAGCACCTCAACGCCACCGACGAGACGCGAGCCAAGGAAGCCGAGTGCAAGCTTTTTCAAAACGCCCGCCGCTCCGCTTCGCCATTAGGAGAAGCAGAGGTGGCTACTACGACGAAGTCGGGACTAACCCACTCCCTATAAGGCTTCACCCTTAAAAGCCGTATGTCACACGGTAACAACCTTTATCGTCCACAATTCTGGAACTCGACCCTGGAACTCGACGTTTACAGAGGCCCACCGATTATGCAACGTTACTTTTCCATCGTAACCTTGTACCCGTAAAACTCTTTCAGTACGCAAGTGACTTGCATCCACCAGCTTGGCGTTCATTATAGGCACAGAAGCACCACTGTCTGCCAAGGCGATCATGTTTATTTCCTACTTTAACGGGAATGTGAAGTTGGCTACATCAATTTAAATAAATAGTATCACTTGAAGTCATCGGGTGGGCTCGTCATGCTCATTTGCTAGTTTTGGTCACTGAATGCTTGTGAGTGCCAATGCCGATGTTATTCCATCAACCTCTTGGAATGCTCCAAGTCAGGTTATCCCTGCTAATTACAAGGTGCTTCGGTTCTCGCTCATCACAGTTGAACCAATCCGCTTTACTCCATTCGGGTGCTCCGGAACCGGGGAGTGTAGGGGCCATCGCCTCCTCCCCCCTCCAGTTCAAAACCAGTGCGGTCACGCCCCTGCACTCAAGGAGGTTCAAACACCTCCCCTTCATCACTTTCGCTGCTTGTACCACCCGTGCGCTACTGACACTATACTTGTCGGTGCTTTGTCTTCTTAAACAGCACTGTCTGTTTTCATCTGGTTCAATGCATCTTCCGTGCTGAAGTGATTCTCAAGGAGGTTCAGACTGGCACTTTATGCTGCAGCCCTTGCAGGAGCACGTCCATGCTCCATGACGTTGCAATTTCTTTCACTCTCTGCCTCTTTCCTTGCTACAATTCAATTCCATGAGAAGCTGCCACATAAAAAATGTCTGTGTAAGCTTAATTCCACATAACCACTATTTTAATTATGAAGCTACAAAGGGGCGTAGCCAGAATCTTTGTTTCGGGGTGTGACCTCCCTTTTTGTCATTGTGTGTACTTGTAAGGGTGGGCGTATACATGCAGATATAAAATGTAATAATTTCAGAGGGTAAAGTATGAGCCCCCCCTCCCCCCGACCCTCTGACTAGCCTCGCCACTGAACTTTTAACTTGAAATGTTCATTTTCTTCCTGTGCAGCCCAGACCACACCACCACGGTTCTCTCACACGTCATAACCGTATTGAAAATCGGAAAATCGTGGCCCATGGTCTTCCAGCTGAAGGGCTGTGAGAGAGAAGCCCTTTACCAACTTATCAGGCATGTCAGCCTCTAAGCATACGGTGAAGTTTCGTGAACAGACGCCAGGACGAATTGGTGATTCAGAAAAACAAAAGAAATAATTGTAGGCGTTCTTCCAAGCTTTCTTTCGTTATTTTCTTTACAAAAAAGAAGTTTGTTTCCAGGCTACATTTTTTAAAACGATTACATTTTTTAAAACAATAACGGCTACAGTGAAAACGAATAATATAAAATTACAACCTGCTCCTTTGCGTGTGTGGTGCATTGATTGTGCAAACAGAGCAGAGAATGCTGCCGATAACATTGATCACGCTTTCAAGCCCTTGTTCCTAGATGCAAGTGCTCATGAACTGATTGTAAAATGAGGCTGATTGAGCTGGGAATTAAAGGGGGGGGGGACGCATTCTGTCCGCCAGCTTCCCGTAGTTTGAAGATGGTCGCGTGAAGCAAAGTGGCCTCATGTGATCCAACTTAGCACGTCACAATGACGACAGCACCCATGTACTCAGTGGTGGGCCTCGTGTACACCAATACTGAAGGGATACAGAAAGTAGAGCTGTAATGTAATCTAATTATGATCACATACATGCCATTCTTACTATCAATTCACCTTTAACAAGCGAGACAATAGCGGAAATCCGAAGGATATATCTACAATAAAGCCCCTTGATCCCGATTGCGGACCGGCCTATTCACCGTGACATCTTCTTTACTCATTTTTATTTTGTTTCCGCTGGTGAGCGCACTGGTAATGGCGGCAGCTGCAGGTGTAGTTTCACGCCCGCGATGTGGATGCCGTTTATACGAACGAGCTACGCACTGATTCTGCGTCAGATTTTTCACGTGTTCAACCACTGTCCCACGCACAACTATGGAGCGTCGGTGGTCTTTCCACGTGGTGCATTTCTCCTCACCGGCACCCACCCACCTCTACTTCGGATGCGTGCCGCATTCACGGGCAGATTCAGCGGCCCTGCATGGCTCTGCTCTCACTGATCTGCCTCGCCTCTCCTCACTGTCAGTTCCCCCAAAATAAATTGCCGTGAATAAAAACAGATGTAAATGTGCGAGAACCAAAACAGCATTCAGCAACTGGATGTCTCACTTGCCGTCGACGAAAACGAGTCCACTTTCCGTCGGTTGGTGCCAGAGATCGTTTGAAGAAAGAGCTGCCGTGAGAGCACCAAGATCATTTCAGACTGACTGAAATGCAATCCTTCTTGCCTGGCGAGATCTTTTCTGCGATCTTTAACGTCTGCAGCCAAATACACCACGCCCATAAAAAAAAGCCGCGGCTAATACATGTGGTAATGTATCATAGCGGCCTTCTAATTCGCTGAGAGCAATGAGACCCGCGACGATATCGCTTCAACACCGAGTCCAGAGTGAGGGAAAATAATTAAGAAATATTTGGTCCTTGCTTGCAAAGGTATTCACCGATAAGTCATCTTTCAACACCAAACCAAAACTGCCCGCATTTTTATACTTCTGTTCATTCCAGGTCAACTCCATATTATCGTTAGCGCACCTTTAAAGGGAGCGACAACTAACCAGAAGGTGCGATTAGATCTTAAGTGAAAAGAGCATGAAATATGGTGACATGCTCAAGCATTCTTTTCGCGCTTTAACTAGGATTTATATTTTTAAATATCTTAAATAATGTGTAAAATTATACCAAGAACCATTTTATTGCGCAGCCTAGCGGAAGGTCCTTGAAGCTGAATTATGGCATATGGAGTCGATCACATTGCTGAAACGGGTCACGTCTATAGTGTGATGCTGTCGTGCGTGTCAGTCCTCAAACTTCGAGTATGTATATTATTATCCAGCCCCGCTGAATTATTTTGCTGCTAAACGCAAAAATAGTAGCATGGTGAAAAGCGGCGCTGCCATCGCGGCCGCCAGTGGACCAAGTCGAGCTGCGGCGCATGCGAAGTAAGCCACCCACGCATGCACAGAAAACATGAACCGCCCATGCTCTCACTGTTAGCAGCATGTGAGAATACGGCTTCCTATTCGCTGCAGATAATCTCATATTACAAGTGTTTCACCGCGTTTCCCACTTTGCCCTTCCGAGATAAGACTTACTGACGGGTTAGATTTTCTTCTTGATAAACAAAAAAAAACAAATAAGCACCATAAAAATGGTTTTTGGTCCCTTTATATTCCCTAACTGGCTCTGAGTATCGGACGCCCAAGCGGTAAAGCTGGGCCAGAAAACATCTATGCGCATAGGTTTTATTTATTTATTTGCTTCACAATAGTGTCAACTCTTTTGATTATTTGATATGTGGGGTTTGACGTCCCAAAACCACCATATTATTATGAGAGACGCCGTAGTGGAGGGCTCCAGAAGTTTCGACCACCTGGGGTTCTTCAACGTGTACCCAAATTTGAGCACACAAGCCTACAGCATTTCCGCCTCCATCGAAAATGCAGCCGCCGCAGCCGGGATTCGATCCCGTGTCCTGCGGGTCAGCAGCCGAGTACCTTAGCCACTAGACTATCGCGGGACAGATCCTTGCGGGACTCCCGAAAGCACTGCCAGCGAATAAGAGACATGGCAATCCCTTCTTACTTTCTGGTTGCCATTGGTTAAAGAGGTCACAGCTTTGCCGCAAAGGCCAAGCAGTGAACGCAATGGCAACAAATTGGAAGGTCACGCGAAGAATTACAAGCAGATCGAAACATGCTCCGCGTTTCTCACGCACAAATGACGCACGAAACGTACTACCAGGCACAGATGAACGCGAATAAGCGTCTAAGTTGTTACTTCGCTGTGTCTGAAAAGCACGCCCTTTTCGCAAACGGAGACTATGCAACGAGTGCAGTGGCCTTTGTGCGCCCGGTAACCACAGCAAAATGATTCCGGGGAAAGCCCAAGGCGTGCGAATATCCGTGGGACAAAGAGCGCGTCAGAGGTGAGAGCGCGTGCCACCCCGTCGTGACGATCTGCTGACGTGCGCTCATTGCGCCATTTCGCTAGTAATTCTGAAAACACGAGAGTTTCCCCGAGACGCCCACCACCTGCGGTAAATAGTAGATATAAATGGCTTGTCGTTTCAACATTGACGAAGGTGCTCCTTCGTGGCTACGCCGCTAACGCCTCGCACACACAACCCTGCAGCGGGTCGGACATTCGATTCCGCATGCCCGAGCATTTTACTGGATTATTTTCCTTCTAATATCTTCTCCTATACTTTCCTTGCCACTATTGTCTGTTAAATGTCATTATTATTGTGTCAAAACACGAAAAAATGGGCCCTTAAGCCCTTAGGTATACACTTCTTTCTCTTCTATATATATATATATATATATATATATATGTGTATATATATATATGCTCATGGCTGGTTATTCTTTCACCTACTTTTCTTTCTTCTTATTTACATTCCATTGGTTCTAATAACTTCCCCTGTACATTCCTTGGAATTACTGTCTGTTAGATCTCATTAATAATGGGTCAAAACACGGAAAAACGAGCCCTTAGATATACACTTCTTTCCCTTTTATATATATATTGTTACGAATAAATATAGCACCTGGTACTATATAAACTCTTTATTTAGGGCGAACTTGTGCCCGTAAACTCGAAGCTAAAAATGGTCAGCCAAAAAATGTCTGTGCCCGCTGACTATAACTTCGTCGGTTTCTTCTTCTGCTTCTCGAGTCTCGTGCCAGTCCCATGGCGTAGCATCGTGGCGCGTGCAGGACGGCGTTCCACGGCGCGGCTTTCTTGCTACTTGCTTGACGGCTTTTACGAACGCGAATTGTGGTACGCGTCTTCTGCGATGGTCGAGCTGTGGCATTAGTCCCCCTCCTAGCACGCATCGCCCCGATGCGTAGAGCCGGCTGACAGTTTCTAAACAATAGAACTTGTCCTTGTGTTAGACGACGTTGTTAAGTTCCTGTCGTAGTACGGTTTTATACGTACTACATGTACAACTTCCGGGAGATTCCTGCGTCGTGTTGTGCATACTTGACCTTCAGGGATCACTTCGTAGTTTAATGGGCCTAGCTGACGAAGAACCCTGTAAGGACCAAAATAGCGCCGCATAAGCTTTCCTGATAGGCCATGTGCACGTACAGGCGTCCAGACCCACACTTGGTCTCCAGGGGAGTATTGAACGTCCCTTCGTCTTAGATTGTAACGGTGCGCGTCGACGTTCTGCTGTTGAATGATGCGGTTCCGTGCTAGTTGTCGCGCCTCTTCTGCCCTTTCTACATATTCGCTTATGTCAGGGTCCTCTTCATTCGTGCTGTTGACAGGCAGCATCGCGTCTAATGTCGTTATTACTGTCCGACCATAAACAAGTTGAAATGGCGTGAAGTGGGTTGTCTCTTGTACTGCGGTATTGTATGCAAATGTAGCATACGGTAATATGGTGTCCCAAGTCCGATGCTCGACGTCCACATACATCGCGATCATGTCAGCAAGCGTCCTGTTCAGCCTTTCAGTTAACCCGTTAGTTTGCGGATGGTATGCGGTAGTTCTTCTGTGGTCGGTGTGCGTTAGTTTCATGACAGACTGTACTAGCCTGGCAGTGAAAGCAGTTCCTTTGTCAGTTATAAGAACTTTAGGTGCGCCATGTCGCAGCACTATCTGGGTCACGAAAAACTGAGCCACTTCATTTGCCGTTCCTTTTGTGAGAGATGACGTCTCGGCATACCGGGTCATGTAGTCAGTTGCTACAACTATCCAGCGCTTCCCAAACGATGACATAGGGAATGGTCCTAGCAAATCCATTCCGACCTGCTCAAACGGGACTTTCGGTGGCTCTATCGGTTTCAAAAGACCTGCTGGTTTGAGCGGTGGTACTTTGCGTCTTTGGCATTCTCGACATGATCTTACGTAATGCTGTACTGAATCCATCAATTTTGGCCAGTAATATCTGCGGCGGATTTTTGCCAAAGTCCTACTAATGCCCAAGTGACCTGCCGATGGGTCATCATGACACGCTTCTAAAATTTCCGCTCGCAGTGATGATGGTATCAGCAGTAGGAACGTTTCACCGTTGTGTTGAAAGTTTCTCTTGTAGAGAACGTTGTTGCGGAGGACGTAGGAGCGTAGTCCACGGACGAAAACTCGCGGTACTTCGACTTGCTGTCCCTCTAAGTATTGAATGACCAGAAGTAATTCTGGGTCCATTCGTTGATCATGAGCCATCTCCGACACATTCACAGCTCCAAGAAATGCGGAGTCTTGTTCATGCTCAGGAGACGAGTTCTAGATTGGTGCTCGTGACAAGCAGTCCGCGTCATTGTGCTTGTGGCCAGACTTGTAGACTACGGTGATGTCATATTCTTGTAGACGTAGGCTCCATCTAGCAAGTCTTCCGGAAGGATCCTTGAGGTTCGCAAGCCAGCACAATGAATGATGGTCACTGATGGCTCGGAATGGTCTGCCGTATAAATATGGACGGAACTTACTGATGGCCCATATAACTGCGAGACATTCCTTTTCCGTAGCTGAATAATTATACTCAGCTTTCGACAGAGTGCGGCTTGCATAAGCAATAACTTTTTCTTCACCGTTCTGCCATTGAACAAGAATAGCACCGAGGCCAACGTTGCTGGCGTCCGTATGAATGTCTGTTTTGGCATCTTCGTCAAAATGAGCAAGTATGGGGGGTGACTGCAAACGCCGTCGTAACTCAGAGAAGGCGTCTTCTTGCTCTTGGTGCCAGATGAATGGCACACCTTCCTTCGTAAGCCGTGTCAGTGGTTCCGCAATCTTGGAGAAATTTTCAACGAAGCGCCTATAGTAGGCACAAAGCCCCAGGAAACGTCGCACAGCTTTCTTGTCTCTTGGCCTTGGGAAATTTTCAACCGCAGTGATCTTATCCGGATCTGGGCGGACACCGTGAGAACTGACAATGTGCCCGAGGAACCGAAGCTCCCGGAACCCGAAGTGGCACTTTTCGGGTTTGATCGTAAGTGCAGCCATACGAATAGCGTCCAGTACCGTTCTCAATCTCTGTACATGCTGCTCGAACGTAGTGGAAAAAATTACTACGTCATCCAGATAGACAAGACATGACTGCCATTTGAGGCCGGAGAGCACAGTGTCCATCATCCTCTGGAAGGTAGCGGGAGCAGAACACAAACCAAATGGGAGTACTTTGAACTCGTAGAGTCCGTCGGGTGTCACAAACGCCGTCTTTTCCCGATCTCGTTCGTCGACTTCTATTTGCCAGTACCCGCTCTTTAGATCCAACGATGAAAAAAAGTGAGCATTGCGCAGTTTATCCAACGTATCGTCGACTCGTGGGAGTGGGTACACGTCTCGCTTCGTGACGAGGTTGAGTTTTCTGTAATCAACACAGAACCGCATGGTGTTGTCCTTCTTCTTCACCAGTACTACCGGCGATGCCCATGGGCTTTTGGAGGGCTGTATGACATCGTCGTCGAGCATCTCCTGTACTTGCTTCTTTATCGCCTCCCTTTCTTTTGGAGCTACTCGGTATGGATGCTGACATACTGGTCTAACATGCCCTTCGATTACAATGCGGTGCTTTGCTACAGGCGTACGTCCGACTTTCGAAGAAGAGGAAAAACACTCTGCGAATTCCTTGATCAACTCCACAATCTGGTCTTTCTGCAGAGATGAAAGCTCTCGGTCAATATCTATTTTCTCGAGGACACTGTCCACTGTTGAGGGCGTTGTAGGTACTTTTTCCATGGTGCAAACATCTGAGACTTGTACGTAGTCATGAAGTGATGCTATGGCTGCTCCCTTCGCCACATGCTGTACCTCGTTGGTAAAGTTAGTCAATAGCACATCAGTATATCCGTTCCGCAGGTACACTAGACCTCTCGCCACGCGTATTCCCTTTGTGAGCAGCAGTTCGACATTTCCATCAGCTAGTCCGGCATATTCACGAAAAACGTCGCTTTTCACAGAAACTGTCACGCTGCTACGTGGCGGCACTGTCACACCTTCATCCACAATATGAAGAGACGAAACAATTGGTTGCTCCGCATGACACACGGCAACAGCGTTCTCTGTAGAGAAAGAAACTTGGGATTTCTGCAAGTCGATGATGGCACTGTTTGCTTGCAGAAAGTCCATGCCCAGAATTGCCTCACGGGAACATTCAGGGAGAACAATAAAACTGCAGACGTACACGTGGCCTCTTATTCCCACTCTCGCTGTGCACAATCCTACAGGGCTGACTAAGTGCCCGCCGGCGGTGCGTATCTGCGGTCCGGTCCAACGAGTGAGCACTTTCTTCAGCTTCTTTGCGAGCATGCTACTTATTACTGAGTAATCTGCACCTGTGTCTATTAACGCTATGGTTTCGACGTCGTCTATTCTGACTTGTAGCTCGGATGTCACGTCACCATTACTGCGCTTGTCCGTCGTTGTGTCAGTGTCGTCGTCTGATCCGGTTAGCGATGGAGGGTTTTCAGTTTTTCGAAAATCAGCGGCCCTGCCTCCACGTAGCCCGACCCGACGGTAGTGGCATGTCCGATAAAGATGACCTGCCTTCCCACAGTGGTAGCAGAGGGGCCGCCGGTCTGCCGTGCGCCATACATGACTTTTGCGGGGTCTTGCTTCTGGCATCGGCGCTGGAGTACTGCGAGGAAATGTCGGTGGCATAACGGGAGCTTGTGCAAAGCTCGGGCGTCTCATGTCTTGCCGTACGACTTGCGCGTACGACAGCTGTGGCTGAGGTCCCGGTTGCGTGTAGTGTGGCACCTGAGGCTGCGGTTGAATAATTGCTTGCCGCACTTCTTCACGCACAACGTCCGCGATTGAGGGCACCGCTGAAGGACTTTGAGGAAGTTGCAGTTTCTGGAGCTCCTCCTCAACAATAGCCCTCACCATTTCCCGCAGGACGTCAACGTTGGTGGGGAGGGTTGTTGACTCCGCCCTGACTGAAGAGACGCTGAAGTCTCTGTTGTACAGTCGCGCACGTTGTTGTAGTGTCCTTTCCATGGTCGTTGCCTCGGACCGGAACTCCGCCACAGTTCGCGGTGGATTACGCACCAGGCCTGCAAAAATTTCTTCCTTTACTCCGCGCATTAGGTGCCGCAACTTCTTCTCCTCGGCCATGTTTTGGTCGGCTCGGCGGAAGAGCCGTGACATGTCTTCTATGTACATGGCCACGCTCTCGTTATTCCGCTGGTTCCTCGCCTGAAGAGCAGCCTCTGCCTTCTCTTTGCGGTCCGTGTTCGGATAGGTTGCGATCAACTCTCGTCGGAAGTCGTCCCATGACAGCAAGAACGCTTCGTGGTTCTCGAACCACGTACGTGCCGAATCTTGCAGGGCGACGTACACGTAACGAAGTTTTCGAGCTTCGTCCCAACCATTCAAACGTGCAACGCGCTCGAAGCCTTCAAGCCAGTCCTCGGCGTCTTCAAAGGTCTCACCGTGGAAGACCTCTGGTGTACGTGGCAAATCCACGATGAGGTGAGATGGAGATGGCATCGACTGGGTGGCCATCGCAGTGACGCTTGTGCTTGAGGTCTCGACAGGTCTTGATGAGTCAATTAGGGGGCCAAACTCGGGCTGCTCACCACGTAGTCGGCGACTCGTGCGTTGGTGCACAGGTGTCAATTCTGCTGGCTCCAATCTTCTGGGATCTGGGCTTCTCTTTGCCTGTGGTGGGCTTGGAATTATACCCAGCACGTCCACCAGATTGTTACGAATAAATATAGCACCTGGTACTATATAAACTCTTTATTTAGGGCGAACTTGTGCCCGTAAACTCGAAGCTAAAAATGGTCAGCCAAAAAATGTCTGTGCCCGCTGACTATAACTTCGTCGGTCTCTTCTTCTGCTTCTCGAGTCTCGTGCCAGTCCCATGGCGTAGCATCGTGGCGCGTGCAGGACGGCGTTCCATGGCGCGGCTTTCTTGCTACTTGCTTGACGGCTTTTACGAACGCGAATTGTGGTACGCGTCTTCTGCGATGGTCGAGCTGTGGCAATATATATATATATATATATATATATATATATATATATTTATTTATTTATTTATATACGGTGAATGGTGATGACGTCGACGCTGGCAGCAAATCCAGCCAAGACAAAGGGTGTCCATATAATTGCTGTAAATGCAAGTCCTGACGGCTAGTCTATAGCCACTTTGAAATTTCGGAAAGGTGGGCATTGGTAGTCACCATGGAGCGATGAAATCTCGCTAATTTAGATGGCGAAAGCGAAACCGATGATCCAGATAGCGCATCTACCATTCACTTCGAAAACGCCCTCAATGGCTGTCGTCATTGAGGGCGATTATTCATATGAATAAGTGGCTTCGTGGACCCTTATTCTCCGCTTATTCTGCAAAAGTGCGAACAAACTTTTCCTTTCTACCAGTTTAGTTGCTCCTGACCTCCCCCTTTGCTTTTTTTTTACTGCTGCTCATTGACGCAAATAGATCAGGTCCCTACTGGGTTTCATTTTTGTTTTCGAATCATGACTGGATATTGCGCACGCGCTGATATTGATCCATAATATGCTCACAATTGAAAAAAGGGTTTGCTATTGTTTCTTTCGATGACAGAAGTATTGCGGTTCTATTTTTTACTCTGTTTTCTTGTGTAAATTGCACGTGTGTGAATTCTCTTTTTCTTGTCCTATCAAGCGTATTGTTTCCCCACACGCTTCTTACAATCGCTTGTCAGCTAGTAAAAGTACTCAGTCTTTTCCGGAACGATTTTAAATGTGAAGCATTTCTTAGCGAACTTCGGTGACTTTGAATCTATCTATCTATCTATCTATCTATCTATCTATCTATCTATCTATCTATCTATCTATCTATCTATCTATCTATCTATCTATCTATCTATCTATCTATCTATCTATCTATCTATCTAATCTATCTATCTATCAAGCCGCTTACGTTTGGGTGCTCTCGTGGTCACCCCCTTAACTTGGCGTGAACCAAAATTAGCATGGGAAGTTAAGATTGTTTGACGAATATAACCCGCTGGTCAAGACATGAATAATGTCACAATCCCGTCGCGTGCGTCGTCAAACACTTCCCACCAGACAGTGGCGCATACCCACGGGCGGGTATGTGCCGCTGGTATGCGGGTATGTGCCACAGGTGATTGACACTTAGTACCTACTCAGGAATGACGAGAACACACATTAGCTATTTTAACGCGTGAGAATTAAGCAATACCAAACATCGGTAGCGTACACCCAAATAAGACATAGAATAAACGCCAGGGTTCCAGCTTCAATCAAACCAAAAAATTCGGCGTGGCAGTCAAGCATTCTACCACAAAGCAAAGCCACGTCTCAGAACGACTTTTCAAACAGACGCTAAGATTCGTGAAACGTCAATATTGGTTGCAGTTATGCCTACCCAAATTTATAAACCTTACACACGTACTCCTTTGACACAGCCGTCACGTCGGGTTAATGTCAATTGCGGTTAGGTTCCATGCGCTGAAGTTGATTTATATAGCAGTGTCCAGGGCCAGCACCTCCACGTGCATCAGCGCTTCATATCAGCTTCTGTTGTTGCTAATACGCATGTTCCAGTCGTTATCGTTGCGCAAGTGCAAACAACTGGTTATATAAACATCTGAAACTCTTCGACATATGTCTGTGCATGCAACATTTGCACATATATTCAGCACTATTTCTTGACATGTCGCTCAAACAATTACAACACGGTCTCACTTTCTCACCTTTCCTCCACATGCTTTGCAGAACCTTGATTCCCAGGTACGTGGGATCTGCCGTATTTTGTTCTACGTGCTTGATATATTCTATGACACTTACACACACACATATATTGTGATGTAACGGTGAAGGCAACCTTTATTAGGCCCGGAAGACACGATGAAGTGACCACGCCCAAGGCACATAACTCAGACAAGCCAAGTCCTCACAGCAGATGAAGATGACGACCACTCACGATGATGATTATGTGTAAAGAGAGCAGATGTGCTTAATGAATGCCTACACTAACCCCCCCCCCCCCCACGTGAAAGTGGTCATCCTGACCGCAGTTCTTGGCCGCAGTTTAAAGCGAAAATGAACGCCGTATAAAAGGCTTCATGCGGGATACGTGGACTATTTCTGCTGCCCTGTAGCCGTGGTTCGTCGGAAGAAGAACGGGTGCCACGCGATAATTCACAGGAGACGTTTGATCAAAGACAGTGTAGGGGCCAATAAAACGTAATTGAAACTTCTCGCACAGTCCGGGAGTGCGAATGGGTGTAAGAAGGAGGACTTCGTCGCCAGGTCTGAAAGACACGGCACGATGAGAGGCATCATATTTAAGCTTGCGATCCTGTTGCTTGGCTTCAGTGTTGACGCGAGCCAGCTGGCGGCAACGAAGTAGACGAGACACGTATTCTTCACTTGAAGATGAACATGGTTTGACAGGCGCAGAGAAGAAAAAACATCGAGGAACGAAGAAGGGAAGCGACCATGGACGAGGTAGAACGGCGAGTAACCGGGTGTGCGCTGTACAGAGGTATTATACGCAAGAGTGACAAATGGCAAAATGGTGTCCCAGTTTCTGTGGTCGGGTTCGATATACATCGCTATCATATCGGACAGTGTACGATGAAAGCGCTCAGTCAGGCCGTTCGTCTGAGGATGGTAACTGGAGCTTGTTTTGTGTGTAGTGCCGGACGCCTTGAGCACTTCTTCAACGAGTTCTGAAAGAAATACTCTTCCACAGTCGCTCATAATTACACGAGGAGCTTCGTGTCGAAGGATTATTGCTCGAAGGATGAAGTCGGCCACTTCCGAAGCTGATGCAGAAGGCACGGGAGCTGTTTCGGCGTAGCGCGTCAGGTGGTCGACAGCTGTAACTATCCATCGATTGCCCGTGACAGTCATAGGAAGCGGACCATACAGGTCAATGCCAACTACCTCGAATGGTTGCAGGGGACACGGGAGCGGTTGTAATTGTCCACTTCGAGTCGATGTAGGTAGCTTGCGACGCTGACAAAGGGTGCATGAGGCAACGTACTTCGCGACACAGGTGGACAAGCCCGGCCAGTAGTAGTGACATCTTATGCTGTCATACGTTTTCTGGAAACCCATGTGTCCAGCAGACATGTCGTCGTGATATGTCTTGAGGACTTGAGCCCGAAGAGAGCGAGGTAGAACGGGCACCCAGCGTTGGCCATCAGGGTGGTAGATATGACGGTACAGGACGTGGTTGTTGAGCTTGAATTGCGTCAGCTGTCGGCGAATACGGGCGTTAGGGGGCCGGCAAGTCCCGTCAAGGCGGTCCATGATGTGGCGACAGTAAGGGTCAGCACGTTGGTGAGATAAGAACAAACCGCTTGGAGAAGTTGGGTCCACAGTAGCTACTGACGAAACATGTAGGGAAGAGACGGCCGAAAGCTTCTCGAGTGCGGCAGTGGCGGGTTTGTTAAGTGGCTTCGAAGAGAGCGGGCAACGCGAAAGTGCGTCGGCGTCTTGATGCTTGTTTCCCGATTTGTATGTGATCGTGAAGTTGTATTCTTGTGAGCGAAGAATCCAGCGACCAAGGCGGCCGGACAAGTTCTTGATTTTCGAGAGCCAGCACAAGGCGTGATGGTCCATAACCACAGTAAAGTGGCGGCCATGGAGATAAGGTCGAAACTTTTGTATCGTCCATACGACCGCGAGGCACTCCTGTTCGGTGATTGTATAATTCTTTTCGGCAGAGGTCCGTGCACGGCTCGCGTATGCGACGGTTTTCTCACGTGAAGATTTGTCTCGCTGTAGGAGAATTCCTCCAATGCCTCGACCACTAGCGTCTGTATGCAGGAGCGTAGGCGCGGTTTCGTCGAAATGGCAGAGGACTGGTTCGGATGTGAGTGCACACTTTAGTTGATCAAACGCCGCTTCACATTTAGGAGACCACACAAAGGCGACGCCTGATCCGAGCAACTTGTGCATTGGTGAAGCTATTGAGGCGAAGTGTCGAATGAATCGGCGAAAGTAAGAAGCCAGGCCGAGGAAACTGCGCAAGTCTTTGGCTTTTTCAGGACGCGGGAAGTGTTGGACAGCGGAAATATTGTCAGTATCGGGACGAATACCGTCCTTGCTTACGATGTGGCCTAACACATTAATAGTCTTGCTCGCAAAACGGCACTTCTTTGTGTTCAGCTGAAGGCCTGCGTTTGCAAGGCACGTAAGAACTTTGTCCAGTCGTTGCAAGTGCTGAAGGAAGGTTGACGAGAAAATAACGATATCGTCTAAATAGCACAACCAAGTCTTCCACTTCAAGCCTCGTAAAACAGTGTCGATCATCCGCTCGAATGTTGCTGGAGCATTACAAAGGCCGAATGGCATGACGTTGAATTCGTACAGCCCATCTGGTGTTGAAAACGCTGTATTTTCTTTGTCATCCTCGTGCATGGGTATTTGCCAGTAACCTGAACGCAGGTCTAGGCTTGAGAAGTACTCAGCACCTTTCAGTGAATCCAAAGCGTCGTCTATGCGTGGCATGGGGTAAACATCCTTGTGGGTAATCTTATTAAGTGCTCTGTAGTCTACGCAAAATCGCACGGAGCCATCTTTTTTTCTTATTAAAACAACAGGGGATGACCAAGGACTCGCGGAGGGACATATAATGTTCTGTTGCAGCATATCGGCTACGTTTTGTTCAATGATCTGACGCTGGGACGAAGAGACGCGATATGGTCGACGGCGTACGATGGAAGTGCCATCGGTCTGGATACAATGCCTAATAATGGACGTCTGTCCCAGATATGAGGAATGGGCATCAAACGATCTCCAATGCTTTTGTAGCAAGGCAAGCAACTCATCTCTCTGTGAAGAGGTGAGTTCTGGACTAATAGTTGCAGCAATAACAGAAGCGCTTGATGAACGTCCAATAGAAGGAAGGTCAGAACCCGCTGGCATAAGTGGGACAACAGAGACAGGTTGAGATTCAGAAACGCAAGCCTTTGAGGTGCCTTTAGGAATGAGAATTTTCTCAGAAGTCTGGTTTGTAGCGTACAGAAGTCCGGAGCCATTGTGGAACTGCGCTAGACCTGAAGCAAGGGCTATACCTCTTGTGAGACAGCGTGCAGATGGTTGGACAAACACGTCACCAGAGTCGATCACATTAGAAGTTATGGCAACTATCCGCTGATGACCAGGTGGTAGCTCGGTATCTTCAGCAGCGAGCAAGTGAACTGGCTTGTCATCCGCATACAGGGCATAGTCAGTTTCCATCATATGAACAACATTTTCTCGACAGCAGATGGAAGCGTTCGCCGTAGACAGAAAATCCCTGCCTAATATAAGCTGGTGGGCACACGAACTCAGCACAGCAAATTGCACAAAATGAAGAAGACCAGCTATGAAAGCACGAGCGGTGCACATAGCGGCAGGTCTAATGGCGTGCCCTTGAGCAGCGTGCAGTGTAGGTCCATCATTAGGGGTGGTGACTTTTCGCAGACGTGAGCACAAAGAACGATCAATCACGGATAAACAAGCACCAGTGTCTATTAAAGCGTCCACGTACACACCTTCTATTAAAACAGATATCGTATTATATGGACGCACTGGAGGAATTTCTGTCTTTTCGTTCGATGCAGCTTTTCCACCAATAGATTGATTGATATGTGGGGTTTAACGTCCCAAAACCACTATATGATTATGAGAGACGCCGTAGTGGAGGGCTCCGGAAATTTAGACCACCTGGGGTTCTTTAACGTGCACCCAAATCTGAGCACACGGGCCTACAACATTTCCGCCTCCATCGGAAATGCAGCCGCCGCAGCCGGGATTCGAACCCGCGCCCTGCGGGTCAGCAGCCGAGTACCATAGCCACTAGACCACCGCGGCGGGGCTTTCCACCAATAGCTGCAGAGGTTAGTTTTCCGGGCGTTGGTTGGTGAATTGCGAGACAGGTCGCAATGGAGACGTGGAGCGGCGGAGGGGTGAGGGTGAGCGGCGTTTGGTAGAGCGGTAAGAGCTGGTTGGCTCAGATGTCGCAGTTGGAGACGTTGAGCGACGTATCGGCGGATCAAAAGGACGACGTTGGAAAGCGTACCAGCTTGTCCCATCATCCCGTCCGTAGGTGTCGAATCCACGACGTTCGTCCTGCTGACGCTTCCGACAGACGCGTGCAATGTGGCCTCGATAGCCGCAGCAATAACAGATTGGACGAGGTGGCCGCCACGGTTGGTGAAAGGGTTGGCTAGGCGCACTCGGAGTCAACGAAGCCAGCGGGACGGGCGTCGAGTGTGCGGGCATCGGTTGTACGACGGGTGGTGGTCCAGCGAGGACTTGTGCGTACGTCGGCTGGGGTCGAGGTACAGGAGCGTCTACATACGCTTGCCCAGTCATAGACGCCAACTCCTCTTTGATAACGTCGCGCAAAACAGTGTTGGAGGGTGGAGGCGGACTCGGTGTCACTGAGAGGCCGAACGACTGCAGCTCTTCCCGTATAATCGCCCGGATGATGGCACGCAATGAGGCATCAGTCGTGGTGGTGTTTTCAGCGCTGTCCGGCGGTAACCGTTGGGATTCAAGTTCCTCTAGGCGTTGGCACGTGGCAACAACGTCAGCGACTGTAGTTGGGTTTTGAATGCCAAGGCATTGAACGCGACCGTGCCGATCCCTTTCAATAGATGACGAACTTTGTCCGATTCAGACATGGACGTGTTGAAACGGTGACAGAGAGCAAGCACATCCTCTATGTAGGATGTGTAAGACTCACCGCATTGTTGCTTGCGAGCATCCAGTGTCTTCTTTGCGAGAGCTGAACGAACCCCCGGGGTGCCGAAAATTTGGCGAAGCTGTTGCTTGAGACGTGTCCAGTCCGTAATGTCCGTTTCATGATTGAAAAACCATGTTTTCGCTACGCCTGTCAGATAGAAAGAAACACGGCGAAGCTTGGTAGGATCATCCCAGTTGTTAGTGGAACTCGCTCGATTGAACTGGTCCAACAAATCCTCCACATCTTCACCTCGAAGTCCGGCGAACGTGGGCGGCTAACGCTGGTGCGCGGTGATAATCCATGATGGATAGGCCGCGGTAGCCGGGGCCGTGGAGGTAGACGCAGAAGCGCCGGTTGGCTCGTCCTGAGGCATGTTACCGGACACCTGGCACAAACGACGACCTGAGCGGAGCTCCAGGAGGCAGATCGGGCTGGGAGAGGACGGAAGATCGTAGAGCACACTCCACCACTTGTGATGTAACGGTGAAGGCAACCTTTATTAGACCCGGAAGACACGATGAAGCGACCACGCCCAAGGCACAGAACTCAGACAAGCCAAGTCCCCACAGTAGATGAAGATGACGACCACTCACGATGATGATTATGTGTAAAGAGAGCAGATGTGCTTAATGAATGCCTACAATATATATATATATATATATATATATATATATATATATATATATATATATATATATATATATATATAGTGGCTGAAGGGATGTCCGCCGTGATAGCTCAATGGTAGAGCATCGAACGTGTTCGTGTTATTCGAAGGTCGTAGCTTCGATTCCTGCTTACGGCAGGTTATCTTTTCACTCACTTTTCTTTCTTCTTATTTACATCACATTGGTTCTAATAACTACCCCTATACATTCCTTGGCATGATTGTCTGTTAGATCTAAATAATATTGTGTCAAAACACGGAAAAACGAGAGCCCCTAGGTATACACTTCTTTCCGTTATATATATATATATATATATATATATATATATATATATATATATATATATATATATATATATATATATATATATATCCAATCATGCCGTTGCCCCCACATAAGGTATACCCCTTGACTCTGACTGAAACAACTGCTCAAGTTAGCAGTTATGCTTTTTTTCAGAAGCAGATCGTATGTTCTCAAGAGACTCCAGGAGGCCATCTGGAGTTTTGAGTGACTGTATATGCGTTTCCTTCCGCACTTAAGTGTGCAATCCATGAAATAATATTATAGCGACTATGGCCGAAAAAGGAAGCATATGTTCAGCCAGCTTTACAAGATAGCCTTTTCGAAGTAATACTCGACGAGGTAGCTTTGCTGGGCTTTGAAATTAAGCGCACTGTTCCATTAGGTGCTTGATTGCTTTGGAATGTAGTGAAAAAATTTTTGCTTTCACTTGCACCAAAACCTTTAACTGCCTTTACTAATGCGTACATCATACCACTTTCGCGCGACAGCCCTCAGGTAACCAGGCATCCTGGTAATTTTATCCTCATCATCGTGTCACTTGCCTTTCCGAGTGGCATACTCGCAGAACTTAGGCCGATTACTTTGTGCACTTGGATACACATTATCGAAAGCATCAGGTTCTACGAATTTAGTTACCGGTTTTTCACAATTTAGAGAAGTTATAAGTGATGTCACTATTTCGTTCTGTTGAACATTCTGTTCACGTCACAGCTTAGGAGCTTTTAAAAGTGAGGTGTACCTCTTCCGTCGAAGACCGTGTCATGATTGTGAGTCTATTCAACACATCTGTTCAAGAACTAGGTAGTTGAAGGTCGTCAGACGCAAGTTCTTTTGTTGAAGTGACCTTGAAAAGGGAATAAATGAAGAAATAAGCGCAGTTACGTTACTGCCTCTCTCAAAAGAGGGCATCTCCACAATTCTGCGCAGGGTATGGGGGAACTGCAATTAAAGGGATAAGAGAAAAGAGGCAAGGGAAAGGTAGAGGGAAAAAAAGCGCATTTGATCTGCGAGACGCGCGCGCGCAAGAAAACTCGTATGTCACACACAGTCCACTGAGATTACCACAGAAGGGCCGGGGTACAGTGAAGTGCACGTTTTAACACGGGCCAGGGAAGAACTCACGAAGTGAAGTCGGTTTGTCCAGAGAGAAACCAAAGAGATGAGCCATGGAATCGAAGGCGAGCAGGGGCACAACACAAAAATTGCGCTCGTGGGAGCCATCTGGGAGTGCCCTGAGCGCCATTCGAAGTCCCGAAGCAAGCCCAGTAAAGATGTCATTCCTAGTTTCGATGTCAGGTTCCTGTGAGGTCGAGGTAGCGGGCTCAGTCGTCGTGCTTCCGAGGCCGGCGACAGGAACCGGCGGTTGTGAAAAAGTGCGCGGTGTCTGCGTTGCCGTCGCGTGCTTTTGGACGACGGTAGGGGCCGGCTGAGTTGTATGTAAGGGCGGGGCCTTCGTCGTCGTAGTGGGAACGACAGGTGCACTCGTTGTAGGACGAGGGGCGGCCTCCTAGGTCGTGTTACTGGTACCAACGAGCGCATCTCGGAAGGAGCTATGGCAAGCCATCAGCGTCTCGGAGAAGACGAAGAAGTGTCGCAGCTGCTCCGCGCGTTTGAGCCAGCACGAGAGAAGAAGACGCCAACAAATACGACAGCATCTGCGGACGTTCATGCCAGAGCGGGGATAAATAAATGATGTAGGAAACCAAACGCCGCACGTCTTCCTACAAGTGGTGACCCGGACTTCGAGCATCAACGTGCACCTACTCGTCCTTTCGTCAACGCACCAAGCGTCACGGCCAACTCTGCTCCTTCAGCCCCGTTCATTTCGGCTGACCATGGACAGCACACCCAACACCGACGCCACGCTGAATTCCGCAGTACCTGATCCTGTCGTCGCTACTCTCAGGCTCCCGGAGTTTTGGCAGGCGGACGCTGAAGTCTGGTTTCTGAGCGTCGAGCCGCTCTTCCGACAACACCTGGTAACGTCGCAAACAGCGAGGTACGATTACGTCATTGGCGCTTTACCACCTGCTGCCATCGCCATCGTAAGAGACATTCTGCGTTCTCCACCTCCTGACAATCCCTATGACATCTTCAAAGACGAGCTCATACGCCGTACAACTGAGTCGGAACAGCGTAGGCTGCAGCAACTACTTACTTCGGAAGAGCTCGGTAACCGAACGCCTACGGAGCTTCTGCGTCGCATGCGACACCTGATCAAAGACCACTCTGCTGGATTGGACGCATCCATCCCATGCGAACTCTCTTACAGCGACTGTCACAGCAGGCGTATCGTCTATAGAAAACCTCGACTCACTAGCGCGGATGGCTGACAAGATTATGAATATTGGTGCCCCGTCCATATCTGCGATCGAGAGACCACGCGAATCTTTTCTCTCTGCACCGGTCCACGACGACCGCTTGGACCGACTTCTTCAAGCTAATGAAGAGCTCAATCGCAAAGTGGATCAGTTGGCCACTGAACTGAGCGTGCTCAAGGTAGGCCACCGCCGCAACGCGTCACGATAACGGCGTCAAAGCCGCGAAAGATCATCAAGTCTGCCACTAGGCGTCTGCTGGTACCACCACCAATACGGAGCTCGAGCTCGTTAATACAGACAGGCATGCCAGTTTGCGGGAAATGCATGGGCCATGCACTGACAGTGTGTGTTTCAGGCCTAACATACGGCCGCCTATTCCATGTCACGGACCGCGTTACCAAAGCCCGCTACATCATACACGCAGGTGCCAAAGTGTGTGTTGTTCCTCCTACGTTGGAGGACCGTCGACGACTCCAGACCTCGCTGCCTGTCACCACGGTCAATGGTTCGACCATACGGGCCTACGCTTGACATCAGCCTGAGACGCACGTTTCGGTATATCTTCTTAATCGCCGACGTGCCTGTACCCATCATCGGTGCGGATTTTCTTTGGAATTTCAAGCTTGTGGTAGACCTACGACATAGGCGTCTGTGGATTCTGAGGCCCTCCTCACAGTTCAGGGCGTGACATCAAATTTGCCATCTTTGCGTCTCGTGCAAGCTCTCCGCTGTGGTCCACCTTTCTGCAAGAATTTCCCGACCTCTTTCGTGCTCTATCTCTTGAAGACCCGATACGCCACGATGTTACTCATCACAAAGTGACAGTAGGAGCGCCGGTGTTTGCACGTGCTCGTCGTCTCGCTCCTGACCGCTACAAGATAGCACGCCGATAATTCAAGCACATGCTTGTACTCAGATACGTCCGCCCCTCTTCCGGTGCCTGGTCGTCACCGCTTCACATGGTTCCAAAACCCTCAGGTGACTGGAGACTATACGGTGACTACCGTGCCCTCAACAAACTGGCGGTACCAGACCGCAATCCGATACTGCACATCCAGGACTTTACGGCGTGGAAGCATGGTTCCACCATAATCAGCGAAATCGACTTAGTAAAGGCATACCACCAAATACCTGTCGAGCCTTCTGATATACCGAAGACTGCCATAATAACACATTTTGTTATGTTTCAATACACGCGTATGCTCTTCAGTCTACGAAACGCCACACAAATCTTTCAACGGTTCGTGGACCTGGTATACTTCGTGGATTGACCTTCTGCTTCTCGTACATCAACGACATCTTCGTCTTCAGCACCACTGCAGAAGATCACGAACTTCATCAGCGTCAGGTTTTCAAACAACTCCGCAAATATGGACTAGTCGTCAACGCACATACGAGCGAGTTTGGCGTTTCCTCACTGGACTTTCTTGGCCATCACGTGAATTCGCGTGGGATCTCTCCACCGTCCGCGCGTGTTGGAGCTATATTGCAGTTTCCACGACCAACAAATACGAAGAAACTACGTTAATTTCTCGGGCTTGCCAACAATTACCGGTGGTTTATTCCTCAATGCGCTGCCATCTTGCAACCATTCCACGCACTTCTATCCGGTCAAATGAAGCCCAACGCTTCCATCTTCTGGACGCGCGATGCAGAGACAGCTTTAAGTTCCATCAAGGAAGCTCTGGCTAACGCAACGCTCCTCGCGCATCAAAAAAGTGACGCCATCACGTCTCTCACAGCGGACGCCTCGGACGTCGCCATAGGAGCAGTCTTGCAGAAGTTGTTCGACAGAGTTTGGCAGCCAGTCGCTTTCTTCACACGGAAGCTCCCACGGACCGAGCGTCATTATAGCACATTCGGTCGCGAACTGCTAGCGGTCTATTTGGCTGTCAAGCACTTTCGACACTTTCTAGAACGTCGGCAGTTCCATATCCTCACCGATCACAAGCCGCTTACGTGTGAATCGACCGCTACCAACTCTGCCCACACCCCACGTGAGATCCGCCAGCTTGCCTACATATCGGAGTTCACGAGTGATATCCAGAACATCAGTGGCAAAGATAACTCCGTTGCTGACGTGCTTTCCCGAATAAAAATCAACACAACTATGGATGAGCGTTGTTAAGGGTCGGAAGGAGGAAGTTCGCTGATGGCATCCCACTGCTGCCACCAGTTGTTATGGGTCGGAAGGAGGAAGTTGCTGATGGCATCCCACCGCTGCCACCAGTTGTTGCGATTGGGGGTCTACCCGGTCTCTTGTGGTGGCGTGGTGTAACCGAGTGGAGGAAATGAACGCTGACAAGAAGAGGATACGAAAAGCAAACAGGTTTATGGCACTATTAACACATATTTACAGCAAAGAAAGGTTAGTGGTTTCACAAACCACGATCGTGGTGGTTGAACCATTACATGGTTCAGAGCGACGTCCAGCACTCTGCGGCGTTGTTTTAAGCCCTGTCGGGCTCCTCCTCTCCGAGTGGAACACCAATCACACACACACAACAGGTGAAGGGGACGAGCATGCACGGTCCACGTGAACGTCTAATATTGAGTCGTCAACACTGCACTGCAATGTGGCGCCAGCAGGGCTCTTCCTCATCGTGTGTGTGCCGCTAGTCGAGAGGTCCCAAGATCCTGACAGCATACATCAAAGGGTCCGCCGATTGGTTCGCTCAATAAGCGGGGTGATTTGCGGCGGCCGCCACGGTCTCTTCCAAGGAAGATGCTGTCTTTGTTGTCCTCTCTTGAACAATTTACGGCGTCGTAGCGACACGACGTCTCATCCTCCGCCCAGCAGGGACAATGCCTGACGAGCATAGGCAGCCGGCCGGTCGGCTACTTGATTGAGGATTAAAAGAGCGCCGCTCCCCCGTCAGCTCTGGCGCCGGTCACAACAGCTTCCCCGTTGCCAGATGAATCACCGAGGTCATCAGGCACCGCTGCCGCTGGAAGGAATGACGAAAGGGTCCGCATTTGAAAGTCAGGAACTCGCCTTTGCTTGCCGCATGGTCTGGGTAATTGCTCAAATCTTCGACAGCGTCTGGCAGACTGGGCGCCGAAGGGATTGAGAGCCTCCCCAGTAGACTGGCTTACGCACAATGGCGTCTGCCCATACGAATGTCCAGGCCAAACTTAACAGCACCCACCAGTCGATTTTGCAGCCATGGCTACTGCACAACAGGACGACAGCGAGCTTCAGGTGTTGCGACTCCAACAGAACTTCCTCAAGCTCGAAAATGTCGAACTTCCAGGCTGCGCGATTCCCCTCGTTTGCGACACCTCTACCGGTTGTCTTCGCCCTTACGTTCCTGCACCATTTCGCCACAAAATCTTCCACGCCTTGCATTCCTTGTCACACCCCGGTATACGAGCGACTCAGCGCCTCATCACAGGGCGATATCTATGGCCTCGAATGAACATCGACGTCCACTGCTGGACACCTGCTTGTCTCACGTGCCAGCCAACCAAAGTCCAGCGCAACATGATCAGCCCACTGGGTACCTTCACGCCTCCTGACTCGTGGTTCAGTCACGTGCACATTGACCTCGTAGGCTCTTTCCCGCCATCGCAAAACAGTCGGTATATGCTAACCTGCGTAGACCAGTTCACGTGGTGGCCAGAGGCACTACCCCTCACCGACATCACGGCAGAGTTAGTCACCCGTGGACTCATCACCGTGTGGATAAGCCGCTACGGAGTTCCCAAGACCATCACAACGGATCGTGGTCGTTAATTTGACTCCGTCCTCTTTCGCAACTTGTCCCGAATGCTTGGTGTCAACAACATCAGGACGGTCTACCACCCGATGTCGAATGGCATGGTTGAGCGATTTCACCACCAACTTAAAGCTTCGCTCATGGCCTCCCAATTATTGATACCCTGGACGGAGCGACTGCCACTCGTCCTCCTCGCCCTGCGCAGCACGATACCTACGGATGCGTCCTGGTCCTCTGCTGAGTTCGTATTTGGCACTACCCTAAGGTTTCCTGGACAGTTTTTCGACTCGTCACCGGTATCACCATTGGACGTAGCTGATTATGCAAGTCGTCTCAGGAATGCCATGAGAGATGTGTCCCCTATTCCTGCACGTCAACACTCACGCCCAAGTTTCGTCAGTCCCGCGGTCCACGACTGCACCCACGTCTTCGTACGTCATGACGCAATCAGACCACCACTGCAACCTCCTTACAACGGACCCTTTAAGGTCATCAAGCGTTGCCCGAAGCATTTTGTTCTGTTGCTTAATGTACGCGAAGACAGCGTCTCCATTGACCGCATAAAGCCGGCTTTCCTCGAAACTGACGCCCTCTTTGAAGACTACAAGCCATCCACGAAAACCAGACGAATGCGCTCCGCAATAACAGAACCTACGATTTGCTCCTTCGCGCACGGGCTACCTCGCTAGAGGGGGGGCCCTATGGCAAGTCATCAGTGTCTCGGAGAAGACGAAGAAGTCGTGCCGCAGCTGCTCCGCGTGTTCGAGCCAGCACTAGATAAGAAGAAGACGCCAGTAAGAACGACAGCGTCTGCAGACGTCCATGCCAGAGCAGGGATAAATAAATCATGTAGGAAACCAAACGCCGCACGTCTTCCTACAGAGAATCCCCTGATGATGGAAGTGCTGCTGCCAGGGATCCTAGCGTGCTCCAGGGCTTGGCGATAAGTCACGGTGCCATCAGTTGAGGCCATGATGACCGCGGCCCTGCGATGGAGCTGCCGGGATGGACAGCGAGGCTTGGTTGCAGGATGTTTCCCGTGACAGTTTATGCAGTGAGGGTGTGCTGCACACGATCTTGGGGCGTGCTTGATGCCGCAGTGCAGGCAACATTCGTCTCGAGAGCAAGTGGTGGTTGCATCGCCGAAGCGGTCGCAACGGGAGCACTGCAGGGGCCGGAACTGGCGGGGTCGAAGAGGGCGCGTTTGCGTGTAAAGCAGTATATCCGGCGGGACGGTAGTCCCAGTGAAGGTGAGGGTAAGGCAGTTGCTTCTGAGTACACCGGACACGAGGGGCACTGGTCAAGAAATGTTGTCGGCGAGGTCCTCGAAGGGGATCGTTGGGTCAACTCCAAAAACCATGCCAACATAGATGTTCAGGTCGAGTTGTTTGGCTCGAACCTTGGTGTTGCAAACCATCCCAACCTGGAGTAGGGCGGTCAGATCTGTGGTAGGGTGAGTGTCGACAGCAACAAGGTTGCGCCGGAAATTGACCCGCACTCGCTTGGTGGCTGGAAACTCCGAAAGGAAGGCGGCGATTGCATCCCTCGACGCAGCCAGAAAGTTGGCCCTCTTCCCGACGGATCGAAAGACGATGGTGGCCGCACAATCACTCGGAGGAAGGTCACCAATGACGTGGGAACCGTCGGAACGTGGACACAAGCTTGGGGGCACGTCGCGCTCACTGGGGGGCGGACGCCATTTGCTCGGTGGCCGCAGTAGTTGAAGGACGAGATGAGGAGGTGTTGCTGCCTAGGGAGTATCCCTCGCAGATAGCCACGACCGTGGAAGGAGACGAGGAAGCTCCGGTATGCACCTTCGGTTTGATTTCTCTGAACCTTTTCGTCGTAGTTCAGTGGTTCGGAGTCCCACAACCAGGTTCACGAGTTCTGAGTTGAGCTCACGAGGTAGTCCTACCACTGTTTCATCTTGAACTTCGCACTTGGAAAAGATAATCTTCTACACTGAGGTCTCTTCACGGAAGAACGTCAACCACAACCTAGCTTCGATTGTCGGCTGCTCCAAAATAATGCAATGTTCCTAATTAAAAGAGCCGAACAGCAATGAAGCTTCACTATAGACCTGGCGTTCATCTTGTTCTGTGGTGAGGGTGATTATGCCCATAACATGACTCACACGCACTAAGAAGGATTGGCCGTGTATATAGTTATTATGTGAGTTGATTTTAGACATTTCACTTGAATTACCACTTCATTATCCTTTTCTTTCCTATCCGGGCTTTCGCGCTGCTTCATCTTCCTCCCAAAAGGATCATACTACTTCAAAGCAGAATAATATTGCACATCATTAGGCATATAATAAAAAATAGCAAAAGGGAAAAAATTCGCAGGCACCATAATGCAACAACACTGGATGCAGAGTGCTAATGCATGCAGACTTGTCACAGCTGACAAAAACGACTACATCACCTGCGTCGCATCACGAAGGAGAGAGAGTGTACAACTTAATTGAATAGAGTTCAGTGCAGACGCTGAGGTTGCCTCGCGCCACCAGGCTACTGCCACGCGGAAGGAACATCCGTAACGCCCTAAAGAGAGCAAATGCTCATCGTTCATCACTATTCTTGTTGTTTTTAGATAACAATATAGAAACTAGCCTTGCTCTCACGTGATTTGTGTGGAATGTGCTTCTGCATAGAGATCGCATCCCGTGGGAATGCTGGTTCTGCATCGTTGTCGAAAAAAAATATAGAATAACAATGGACACTTGTTCTCGTTAAGGGCGTTACTGATATTCTTTCAGAATTGCTTCGAGCATGGCGTCGAGTGCTTATCGAGAAACTGCGAGAGTTTAAATCAAGCAACGCCTAAATATGAGTCATTTTGTGCCAGAACTGAATGAAAGGTCATACCACTTGATAATAGTTGTAGTTTTTTAGGTCTTGTAATTATATAAATAGGAACTTATTAAAGTAGACGAGAAAAAAAAGAAGTTGATGACTGTAGGCAATGAACCCACGACCTTCACATTTGGTGTGCGATGCTCCCTGAGCTGCGACGAAAGCCATTCCCCATGCAGTCCACTTTCTGCATTATTTTTCTGTGCTTAACGCTGTGATTGAAAGCCCCGATGTTTTGACCAAAAGCCTCGCATAGCACGCGATAACCTTTGAGCCGCCAGCGGACTAATAAACCATCGCATGCTACCTCAAGGCATCAAACCTGTCTGATCGTGAGTTTTGCATAAATAAAATTGTTCAAGAGTTCGCTGAATGAAACCTATTGTTAGTTGCATGCTTCTGCTTCTTAATCGTTATTTATTTAGTGCGTTCCCCATCATATTACGTAGTGCGTAATATGATGGGAAAATCAGGAAAACGGAATGGCATCCGCACGGAGTCACAAGAGCTCCGCGCAGAGCATAGCCAGAGATGAGTTTCGAACGTCGCGCCCTGTCGCCATATTTGCAGCGCTGCCTTAGACTACGTACACACTTCCAGTTGTTATTGTTGTTGTCCTCTGAACGTGGCTCATAAACAAATGAAGAGATTGCCCGAGTAGTGGAGTCAACGTGGCTCAAGTAAAATATTCGCCCTGAAATGTTTCGAATAAACTAGACTTGGTGAATTTGGGTGGAAATCGCCTGAAACTTCAGTCTTTATCGGGCTGCGCGACGTAATACTGACTCCTAACATTCAACCCCTTAGAAGGTTAAGGGAATGTCGTTGTCTCGCGCTGGTGTCAAGCAGGTTCCACGTTCGACATGCCGAGCAGGCTGCATACGTTTGGAACGCCAGTGAGCACTTGCCAAAGGGCTGATTCGTATGTCCGAGCAGTCGAAGCCATGCGAAGCGACAGCGTCGTCAGTTAGACACAAATCTAGGGAAGAGAGAAGCGAGGGGAAACGGAAGCACCGGAAGAGAGATGCACCACTGTCGCAGCAGCAGGCGGTACGAAGAATGCAGAAAGTATAACCATAGAACTGGAATAGATAATCGCAAATCAAATTAGATAATCCCAGAAGAACAGAAAACGATGTAAAATATCACATATTCCGACGAAAATAGCAGATAAACGCAAGAAAAACACCAGGAAAACTTCGTTGATTGGATACTGCCCCGTTCGTAGAGCTTTCACTCGGAATGTGACTGACTCTGAATCGTTTTTCGTTTCTCCATACTAATAATGACTATCAACGATGGGAGTGCAAGTCTCAGTCCTTTTGACGACTGGCCGTTCTCTGCAGTAGTTCTTGTGTGTTCATATTTAGTTTTATCTCGCGCACAAAAGTTTTTGAAGAATTTTATGTTTTGACCGCATAACACCTTCGAGACACCACTGTGCTATAGGTAATGTGCTTCTTTGGGTGATTGTGGCTGTTCGTGTTAGTGGACATGTGTCGGCGGGCGTGTCCTCGCTGACTCCCCTTCTTCCTTGCCGTCTTTCCCATTCCCTACTAATGAGCCAACCGGGTGTTAACCTTCAGCCTTTCCTTCTTTAGCTTTTTCCCTCCCTTCCTCTCTCAAAAATTTTCCCCTAATTAACAGAGGATCAACCAAGGGTCAGGCCCTGATGAGTCATGCAGAAAGTTTTGCAGAAACCACTGGGCGGCAGAGGTCCTCGAACATTCTATATTCTATGGCTTTGGCACATGCATTCAGCGCGCTCTCTCTCGGCACTCAGTAATCTTCTGCTCGTGGACGGCAGCTCGTACCACGCGCCCGAGCCGCCGTCTCGGACAACGCCGAAGTGCCTCCCTAGCTGTTCAGCCACGCGTGGTATGCAGCTAACAAAACTCGTCTGTGCTGTGGGTCTCACGCGTCGGCTTTTGTGTCATAAATGCGGCACCGAGTGGAGAACTTCCATTTTCCTTGCAGAAAAGCACGCGTCATATGGGGTACTCCAACCGGCTTGTGGGGTGTATACGTATGTGTCGTTTTGGAAATACCTCCTCCCTGTTTCTTTGTCAATTGTGTTTTCAATCGCATTGATTGACAAAACTTTAGGGGCTAGGCTTGTCGGCCCCTCCTGTGGTCATGTTGTGCCATGTAGACACGGTCCATCAAAAAATGGGTATAGGCCACAATGGGCAAATCTAACAACTAGCTACCAGTCCACTAAAAATAAAAAAAGGCAACGATTAGCCCAACGACGTTAGCGTAGCAGAAACAGCCTTCCGTACACATGTAAGGCAAGCTGTTTGAACTAAAAGCTCCTATGTGTAGAAGAAGACAGCACTCGTGGAAGTAGCTGTTTCATGCAGATTGTCTTTTTTCTTTCACTTGCTGTCATCTGCGTCCAGAAATTAGTAACTGTGTTGCAAATTTTCAGTGACTTTAACGTATTTAAGAGGATTAAAAACGTCCCAATTAAACTCAATGTGCCACAACTACTCTTTTGCCTCCTCTTTTGTTGTATCCGCGTGCCTCCATGTTGCCGACTGGGGAATTTCGGGTTCCTAGATTATCCTAGCTTTCGGATTTGAAGTTCGGCAGCAGTGCAGCTACAGCACGCATCTAAACTCAGCTGTTTGTGTTTGCAAGTATCTTAGATAGCGGCGACCAAGACATTCGGGGCGCAGAAGAGTCGCCTTCGATGTGGCGGCCCCTACAAGCAAAGTAGTGAAGTCAAGAAACGTACCAAGCCACGTGACTGTCGGACTGAGAACAACGCCCTCCTAGACACGGCTTCAAATACGATGGACTGATTAACCCACTCAGCAGTTCAGTGGCAGTGCAACTACAGCACGCATCTAATCTGAGCTTTCTGAATAGCAGGTGAGAACTGTTAAATAAGTATTCTACTGCGTAGCTGTTTTTTTTTTCTTTTCAGACGAGCTGCTGCCGCACAAAGTGTCTTTTTTTGTTGTGCTACCATTCTTGTTACTAGTCATGGCGCCATCTTATTCAAAAGACATAAAATAGGTTGGGAAGCTAATCGAAAATATTAAGCGTGACTTCTTAAAACAATGAAGGAATCAAAGGACAGCATATGGTATTGCTCAGACACATGTGATGATGTAAAAGGTCTGAGCAAAAATATTGCAGCACTAAGAGAGGAAGTAAGAGAAATGACAACCCTAAAAAGAAAATTGAAAACAGAGATTAAAATACTGACACTACGAAATAACGAATTGGAACAGTATCAGCGGATGAACCATTTAGAAATAAAGGAATGGCAGAACAGACCGATCCTATAAAAGTTGTGGAACGAAGAGGGCAATGCGTTGGTGTCACGATTAGTCCGACAGAGATTGACACCTGCCACTGGGTGGATACTCCAAGGCAGAAACTAAGAATATACTTGTTCGTTTTGTTCAAAGAAGTGAGATGAAGGTTTCACACTGGCAAGGAAAAAGGTTGAATGCGGCAACACTGGTTTATCAGACTACAAGTATAGTTTTCGTCAATTATCACTTGACACAAGCAAATAGGAAGTAGGTTGCAGCTGTAAAACAAAATAAAAGAGAAGTAAGTTGGAAGTACGTTTGGACGTCAAAGGGAAAGTCTGCGCAAGAAGGGATGACCACACCCTCGTTCTGCACGTAAATAGTCTAGGATCTTTCCAAAACGACACCAGTAGAACCAATGAGTACTGTTTGAGAGGCTTTCACAAATGCCATTCGAAAAAAAATGAATACCACAGCTTGGGTGGATTTGCGAAAGAGTTCAATGAAGAGAATGCTTTGAGAGCAACAGATGTTAATGTGAGAAGCATGGGAAGTAAAGTAGACAACCTGAGCATCTTTTTCGAATCGGCAGTATTAAAATTCGATATTATTTGTATAACAGATATACTTCGATGACTGCACATTATCCAACTCCATTTTTTTCCTGGTAATCGTTTTGAGCACCAGGTGAGGAACAAAAAGAAAGGAGGTGGAGTAGCAATATACGTTAAAGACTCCTTTTCCTTTTTTGTGGCTGCAGAACTTTCAGAAATCAGTTAGGATGTCAAAAGTTTAACATTGTTAAAAGAAAAAAACAATTATATTTGCAATTCGCAGATCCCCGATAAGGCAAAAAGGTAATTTTTGGTCACTTTTTGGAGCAGTTACTTCAACAACAATACCAAGCAATCAGCTATTCATTATCATGGGTGTTATTAACATGAACATGATCTCCGAAGACACATGGTCACATGAGATAAGTAATCTTGTTCATTGTAATGCCTTAAAAACTTCATTGATTCACCCACAAAATTAACGGCCACTTCTAATGCAATAATAGACGCATATGCCAACCAGCCATACGCAGTAGTGACGTCAATGCAGGTGTTCTAGTTTCCCACGTAAGCGATAATCTTCTTAGTTTTTTATTAATAAAAATGAGCTACAATATCAGAAATATAAGTCGCCAAATTCACTTTCACTGCGATATTGAATATTCAGACATTGCAGAATTTCAGACTGTTGAACAGAAGAGTAGAAAGCTGTTTCACTCTCTCGTTTCATGCAGAGTGAAAAAAAATTTCACTCTATCTGATGTTTTGCGAGAGTATGAGAACACTTTGAAGATTAACTTGGCCTTTTTACTCCTGCAATACCCTCCCAAGTTTTTAGAGTGCAATCACCAACAAAATTACGTAAATGTTGAGGACAGAAGCTCTCTTTGAAAGATTTAATATGCTTTGTGCTAATCAAGTCTTTTACATGAAAATGTTACAGATCATATACAGCTAAAAATTTTTTTGAGCACAAGGAAGGAGCTAGACAACACACTTATCCCATCCACCAAAGCTTACGCTATTCACAACGAACACGAACGAATTATGGTGAACTCACGTTTACCTATCAAACAACTTACATAATAAACATATTGGAACATGTGCTTAATTTTCATCGTACGGAAAAATCCTTCAAGGTTCAAGATAAAAATGTTAATGCAAGAGACCATACGGTTTGATGGATTATAAAGATACTGATGTTAGCAAGGGTAATCGGACAGCAATGGAAATTTCCACTAAATGTGTTGTATGATCTACAAAAATGATATGCATCAGATATCTCTAATGTTCTTATCTTTTTTCTGAGTGATTATTAATTATGTTATGTATAGTGAAAGCCAGATTCAAAGTAACATGGAAAAATTTACGCGATCTATTTTCTTCATTGCTTGTTTCGCTCATGATGATATGCATACCAAGAACGTTGTTTTTTCTGTGTCATTTTTTTAATCAAGGATGTATCTGTGCTGTACGCACTGTGTACACGGTGTTGGATTCTCTGTTAGGTTGTATGCCTTCCGCCCCAACATTCTTTTGCTTCTTGAAAAAAAGGCAATAAAACAATTTTTTGAAATTTGAAATGAATGATCTTCCAGGCAATGTTGTCGTTAGAACCACTAACATTTTAATTTACGAGGCAATAGCGAATTCCGCCTATTCCCTAGATATTCAAAGTGATATTCGCTGTGCATTGTGTGGCTTGATAAATGCCTCGGGCTATTAAACGTTAACAGCGAACATCGTGCGCATTGATATAATAATGCTCTGCTGAACTCTCTTAACTCTTATAAATACCTTGGTATTATTATTACTAACGACCTGTCGTTGCAACCTATGTTGCAACGACAGCACGTTGCAACCTATGTAGCCAAGTGCGCGGTCAACATTAGTAGTTACTACGCAACTCGCAACGTTATCCCCACACTTTACAATGAACTTCTCGAAAGTACCTTCGTAATCAAACTTGACTTACCACGAAGCTCGTGCTTCTTTAAACTGGAACATACAGTTACAATCAGGGACTGTGCTGAACGTAGACTCGTAACAGCCATCCTTTAGTTTAATTTATTTCAATTTATATGGAATCGATTTTACAATATAAAATTATTCCCGTAGTGACTCTGTCTCGGCAGTGAGTTCTTAGAGACCGACGTGGTGTATCTTCACGTGTCAAATGTTCTCACCTGTGCTTCTTTCAGAAACTTTGTCATAATAATATCTGTGGTTTTACGTCCCAAAACCGTGATGTGATTATGAGTGAAATATAGTAGTGGAGGGCTCCGGAAATTTCGACCCTCTGGTGTTCCTAGACGTGCACTGACAACGCACAGTACTCGGGCCTCGGGCAGTTCACGTCCATCTAAATGCGACCACCGCAGCCGGGGTCGCACCCACGACCTTCAGCTCAGCAGCCGAGCACCGTAACAGCTTTGTCACCAGAGCGGGACGTTAAGAAGTGCATTCACAACCCGGGTGCGTTTCAGCGCTTATGGATCACAAAACTATTTATTTATTTATTTTGATTTAGTACAGCATACTGTTAGTAATCAGGCCGTTGCAGGTAGTTTTAACAGAAAAATTATCGATTCGTAACGTTCGTACAGGGTTGTATAAAATTAAATTCGACATTTATTAGTAAGCCCAGAGCAGCAATTTAAGTGGAACGTCAAAGCGATTAGTACGTAATTTTTAGGCAATTCAATGAAAAATGAAGCGCTACAGTAGCTCACGCGGTATGTTATTTTTCGCAAATGAGTTCTGTGGAATACCGGCACGGTGGTGGAAGGGTCACAAAGGGGGTAAGTGACAGCCTCCCGTTTTTAGCACGAAGCCACTAAGTTAATTCCGTACCGATTCCTCAGAATGAAAAAAAAAACTTTTTTGATATCTTGATTAGCTCGACTGGTAGAATGACCACCCTCGAAAGGCGTTCGTTCCGGTTTTAATTCCCGGGCCAGGACAAACATTTTTTTTCGACTACAAGCTTTTTTTTCTGAGAAATCCGTATGGAATTCCTTGTGACTTCGAGCTACAGACGGGTGGCTGTCAATTACTCCTTTCGTACATAAGCTTTTAGATTAGGCAACCCGAAAACGAAGACATGAAAATCATTTTTTTTGTGAAGAATCCTGCGAAAAATATTCCATATACTGTGTCTCAAAATTTTCTATTGCGCTACAACAAAGCAATGAAAATAGTCATGAATTCCGTTGTTCAGTTATTCTTGGAAATAGCGAGTTTGCATAGACACGGGCGCATTTTTTAGGTACTTTAACGTATATTTCTCAATTATTCTGAAGATTTTATCACAATAATACGGATTTTTCCTCGTCTCGGTTGTTGGGTTTGAATCGCCAAATACTTTCACACTGTTACCCGCCCGGCTAACGGTGAGCCCACGCCATGACGGAAACGGTGCCAGTGAATTGGTGGAACGGCGCCTGTCTGTCGGTCACAAAGGACGCGAAGACCCACGTCACCAAGGGGCTTAGTGGTGGCGCCTCTGGAGACAAGAGCCGAGTCCGGCTGCAAAGTTGGAAGGTGCACTTGCGCCCCACTGTAGCAATCTAAACCAGCGGCAGCGGCGGCATCGATACACGGGCCAAATATACTGATGGCCTGTCAGCCCAGCGTTGCAGGGACTCGCTCACTGGATTTCGTGCCTACCGGTTGTGCCCCCGCGATCACCAGCGATAGTGCAGCTCCGACCAACTGGGCTCCCCCTACGCCATCTCCTGACGCCGACAAGAGCTCTCGCCGAGTGGTGCCCCGTCCTCGGACTCCTGCGAGGGGGGGGGGGGGAGTGACTTTAAGTGAAAAGAAGAGAAAAGTGAGCCCCGTAACTGTCTCTCGGGAGGAGGACACACCAAAAGTAGCTCACGAGGGATGGGAGTAGAGAAGGAAATAAAAG
This sequence comes from Rhipicephalus annulatus, assembly GCA_013436015.1. Lineage (NCBI taxonomy): Eukaryota > Metazoa > Arthropoda > Arachnida > Ixodida > Ixodidae > Rhipicephalus > Rhipicephalus annulatus. The sequence goes on along the minus strand of WOVY01001072.1, from coordinate 93,137 downwards.
GATATGATTAAAAGGTAAAGAGATAGAGAGAGAGTAAGGAGAGAGCGAGGCGCATGCAGGGACAGCGAACGGCGGAAGTAAGGAGAAGACTGGAAAGATGGACACGGTTGCAGGAGTCCGAGGACGGGGCGCAACTGGTAAGAGCTCTCGTCGGCGTCAGGAGATAGAGTAGGGCAAGTCCAGTAGGCCAGAGCTACGCTAACGTCGGAGATCGCGAGGGCACAACCGGTCGGCACGAAATCCAGCGAGCGAGTGCCCCGTGTCCATCTTTCCTATCTCCTCTTTACTTCCGTCACTCGCTGTCGTTGTGCCTTGCTCTCTCCTTCCTCTCTCTATATAACCTTTATTCCTATCCTTTTAATCCCTCCTTACCCTCATGCTTTGTGAGCTACTGCTGAGGTGTCGAACTCTGATGCAGACAGTTACGGGGCTCACTTTTCTCTTTAAGAATCACTTAAGAAGAAAGAAAGCATTGCTGGCACGTGCCCGGGAGGTGCGTTCCTACAGCTCGGCGACGCCGGACGTTGAACATTCCGGGAATCGGATTGAACGAAGTTGAGCGGCGACGAGAGGTGGTGGTTCTTCGAGGAAGATCCGAGGAGGCAGAACTCCGTGCCTGCCGCCTTCAACGGCAGCCAACCGGGAGTCGAGGAGAGAAACATTCCTGTGTTCCGATTGTAATGTGAGAGTGTTTGAATGGGGAGTTAGGGGATAAAAGCAGGGGTGCAGGGACAAGAGAAGAGAAACGAATAAACGTCTCAATCGAAATGATGTCCGAGCGGTCCTTTCCTCATGGTGCCAGCAAATGAAAAATCTCGTCTTCAGCTTGCTTGGCGGCAGCAGCAAAAGTCGTGCGATCAGTGAGGCGAGTGGAAGAACAAAAACGGAACTCAACTACGGTGTTTAGTATTGTGTTATATCTATGTTTAGTTTGTTTTTTAACAAGAATAACTTCAGCTTAGTGAGTCGTCGATTTCTGCTAACGAGGAAATTTGAACTATATGCAGATATTCTCTTGCCGACTCTTTCGAGGAGTACATTGCATGAAGGAATCTAGCGGCCCTCCTGTGCACTCAACCTAACATTGTTATCAGGCCAACTTCAAATGGGTCTCATATAATCTTTGCATATTCGTGTTCGCACATTGCTGAATATGATAATCATTGTTGAAATTTTATGTCCCAAATTTACGATATGATAATGAGAATCGCAGATGCGGAGGGCTCCGAAATTTTAGACCATCTGGTGTGCTTTAACGTGCACCTAAACCTAAGTGCACCACCCTCAAGCATATCAGCTCCATCTAAATTCAGGCAGCCATAGCCGGAATTTGATTCCGTGATCAAGGTTCAGCAGTTGCCTCACTGTTCAGATACGCTGTACGCTAAGGTGGTGTTACATGTGGCAAGCTTCAATTTTCATAGTGGGTACCACAGTTTTGCAGCTATACCTGCTATATCTGCCACAGGCGTGATTAAAATGTCAAGGAATCGCATTAACATATTTAATACACTGCAGCGTCACAAAAAAAGAAATAACGATAGGGCATTACAGAGTGTGAGTTGCGTACCTATTGGCTGGTTTAAAGCTTTCAAACCGTTACGAAGGGCTCAGCCATAGTTCTTTACCACCATCAGCCACAATACCGAAAATGTGCACCTAATGTCTTGCAGATGTATAGCCGGTGCCCTGATTCTACGCAGAATTATGAATGATCGGTTCTTCCTGCTTAAAAAATTATTATTTTTTTAAATAGTGTACATCAACGTTACTGAAAGAAACTCAGTTTGAAAGCTCTACAACAGAGGCGGGCTGTGCGGCGGTGCGCGAGAACTACGGTGGCGCTGTAGTCAGATCATGCTCCCGCGGCCGGCGCATGTTGCGATCGCCGGCGGCGACGTGCAAGCGGTCACCGCGAATGATGCACTGTGTTCATGCCTCACTTCTAGAACTTTTTTGGGGGCACAGATTTTCTTGCACAAAAACGCGTTTGTCATATATCAAGCGTAGGAGGAGCAGATTTATCTACAGTGGGGTAAGCCGGCTTGCTTTGCGCCGGGCTCCAAGAGTGGTGACCGCAATAGTGACCCTGCTTCACGCAACAATGATTAATTATTGAAATAATTATTAGTAGTTATATTTGTTATATTAAATATTTATTATTTGTTGTAGATATTTATCTTCTTTGTAAACATGATTGCATAGTGACAGGAACCAAGATAAAAGCTCCTGCAGCTTGAGAAGCTCATATATATAGTCTATGCTGCCTTGAAACGGTAAGTGATGTCTCTTTCGCACTGCGGTGATAGGCTAGCAAGCGAACGATCGTAAGGTGATTTCCTGTTTAGCCTTGCACGTTACCCGAGATTTCATGTTCTCGAGCAAATAAAAATGTTTTTTTTTCATGCCGTTATTATTATTATTATTATTATTATTATTATTATTATTATTATTATTATTACTATTATTATTATTACATTCGCGAACAATCGGCGTATATGGTGACGCCTATGATTGTGTAACAACAATTACAAATAACAAACAAACAAACACAACAGTATCAAAACTTGGAGGATGCTTGAACTTCGCCTTCAGGAGTAGAACGCGATAGCTTATCTGCGTGCCTTCTTTAATCGTAATCGGGCCCTGTACAATCACCTTCTCAGTTACTAGCCTAGCTTCGGCTTCGGTGCAAGCCTCAACTGTGCGTGCAACACTTACCGTTTCAAGGTAGCATAGAATGTCTACTACAAGCACAATGATTAAGTGCCAACTCCGCCATAATTGTTTCTTTTGCGAATCAGCGAAGGGCCCACTAACGTTCGTAAAGCAGCACGCGAATGTACTTTTGAGTGATCTGTAATGGGTGGGCCTTTGAAACACCCACTCGCATGTTTTGAAGTAATGCGCGATTCTAAGCTTATACCACTTAAAATTACGTGCGTTAAAGGGATTCCTTCTACTACATGAAGAAAATCAGTGTAAACATAAGGACTCCTTGTGTTGGTTAGACACAATATTTTTGAGAACTTCTGGTATACATGAGCTTCATTTTGTTTTTGTTTTTTTCCGAATCAGTTTCGACCATTTGCATGCCTCTGTGGTAGAACACCTGATTGTCATGCAGATAGCCAGGGTTCGATTCTTGCTCGTGGTGAAGTTTTCATTCTTTGTTTTATTAGACACTTTCTTCCTTTTTTGGTCACGCAAAAGGTGATGTTTTTGGGCTCACAAACAAGCATGCCGACACCGACACCATAATTTCTGCGAAAGGAGCTCTTCAACACTATCGCGTTCAGAAATTATACAGTTCTTAAACATAATATAAATGAAGAAAGAGTCCGTTTATCCGACCGACAACGGAATTATATATAGCATGACCAAGGCACACACTGAAAGTTGGTAGTAACCTGCAAAAAAAGATAACCCATAAGAGTGAGTGAACGAGAAAAACAAGTAGAGATCATGTTACTGTAATCGAGGTTTCAAATCTGGCAAGGTGAAGTGAATCATTTGTGTGCCCTAATTTGTTCTTGATTTGGATATAAACCAATGTTCACCGTGACGGGCCACCAAAGAAATTCGACGTAAGTTAAAAGGTGGAAGCAAGCTTTGCATCGCAAAGATAGAAAGCTCACTGCTAAACACAAATTCTGTGACGTTCCAATTAACAATCACGACATCGCAAAGCACTTCCGCCATGTTTTTCTGGACACAAAGTTCATTATAATAATTTTTTCCAGATTTTTTTTTTCAGCAAGCCTGCCAGTATGGCTACACACCTACTAGCCCCAGCGTCCCCTTTTGTACATTCGATCAATTGTCAACTGTCACGCTGTCTGCAAAGCATTAGATTTTTTTGTTTTATTGTATATTGAATTAACTCAATCGGTCATAATTTACGAATGACCAAGTGACATTTCCTTCAAATTGCGGCCGTTGATAGTTTTCTTGATCACAGTGTTCCCATTACCGCATCTTAGAACAGATTACCGGGTGCCGCACATGTCGGTGCCACCACTTCTCGGTGCAGAGTAGAGGACCACGAAGTAACACACCGTGAGTGTACTACATCTGTTCGTACGGTTGCAGAAAAATTGAATAAGTGACAACTTGCAAAGAGTGCCTAGCACCCCTCACAAGTACCCCTGGAAGATCCGCGCCCAGACCACACGTAAGCGCACTCACTCAGATAAGGAGTTTTCAAGAACGCTGCTTACATCATCCCTCACACGGCCTTCGTTCTACAATAAAAGCAATTAAGAAAGCTGTCTAGAGGCATTTGAAAAAAACCTCGTTGTTGGTGACCTTTGTTTGGTTTGGGCTTGAAAAGTTGGAGTGGTCGCCACTGCATTTTTCGCGTTATACCGCTCATGATCAGATTGATTGATTGAGTGGGGTTTAACGTCTCAAAACCACCATATGATTATGAGAGACGCCGTAGTGGAGGGCTCCAAAAATTTCGACCGTCTGGGGCTCTTTAACGTGCACCCAAATCTGAGCACGCGGGCCTACAACATTTCCGCCTCCATAGGAAATGCAGCCGCCGCAGCCGGGATTCGAACCCGCTACCCGGGTCAGCAGCCGAGCACCTCAGCCACTAGGCCACCGTGGCGGGGCCGCTCGTGATCAGAACGTCATGGATAGAGTAGTGATGTTTTGCATTTTGACGAGAATTCCCTTTCTTTTTTGTATGTACAAGAAAGCCAATCAGGGGTGACAGCTTTCTGAAAAGATGGAAAATGTCAGAAACGTGTAGTTGTTGTAACATTTTGCATGCAGCTCTCGATCGATAGCCGTCGTGATGACTTCTCTTGTGAAGATTATAAAGTATGGGCACTTTTTTTTTCAGAACGTCTCTTCTATAACTTGTAGGAAGCACGAGTTTTTTTTTTGTTAGAGCGTTTTGTATTATGTAAGTCAACTTGTTGAAGCTTTCACAGACATTTTGGGTCGTTTATTGTCTAGACAATATGGTTGTGGTTGAAATAATAGCGGTCATCATGAGGGGGGGTGGGGGTAAACAACAAGAGCGAAGGCAGGGAGGTTAACCAGGCACATGCCCGCTTTGCTACCCTACGCTGGGGGAATAGGAAGGGGGCATAAAGATGAGAGAGAGAGAGGAAAGAGAAGAGAAAGAGAGAGAGAAAAAAAGGAAAAAAAGGAGGATTGTCAGTCAGTCGGCTGCCGCGTATGCAGCGGTGGCACTACACAAACGTTAAAGGTGGTCACATAGGCCTGTAGTCCTCAAAAAGCACAAGACAGCTTTGACTACTTTTTGAGCCGACGAAAGGCGATGACGGTGTTCCAGTAGCATCTGCACAGAGAGTGGCCGATCGTCCAATTGTCGCAATGCGTCCGAAAGCTTCTGTCTTTCAGAGGCAAATCGAGGGCAATGGCATATGAGATGGTCGATGTCTTCTTTGGTGCAGCAGACGTCGCATTCCGCATTGTCGGTCAATTCGATGAGGGTTCTATATGCTTTTGTGTAGGTAACCCCCAACCAAAGGCGACAAAGAAGTGAAGCTTCACGTCGACGAAGTCCGGATAGAGGTCGAAGTTCCAGTCGAGGGTTTATTTGGTATAGTCTCGTATGTCTTATGCTTGGGGTGTTCCACTCCTGCAGACTCAGACTACGTGCCAGGTGTCGAAGTTGCTTTGCAGCGTCAGTCCTTGACAAAGGAATCGGAAGAATATGTTCTTCTTGGTGCGATGTGCGAGCCGCGTTGTCTGCGGAATCATTGCCACTGATCCCACAATGGCCAGGAAGCCACTGAAACTTGACCTCGTGGCCTGTTTCTGTGACATGGTGAACGAACTTGACAACTTCGTAAGTTAATTGTACGTGGCAACCTCGTCGAAGGACTGACTGCATGCTCTGTAGGGCTGGTTTTGAGTCAGAAAACACAGCCCATTTACTCGGTCTTTGGGATTTGATGTACTATATGGCGCCACGCAAAGTCATCATGAAAATTCTGATTCGCCTAGAACCTCCCGTACTTGGATGTTAAACGCAATGCAGAGAGCTCAAATATAGGTCAGACATCGCTTGTTAGCCAACCTGCAATGAACGATGCATCTGGGTCAATGTATGCAGGTGATCCTGTGCGTATCCGCATAAGCAGTCCACAAATGCGACGCGAGAATGTCGGCAAGAAGCATGATAAATGTTTAAGTTTGATAATAGTGCGACAAGAAAGCCACCGCGAGCAACAGCGCGGCGGGCCGCCGCAGAACGCCGCCGTAGCAGACAATGCGCCAAGAGCAGCGCGAAATCTGACTTGCGACCACCGTTCGGGCCACCTTACTCCGCTGGCGGAGATACGGAGCCTTGAAAGTGAGTTTATTCTAATTTGATTGATTGATTGATTTGTGGGGTTTAACGTCCCAAAACCACCATATGATAATGAAACACGCCGTAGTGGAAGGCTCCGGAAATTTTGACCACCTGGGGTTCTTTAAGGTGCACTCAAATCTGAGTACGCGGGCCTACAACATTTCCGCCATCGTCGGAAATGCAGCCGCCACAGCTGGGATTCGATCCCGCGACCTGCGGGTCAGCAGCCGAGTATTTTAGCCACTAGACCACCGTGGAGAGGCAAAGTGAGTTTATTCTGGTAACGTTGGTTTACATAGCAAATTATTAGTTATTGATGGCATAGAGGGTGGCTTGTAACTGTAAAACCTCAGCCAGGTCTGTGTAGTGCACGCAAGCGGCCGCTTTTTGACCAAGGGGGGACACCTTCGGGCAGTTCCGTAGCATGCGCAGCCTATAGCAGTCAAAACTAGCTGTTCGCGCACTCTACACACTCTACACAGGCCAGGTCAAGACTGTACATTAAAGCAGTTTGTTGCCTCCACAGGTCGGTGAACTCACTGATGAGTCGACTGACTCGCACTCACTCAGACTCAGATCGAGCCGTGAGTCTATGTCTGAGTTAGTCGGGGTGATTATTATTCTCTTGAGTGTGAGTACGAGTGAGCCGGGTCGAGGAAAAGTTTCGTGAGTGTTAATCGGAGAGAGTTCGGCTACGTAAAATTTTGGTGAGTATGAGTCCGAGTGAGTCCAAAGCGCAATATATATTTCTTGAGCGAGTCTGAGTGAGTACCGCTTTCTTTTGTCCACCTAAGATCCCATCTAGTCATATTTGGCAATACCACTTGCCTTATTCGGATTCTCGTTTATACTCACGTCTACTCACAGGTATTCCAAAGTAGTGTCGTTCATACACCGTTTAAATGTTTATTAATTAGAGGTGTGAATTACGTAGGGAGGGGGGGGGTCCTGACCTCCTCCCTCCAATTCTTCCAGGAAAGTTCTTAGTAAATATATCATATGCTGTCATCTCTTCCAAGACAAATGACCTTGCTGGTTTGCAAGCACTCGGAACTCGTTTTAGAAGACGCAATGCCAAACAGCGCCAAGAAGAGCACTAATTATGTGAGATATTGGCATTAAATAACATTCACAACAAGGTTGAAGAAGCTAATTCTAGGCTAACGGATTCATTAGTCGACTCATATGGACTCAGATCAAGCCTTGTGTCTGAATGAGTACGAGAAAGTAATGTTGTGGTGAGTTTGAGACAGAGTGAGTCCGGTGGACGAAAATTTTTGTGAGTGTGAGTCTGACTGAGTCCGGCATGGGTAGTTTTTATGAGTATGAGTCCGAGTGAGCCCAAAGCTCGAAATATATTTCATGAGTTAGTGCGAGCCATCTCCACAAGTTTTTTCGACCAACGGTTGCCTCACAAGTCGACTGGCGCAAAAAGTAATTAAACCCGCCGTCAAATACGCGAATTCGTCGCACACTTTAATTAATAATTAAGCGCCTTCCCTCTCCTTTCGCACCAGCTGGAAAGCCAGGCTCAAGGTACGCAGGTGGGAGGGGGGGGCGGTGGGCCATTGGACCGGAAGCCATGATCATTCGCCAGCACACGTCATGGCCTTGTGCACATTTGTTTCTTTCTTTCTTTTTTTTGAGCGCGTGGCTTTCAGTGAGATCGCTAGCGAGCGCGCAGGCGCGTGGTGGCTAGAGGCTGTGAGCGGTAACTACGCAGCTCACGATGCTCGAATCAGCCAATGGCCGTGCACTTCGCGCTTATGGCGAGGTCTATCGGGTTGGCCCTTCTACCCTCCGGAAGACCACGTGCTACGTTTTCAGACGTCATAGCCAAGCACCTAAACAGCATTCTATCAGGATATACGCCAGCTGCGAGAATGACATGTCCTTTGTGGTGCCTCGACCAGCCGCAAGTACGTCCAGAAATTGCGGGTATCAAAAAGAAAAGCAATCACTCCAGAGTAGCATTGAAGCAAGCAACACTGCTATTTTTACATGAGTTGTACTATAGGACCGAACGGAGATATACACTGATGGGTCCGCCTCGTCCAGCAGCTCATCAGGTGCCGTTGTAATTCCGGCTACAGCAATGACAATCAAATTTAAGTTGTCGCATATGACTACATCTACGGCATCAGAGCTTGCTGCTTTAAGGGCTGCTTTACAATATCTCGTTCAAGAGCATCCATGAAAATGGGTCATATTCAGTGATTCGAAGGCAGCGCTTCAGAGTTTGCAGTCTGCCATGCGTAGGAGGAGTCATGACCAACTGGTACAAGAAATAAGACATTGCCATCATGAAGCTCTAGTACGAGGGCATGATATTATATATCAATGGCTGGCTGGACATATCGGTATTACCGGAAATCAATTAGCCGATGATGCAGCCCGCTCAGCCCATGAAGGAACCCGGGTGGTCCCGATTCCTCTATCAAGGAATGATGCAGCAAGACAACTTTACCTGCTGGCTCGAGATCTTACACGCACGTTCTGGTCGTCTACCAGCTTCCAAAGGTGTCAATTATATGAACTGGATCCTTCGCTCAAGATAAAGCTACCATCAAAACTTTCCCGCTCCGATGCGACACTGTTATGCCGCCTTTGGTTGGGTGTTGCATTCACAAAGGCGTACTCTTTTCGCATTGGTATGGCAGACACCTCTACATGCGACTACTGCGGAGCTGAAGAGACCATTGAACACGTCCTGTGCAGCTGCGCTTGCTATGACACACAGCGATGCCAGCTCTGGATGGTTTTGAATCAACTTGACTCCAGACCATTTTGTGTGCAGAAGATTCTAGGACCTTGGGCATCTGCCTCAGTTGCGCAGAAAGCGACTAAAGCTCTCCTACTTTACTTAAAGTCAACAAACCTGAGCGACCACCTGTAGACTGTGTGTGCTCCGAGTGTGCGCGTGATTGTGTGTACCTTCTTTCTCTCTACAACCTCTTTTCTCCCCTTCATCCCTTCCCCAGTGCAGGGTAGCAAACCGCATGTGCGTCTGGTTAACCTCCCTGCCTTTGCTTGCGTCTTTATCTCTCTCTCTCTCTTGTCGAGAGGAGAGGGAGCAATTTGTAGCGGACTTTGAGAATTAGGTGTAAATTCCAGTTCGCGTGCTGTGCTATGTTGTTTGGCTCGCACGTTCTCAAAAGCCTCGACTACCGATCGGCCGCATTTTCTTATGATAACGAGTGTTTCAGGGCCCCTTCAAAGCTCTCTGATGCGATCATTTCGAACGGCTTAATGTGAAGCGAGGTTCGCACGTGAATGCAAAGGTATGGACGTCCTGAGAACCTCGCCGGCATGACAGCATGTAAAGTTCGCTGATTGTATCCCTACATGTAAACGGCAGGGCTTGCGAAAGGGTTCGCAGTGTCTAATAGCGTTCACAGAGCGTGCAGGTGTGCGGACTCGTTCTAATTCTCGCTTCGTTCCTTTCGCATGCGTTCATCAGTGCCTCGTACCTCATCTCTAGTCAGCTTTCTTCCTTTTCTTTTTTTACCCTTGACGCGAGTCTTTGCTTATCCGTTCGTTCGTTCTCTCTACCATTCCGCGGTGCCCTCACGAAGCATCTCCACGGTGCGCAGATGGTTGGTGGGCCGGCGCGTGATAGCGGCTTGTTTGTCCGCGACGGGGTCCTGCGAAGTGGAGCCCGTGTGGTGGGGGACCACTCCGCTAGGCAAGATACGATTTTGATCAATTACGGTTTCCCAGTCGTGATGGTTTTAATTAGGACGACGGGGCTGAATTCCCACCGTGTATCCCTCCTCAGGGTTCTCCTCTCCCAGAGCGAGCGTTCATTATCGTCTTGTTTCATTTTATTAGTCCTTTTTTTTCTTTTTCGTGCCTCTTCCTCTGTCTCCCTCACGCGTGTCCATCTCATCTCGCTCTTCTGTTCTTCAGCATCCCCCAATCCTCCCACTGGAGCGCTCTTCTTTTCCGTAGCCGGGCTTCGTATATGCCCCGCACTGCTGCTGCATTTCCACCACGCAGTGCTAGCGGCCTGTATAGCCGCGTTAGAAACGCTCGGGTTTTGTGTCCGCGTTTTAAGCGCGCGCGTGCTTCGCCTGCTGCTGTTGCTTGCTGCCACTGCTTTGGCGTCTGTGTTGCCGTATAGCTCCGCTATTAAGCTTAGCCTGCCTCGACGTCGCCGGCGTAATTAGATCTCCCCGCTCGGTGTGTACGAGCCCGGTTCGTTATCGGGAGGACCAAACTGCGCACTGGAAAAATTGTAATCAACGTCTTTTGTCACGACTGTGCCCTCCCCCTCCCCCCTATTTCTCTCTGCTCCTTGCCCATTCAAGCCACCCCTGCACTAGTCCCCATCCTCCCCGCTGCTCCCTCCTTAGATGCATACCCTCTCCCAAAGCTCTCGTCCTCTCCTCTCGATCTGCTCCCCCCTCCTCCACGGGTCCCTCGCGTCTCGCGCTTCTCCGTATCTCCCTGCTGTTGTTCTCAACTGCTTGTTTGTTGCGCGCCTCTTTTGTATAGCTGCGCGTCCTGTGGCCCCGGCTTGCTGCGGCGCGCTGCTGCCGGTCGGCGCGTCCTCTCTGCGCACCAGGTTTAATGAGATACCGGCGAAGACCTCGCAGCGCGTCCCACTAGTAGTCCGCTAGCTCGTTTCCTGGGGCCTTTCTTGACGCGAAACAATGTTGTTGCCAGGGGCCCGTAGGCCTAATTCCCCGCAACTTTTGCTTCTCATTTCTAGTGTTCTTTTATTTTATTCATCTTCCGTCGCGCATTTGTTTTTCCCCACTTTCCGGCTGATTCGTGCCCATAGCTCCTAAGTATCGAGACCCCAAACCTTGTTTAGTTGATATTTGCTGTCTTGCTTCTGTTGCGTCTGCAGGCGACCCCCCCCCCCCCCACAAACATTTTTTTTATGTTTCAAACCTGCTGATCAAGAGAATGACAACCATGGCAAGACCTGGTAATCGATAGCGTTCTTTGCGCAATTTGCTGGGGATTTTCGGAGCTCGTCACACTCCAGCCATTCTTGAGTTGTCGAAGGACTTACAGCAACATAGAAAAAAAAACGATTCGAGAGGGTGAGGAAATATTTTGGAACAAACAAACGGGATCCTACGTGATTGATTTTTCAGGTAAATTCTCAGCATTCGCAGATAAGAATACTTCTCCAACCACTGTCCGATATATTAAAGCAAACGCAGTTAAATATGTACAGAAAATGTACGGCCGATTTCGGGCAAAAGCGTGAAACACGAGAACTTCAATACTGAAGCATGCTGACTACGTTGCGCGGCATGTCCAAAATATCGACAATGCAGGGATCATTCATGCTCTTTGAAAACTCATGTGCCCGTGAACAAACTGATGATCGCTTTCGTAATTTTTCTCCAAAAACAACATTAATAATAATAATATTATTAATAATAATAATAATAATGATAATAATAATAATAATAATAATAATAATAATAATTTCTCAGATTTCACGTTCCAAAACAACTATACAATTATAAGAGAGACCGTAGTGTAGGCCGCAGCAAATGCCGACCACCTGGCGTTCTTCAATGTGAACGGACATCGCACAGTAGACGGGCTTCCATCGATCGAAATGTGACCGACGCGGCCGGGTTCGAACCCACGACCTTTGGGACAGGAGCCGAGCCCCATCACCACTGCTCCGCCGCAGGGGACCGTAATTATACCCAACATTTGCTTTTAATAGGCACCGTTATCTACTGCACACTTACAGAAGTCAGCTTATGTTCTGAATACTAGGGCGTGAATATCATTTTATAATAATTGTAAGAACGACTGTTCGTTATTCTTATGCGGTGCCGAAAAAAGAAACTCGAGAGAAAATATTTTGGTGAGATAAACAGGCAATACACGTTTTTTGGCAACTATAATCGACGATTAGCATAAAAGTGTCGGTGGATACGTAGTTATGTCATTGTTCATGTATTAGTGACAGGCTGTTTAATTATTGTGTTTCTGTTATAAGATTGTCCCACCGCGGTGGTCTAGTGGCTAAGGTTCTCGGCTGCTGACCCGCACGTCGTGGGATCGAATCCCGGCTGCGGCGGCTGCATTTCCGATGGAGGCGGAAATGTTGTAGGCCCATGTGCTCAGATTTGGGTGCAAATTAAAGAACCCCAGGTGGTCGAAATTTCCGGAGTCCTCCACTACGGCGTCTCTCGATATCAGATGGTGGTTTTAGGGCGTTAAACCCTACAAGTCAAATCAAATCTTTTATAAGAATACGGAGTGGAAGTTATTTGTTCGTGCCCTTACATTCAGTAGCACTTCAACAGTAACCCAACTTGTACAACACAATCACAAGTCGACACCGCAAAAACGGATAACACGAGAGACGAAAAACCGTTTTCCTTTTATTCAAGAAAAACAGCACATATAGGAATACAGAAGAAACCACGTAATGCCAGGTATGCTGAAAGCAAGACCCGTAGATATAACGCTATGACCAGGTGTCGTAATCCTAATCCCTCTTTCTAATCCGATAAACGACTAGCTAGCGGATTTACTTCCTACCTTGCCGATATACTGTGCTTCGAAATTTTTATGGGTCATGTGGTCTTTTTGCCTACAAAATATTATGTTCGTATTGGCAGAGACAGGATAGCCCTTCAGTGTGTCCCCATGTCAGCAAGCCCACCTTTCTTTCACTCCGCCCCCAAAACATCGGCGCATGCACCATTCATCTGTGCAAGAGAGTCATGCTAGGTGTTTTTCGTTCTAACCACGAGTATTGAATTGAACGGAATTTTTTATATTTCTATATTTTTACAAAGCATGCAAACACTGTGAGGACCATAATCACCTGCCAGTTTGGGTCCGAAAAACAATGTTTGACAAAGGCACTTCGGTAAAGCGCAAAAATATTAGACTATATAACATGGCGTTAGTAGTCAGTAAACAAACAATAATGCACATGAAATAATTGCACAAAAGAATAACCACACAAAAGAAGAAAAGGAGATTCTATGTATATACATAAGAAAAAAGAGGAATTTCTCGTCATAATAAACATAGCATTCACAGATTAGTTGTTTCTCCTAAATAGTGATTTTTGAGCACTGCTAAAGAGTTTGATGACATTTCCATTAAAAAATGTGCAGCATTCCAGATTTTAATAGTGAACTGTAACAAGCGTTCGCCATTTCCTTTGTTAGTCCTAGGAACTTTCCAGTTACCAAGGGCTCGTCATCTGGTGAAACACCATGAAGCGTGAAACAATGACACGTGAAAAGGGTGCTTGTGACCGACAACAGTGTATACATGTTTGGCCAATTTTAATTTCGATAGGAGGTCGAAGGGCAGGCTAAGTAATCGGGAAAACAAAGTTTTGCTGGAGTCATTATACTTGGAATCAGTAATGATTCTCGCATCACGTTTTTGAAGTCGTTTTTGAACCAGCTGCAGGTAAGTTCTGTACGTGCTGCCCCGCGACTCAGCAAAATACGAGAGGTAATGGAGAATAAAAGCAATAGTCAAGTATTCGCAGGGTAGTAGTGTAGAAGTGTTTGCAAGTCTTTGTAAGCAAATGACACTCTCAGGCTGATTCGAAACACTCATTTTGCATATGTGTTGGCTAATGTAAGTTGTTGCCAGTAGTGGCTACAACATATTCAATTGTAGTTACTTTCTCAATCACGGAGCCATTAGTCTTTATGTCCGTATCATTCGCATTGATACATTTCAAACGACAGTGAAAGGCGATACATTTAGACTTATTAGAACTGACAGATAGTTTATTACTAGAAAACCAGTGAGCAACCGTCTTGAATTCAATTCTCGCCTTTGATTCAAGACCATTTAGATTATTAGCTGTGACAATTATGGTAATACATGTATCGTCAGCGTACATCAGTACGTTAGAAGACTGCAACTTGGTGCGTGAGGTAGGTCACTGATATAAAAGTAGAATAGGAAAGGTCCCAAAACTGAACCCAGGGGAACACTGATAAAGAAGCTCATGGAAGACATGAAATCATTTATTAACATGACTTGAAGATGAGCTTGGAGACCATTCTAAAAAAACTTCGAATATGGCTCCACGGAAACTATACTGCGATAATTTGTTTAGTAGGATACATTGGTCCACGGTGTCCAATGTTTCTTTTTGGTTCACAAAATGACTTCTATGAACTTATTTTCATTCATTGATGCGTTTATGGCTTGATTAAAGCTCGTAACAATGATGGAGGTAAAATAGTTTCGTCTGAATCCATGTCGCTGATTGGAGAGCATCTCGCAATAAATTTATAGAAATGGTTGGCGAGAATCCTTTTCGGAGATATTGCTTATTATGCTCAAAAAGTGTATTGGTCTGCAATTTGACGAGTGAGAAGGATCTGCACTTTTATATCTTGGGATGAATTTTGTAGTTTTTAAACAAAAAAGCTACACTGCTGCGTGTATAGAGTGGTTAAATAGGTGACACACGACTGGTCTGAGAAGATTTTAATTTTATTTTATTTAATACAGATATTTCATCTAATTCTGCTGACCTCTTTCATTGACATTTGCAATACAATAGGTCTAATTTGCTCAAGGTCGCTGCCGTAGGTTACAAAAGAAAACTTGATTGTAAGTCGAAAGATCATACCCATGAATAGAAAGAGAGAGAGAGAAAACTTTATTTGCGCATAACGCGGAGCATTCCAAATGGTCGGGCCCCTATTCCAGGGCTCCGCTGGCCCTAGCCATCATCTCTACCCGTTGGACCAGCCAGCGCTGATCAACAATGGCCGAGCTGGACAGCAGCGCCTCCCATTGTTCCTCTGTGTTGTTCATGTTGTTGTGTTCTTCATTGTGATGCGTACACTCCCACGTGATGTGAAACAGAGTTGGTGTGGCCCCACACCACGGACATATATCTTTGTATGCTGTGGGGTAGAACACATGCAGCCTGTGTAAGTTCGTGTATGTGTTTGTTTGGATTCTGCGTAATGCCACCGATTCCATTGCTGTGAGTTTCTTATGCGGTGCTGGATACACTTTTCTATTGTCCCTGTAATACTGAAGAATCGCACCAAAGTTAGGGTCTAGGGGAGTTGGATCCTTTATTGCAATGTGCAAGGAAGCTCGGTAATTTGTGAAGCCTCGAGCCGCCTCATCCGCAAACTGGTTCCCGGGGACGCCCTCGTGCCCTGGCGCCCAGATAATGGTTTGGGTGTATTCAATTGGGAAGTCCTTGTGAGCTTTGGTTAGAATTTGGAAAGCCTTCATACATATTCTACCTTTTTCGTAATTTCTACATGCAGCCTTCGAGTCTGTGATTATTGTCATTGGGGTTTTTCGCTCCCTGCCCTCCTTGATTGCCAGCGCGATCGCTATCTCCTCCGCTTCTGTGATAGAGGCTTGGGCTATGGAGGCACAACTTGTGACGTTTCCTTTTCGGTCTGTGACCACGGCCACCATGTTCTTTGCATTTACCTGATATGGTGCAGCGTCAGTAAATCTCGCCGTATTCAGATATTTTGTCTGTTTATCTATGTAAGCGGCTCTTGCTTTACGTCTTCCAGCATGTAAAACTGGGTCCATATTCTTCGGTAGAAGGCATATTTTGTACCAGGCTCTGACTGAGCACGACAATTCCTTAGCTCTTCCATGTGCCTGTACTTGTTCGCCGAGGCCGATCCTCTGAAGAAGTTTTCTGCCGGTTGGCGTCTGTAGCAGGCGGTTAATCTGGGTGGTTACTTGTGCCTCAGCCAACTCATCAAATGCATTGTGAAGTCCGAGCGCTAATAGCTTCGCAGTTGAAGTGCTTTGTGGTAGTCGCAGAGCCGCTGTATATGCCATCCTTATTATTTTGTCTGCTTTTTCTTACTCCTCCCTATTCATGTTGTGGTAGGGTAGCGAGTATGTTAGTCTGCTGATGACTAAGCTCTTTACCAAACGAAGACGTCTTGTTCTTTCAGTCTAGCACGATTGTTCGTTATTCGAACTATCATACGAACAATTTGTTGAGCTGTTCGTTTAAGCATATTCAGTGTGTGGAGACATCGCTGATTGGACTGTAACCACATCCCTAAGATTCGAACAGTTGTTTTCTCTGGTATAATATTGCCGTCTAGCTTGACCTCAAGGCGGAGGCTCGGGTCTGTCCTTTGTTTTTTTACTCTTGGAGAACCGAATGAGTTCCGATTTGTCTGCTGAGCACTGAAGCCCCCTTTCTTTAGTGTAATCTTCGATGGTTTTAGCTGCCAGTTGAAGCCGCTCTTCTTTTTCCGCCAAGCTACCCTTGGTTGTCCATACAGTGATGTCATCCGCATAGAAGGAGTGTCGGATGTCGGGAATACCTTCCAGTTTTTGGCTAGACCAATCATGGCTATGTTGAAAAGCGTAGGCGAGATCACAGCGCCTTGTGGTGTGCCTTCGCTCGGTGGGTGGAAGACATTGGATTTGTCTTCTCCTAATCTGATAACAGCGGTTCTTTTAGTAAGGAAGTTCTGTACATATTTGTACGTCCTTTGACCGCAGTTTGTCGCTGCTAGCCTATCTAATATTGCCTTATGGCTTACGTTGTCAAAAGCGCCTTTTATGTCGATGGCCATGACAATGTTTTCTCCTGCTTTTGGAACATTTGTTAGTACTTCCTCTTTTAAAAGCAGAAGGATGTCCTGTGTCGAAAGGTTCGAGCGGAAACCAAACATGGTGTTTGGCAACAAGTTATTTTGTTCAAGGTGCCGTTGAAGTCTGGTATTTATTAATCTCTCAAACACTTTGCCTAAGCACGAGGTAAGAGAGATTGGCCTGAGGTTTTCTATTACCAATTTCTTTCCTGGTTTGGGTATCATAATTATTACAGCATGCTTCCATTGCTGAGGTGTAGTGCCATTCACCCAGTGTTTGTTCATGAAATTTAGAAGCGCTGTTATGGCTTCGTCATTCATGTTGCGAATCATGGCATTGGTGATTTGGTCCGCCCCAGGCGCTGTGTTGCGTTTCATGCTGACGATTGCCGCTCTTACCTCGGCATGCGTGAAAGGTGCATCCAGTTCTGAGTTTGGGAGCCCAGTGTATTTAGCCTGGTAAGGGGCTGTGATGGCTCGGGCGCCGAAACACTTAATATAGATGTCTTGAAGCAGCTCATCTCGTGTGCCTGGATATGTGTGCAATAATCTTTCTAGAAATTTTTGTCCTTCGCGTTTAGTTTTCAGAGGGTCAATCATGGCTCTTAGGATATTTCATGTTTTTGCTGTTCCTAGGGTTCCATTTAGTGAATCGCAAAATTGTTCCCAGTTGGCTGTCGCGAGTTGATTAGCGTACTGTTCGGCTTTCTGCGTTATTTCTTCAATTTTCGCTTTGAGTTTCTTATTTCGCTTTTGCCTTTTCCATCTTTCAGTGATGTTTCTTCTTGCTTCCCACAGGTGGAGAAGGTGAGCGTCTACTTCCGGGGTATCATCTGTTCTGGCGACAGTTTTGGTGTACATTTGCTTTTTATTTCGAATTACTTTGCACCGCTCGTCCAAGTCGTCTATGGCGGTCACGTGCGCTTTTAGCGCTTTTCTATATGCGTGCCAGTTTGTAATTTTGGCTGTGCCGATGTGTTTGCGGATTCGGCCGGTGCAGATTGTGGTGCTTAGTATGTAATGATCACTGCCCAGGTTTTCAAGGGTGTTGTACCAGTCCACGCTGTGGCAGTTTTGTACTATCGTCAAGTCCGGACTTGTGCCCATGGATACGCTGTTGCCTATCCTCGTTGGTATTGCAGGGTCAGTTAACAGAGTCATTTCCAGTTTCTCTATTTGTCTTGCAATATTCTTGCCTTTGGTGTCTTGCATCTTATATCCCCAGCTTGCATACTTGGCATTAAAGTCCCCAACCATGATTAATGGATTCCCTTTCGCCAGTTTTGCTGTCTCTTGAAAGAGCTTGTCGAACGTTGCTCTCTTTTGTCTTGGGGGACTATAGATATTAAGTATGAAGGCGCTCTTTCCATGGCTCCCTTTGTAGGTTATTTCTGTTATGATATGCGGGATATCCGCCTCTTCAATGGGCTGATGACATATTGCTGTAATTGAGTTATGGACTAATGTAGCAACTTTCCATTCTGCGTCCCCGGTACTATAAGTTTCGTAGCCCCGTAATTTTGGTTGTGTTCCGACTTCCTGGACTGCTATGACAGCAGGTGGCTTTTGTTTCGACGCCACCAGCTGCAACAGTTGCTCTTTTTTCCGCCGGAAACCACCCATGAATATAATTTTTAAATTTTTTAGCGTAAGTGGAACCAATAGAGACGAAGTACGTCTTAAATGATTTAGCCATAAAAATTTTCGCTGCTATTGTGAGTACTGGACATATGTGAAAAATTATAACTTCGTCGTCCTTACTTAGAATATCGCGTCTGGCTGAGCCGTAATGTCGAAATCTTAGCTGAAATTTGTCAGGAGTTTCAGGTTACCGAGTGACAACTAGCGATACGAACGTGTGCCGGGATTGCAATATCACCAAGCTGAAATACACGATAGCTGCTTGGTGTCACAGAAATTAGCTCTAAGCAAATTTATATTTAGAATTAGCTCTAGCAGATGGATGAAACCGACTATAGTGCTGTAGATTGGTCAGATTGATCATTGCATTAACCCCCACTTGACAAGCGAATGTGGCAAACAGCGTTTGTGGCGCAAGGAACCACAAGTTTTCATGACTAATGCCACCATCTTCCTTGCCTGTCAAAAACCTTGCTCTTGCCTTTTCTTCCATATCCTTTCTACCATTGCCCATTTCCCCACTCCTCGTGTAGGATAGCCAACCGATTCAAAACTTGGTTAAACTCTCTACCTTTCCTCTTTACTTCTCTCTCTCTTTCTCTCACTCTCTCTCTTAATTTCGGAACCGTTTCTTGCCGCCGAACAAATGCTGCTTATCTTAAAAGGCACAAAAAACGCTATATGTATACCTTGAGAGCAAAGCACACTATTACCTCCTTAAACCCATGTGACATCTTGTGTAAACAAGGCACGTTTGACAGCAAACAATTACTTCATTTCTTTTGTTTGCTCAATACTATTCTATCTCTGCTTCGTGATGTTTTCTCATTCCATAAGTTTAATTCCAGTCGTCAGGATTGTAGAATCGAGATAATTTGCCCTTTCGAACCTTTTGATCTGTTCGTGTGGAAACATTCTGGCACGCGTTGAAGCAGCGTGAAAACAGAAGTTCATGCGATTTATTTTTATCAATGCCATATGACCCGAACAATAATACAACTGGGGCATCCTGGTTTTAGGCTTATACAGTAAGCACACATGGCTCCTGAATACTCTTAATTACAGGTCAAGTAAGATCAGTTAATCTTTATTTTGAATCTTAATCGTGAAATTCGTGCCACGTTCACACTCTTGAAATACATTCAGTACAACATTGCTGTTGCATATTAACCTGTCCCTTCCACATATCAGGACTTATCAGGACACAGCCCTGTCCACAAAACTAAGCAAGATACTGCTAAAAACAAGAGCTACGTTTGTCTCCGATACACACACAATCACACTGAAAGAAAAAAAAAGCAAGTTCATCTCCCTCTAAACGACAATAGACTCAGGGTAAATGGGCAGCACGCCACACATGTTCATGAATTCCAATAAATTTTTCTTCGGGACAAAACGCAATTTTACATACTCCATCAACTACTTATGGCGTAGAGAGGAATACGAGTCAGTGTCACCAATACTTACGACACAATGTTGCTAGGAAATCTTGTTCGTCTAAGCCGTAGCCACATGTTCCGAATTCTGGGCCAAAACGGGGTCACGAACCACAAGAAAGGTACTATGTTTTTGGAGGTTGTAGACACGACTAGCTGCCACGTATTACAACACGAACCAACATGAGCCTCAAAGAAACCAAACGCACATATAGTTCAAAGCAGAACCTAGGCACTAGTAGCCATGAGTGACATCACGATCGGCTTCATCATGTGAAGTGCATGACATGGGCGCTTGCGACAACAGTATACCGTAAAGCCAAAATCCTTCTCATTGAGCTGTTGCATGCTCGGCCTCTTTTCCAAAGCAGTTGGTACGCCGATTGATATCACATTTGGATTTGACGTGGTCAGCGACTTTGACTCGGATTTGACACGGTCAGTGGTCAATGGAATTGACGATCAATGATTCGCTTCCGGTGTCCATGTGACAGCCATTGAAATATTACGATATATGAGACGGTGTTTGAGTGATTCTATTTTCGTTATGTGCTCAAACACGTCATGTCGTGTATCTGTTACCACGTAACTGGCGCTTCCCTGCTTGTTGCTGCTGTTGTCCGCGAAGAGGGAAACGCACAGGCGTGCACTTTAGGGGCTGATTAGGCGATAAAGAACCACACATAATGTCGCACTGCACTTGTAAAACAAAGACTTCAGCAGTGCAGTACTACACGGTATGCCAGATTTTGGAAATCTCGAACTGAATACCACTAATGTTGAATTCCGAAACAGTTTGCGATTTTGTTATTTTTATTCTTCCGCAATGAACGAGAACATGGAATGGCAAGAACGGCGCTTGAGCCCTACTCTGAAGCCGCCCTTCTGGCATCATTTCGGTCGAGGGGGCCAACGTGATTCTTCCTGTTGTGTATGGTCTGTGGGCGTCGCTGTATACGAGAAATTCGCGTTTTGCTCTTTATCCCTACTGCCAACCTCTCACCGACAAAATAACACGCACGCAGTGCCTACAAGCTCATATACGCGCGCTCTTTGTACTAAACCTGCGAGCCGCATCAAGGCAGGACGCGATGCCCAATTGGATGCAAAGTCGAGCCAGCCACGCACGTGTGTTACGCGAGTTTTACCGCAGATGCCGCCGTGCCCGACCGTACAGCGAGCCCGATCTGCCACACAAACCCAGGCTGCGCGCCGGCTGGCTGCTCTCGGAAGGCACCAGTGTGCGGGAAGCGCCGGCGGGGCCGATATGTGCCGAAGGCTCCAAAGCAGATACTGATGACGCCCCGTTTTAAGGCGGCCGTTGTGAGCCGACGTCCTAAAGCCCCCCCTCGTCTTCAATCTCGGCGCTGTATACCTTTTCTCGCACATTCTTGATGGGAAAGCGGCACCGGCTCTCCTTCGAACTGCCTGCAGCCCTTGTTTTGCGCGAGGATCTGGAGCACCCAGCATCGGGTGCATTTCCAGCTTCTCTCTTTTATTGTTCGCTTCAACTGCGCAAGGGTGAAGCGGAGGTGACAAAAAACAACGATGCGAAAATAAGGAATATTTGTGTACGCCTGCAAGCTCGAAAATGCATGCACTGCCTCTTGATCCTTCTCGCATTTTCTCTTTGTTACTGATTTTCCACCATCTTTAGAGCATATATCGTGGTTCAGCGTTTTTTTGTTATTTTAACACATTGTCAGTACTTTCGTCGTGTTTGGTTGATCTTATGCATGAAATTTTGTACGTTCTGCTACGATAGTGTGTCTGTTGGCTTGTCCATGTCGCACCATCGCAGACCAAAGCATTCACGTGCCTTCGTGGTCTCATCATTAGTGGTCCCCTTTTTGTCGCCGCTACCACTATTCTCTCTCTCACTTTGAGAGATCGTAAGGAGCGCGATTTTCTTCTGAGAAATTTTG
Source organism: Rhipicephalus annulatus (assembly GCA_013436015.1). NCBI lineage: Eukaryota > Metazoa > Arthropoda > Arachnida > Ixodida > Ixodidae > Rhipicephalus > Rhipicephalus annulatus. The sequence goes on along the minus strand of WOVY01001072.1, from coordinate 71,227 downwards.
TACGTGTTCATAGGATATATTTATAACAGTAACACCAGCTCTACCCTCTTCCTTATGCAGGATTCGGGCCGGTTATCACAATGTCTAACGCGGAAAGCGTTATCGAATGAGGTGACACTCAAACCTATAGCACGCGTTAGCACTCTTCTAATAAGCGTCGCAACAGCCTCGCGCTGGTCGAATTGTCCACATCGTTATCTGCACTTTAGTGGAAGAGCTAATGCAGGCTTCCTGCAGTGGGCCCCCTCCTGCGAGAGCACTGAACTGTCATTGAAAGTGTAATGCAGCAATCCACTGTGGTGGCTTTGCGAATTATGTGGCTTTGTTGCTCAGCGCTTCGTACGGATTCGAATCTCAGCCTGAGCGACCTCGATGGAAGCAGAGAGGAAGAATGTTCGTGTACCGTGCCTGTGCTGCCCATTAAAGAACGACTAGTCAAAAAGCCGAAAATATACAGTATTCCTTATCTTGTGCGTAGTTTGGGCTCACCGGTACACGTAGCTCTATACCCCAAGTGGTCGAAACTTCAGGAGTCCTCCACTATGGCATCTCTCATAATCATATGGTGGTTTCGGGACGTTAAACCCCACATATCAATCAAATCAATTGACACGTAGCTCTATACGTCAAAGGAAATGAGGTGACGATTACGATGGCCACAGTGGTACGAAACGTGAGCACTTTAACTGCAGCGAAATGCAAAATATTTCATGCTAGAAATCACAGTGGAGCCAAAGAATTTTTGCACATACTGGCACGGAAGAACGACAAGTGGAAGGCAGGGAGGTTCAGAAGAGACCTCAGCCCGGTTGACTAAACCGCACTCCTGAAACGGCAGGACAGTAATTTGAAAACGGAGAAGGGCCGTAGAGGGGACTCCGGACAGGTTTTATGACACCAACACAAAGTGAACTTGAGTTTTAACACGACGTAAAGTGACGTTGAGTGACATTACGTCGAGAAGCACAACGCACGAGACTGACGTAAAGGTCGCGTCGCGATGAAAGCTCGTCCTCCCTGCGTGGAGGGAGCCCAGTCGACTCTGCAGGCATTTTCATTAGAGCTGTTCATTCTCTCTCACACACATCGCAATTCTTTCTCGGCCAACAGGAAGTTGAGCGTTGCCTCGAATGGGCCGAAAAACCGATTCAAGAACAACGAAAGCTCACAAAAAGAAGGTAATGGTTCAAGTTAAGAGTTGTATAGGATCCATATTACATCAGAGCGTCAGTTTCTAAACACAATGGGTCAATTAACTCTCAGAATAATATAATGAAAATTAACTGAACGCGGTCCCTGAAAGAGCAGATGGGTTGGGTGAGGTAGGATAAAGTTTATTGAAATCAAGTGGTTTCTCGCAAAGACCTCATTTCGTGGCAGCTGCTGGTGGAGCAGAGCTCGAGCAGACGCTTATTATTGTAAATTTTTTTTCTACGTGGCCTTTTAGATTGACTTTGGTGGCACGACGGTGCCCTGCCGAGGTTTATTGCAACAAGCACGCAGAGTTCAGCGCTGCTGAACTCGCCGGGAGCGCTTAAATTATTTGAATCTCTTTACCTTGCTATCTGCCTGCACTTTGATTTGCAGCGCCTAAACGAAACAAGAGAATAATTAAGGCCGCTTCGCACTTGTGTCGAGCATCAAGAAAGTGTGGAGCTGTGGGGGTCTACCTTGGTTTTCTTTATTTTTCTCTTCATTTCTTCCCTTCTTTGTTTCCTTTTCTCGCTATGTCTTTTTTTCTGTCTTTTTGTACCTATTGCTATGGTTTCTTTTCTCTTCGCTTTTTTTCGTTCCCTAGTTCTAGTTTCCTCTTTGTTTCAATCCGTTTCTCTTTCTGCCTATTCAATTTTCTTTCTTTCTCTTTTTTTACTATGTTTAACTCTCTCTCTCTTCCCCTCACTCTAACTCATTTTTCCCACTCCATGACATACTATACTATACGAGGGTATAGTTTGCTCTGCCAGCGCGACTCGATAAACGACTGGTTGTGATTCCCGCCTTCGGACCTTTGGTAGGTGAGTTTGAATTCTGCCTGTAGAATGTTTTACCAGAATTCGTCCTCCTTTCTACCCCTTTCTTTTCACGCACAGCCATAAGCTATAACGGAGTGTCATGTCGTGACAAGTGCCTCCCCTAGCCGTGCATCGAAAACACTCACATCATATGCGGAAAGAAAAGGAAAAAATAAGTTAAGAAAACGAAAACAATGTGCCCTATCTTACGCGATGAGGACAAAATTGATCTTGTGCGTTCTCCAAGGCTTAATGATGGCTGAGTAACTGTTTCAATGAGACTAGCAGCAATTTTGGTAAGGAATTCGAAAGAAACCTAAATTTTTAAGTAGGACAGTGAGCGCTGAAGTCGAAGACCAAAAAAGCGAAGGAAGAAAGGTGATCCAGGACGCCAGAGAGCAAAAAAAAAAGCGTAGAATGATTACTGAAAAAAAAAATCAAAATCATGTTGATCGGGTTTTTTTTTTTTGCGGCCGTTGACTAGCGCACCACATATTTCTAACCGAAGATCAAACTGTTCAGTGTATCTTTCTACATGTTTAGGAGGCTCTTAATCACCTGAAATAAAACCACTTGGTTTGAAAAAAAAAAACGTGAATGGTGCGGCGTGCTATTTTTAACGCGTTCTGACCTTACTGGGAATAAAAAAGATAAGGAGTGGTCCTTGATTGTATCATGAATGACCCAACCGTCGTTTTATTACCAACCAGACTCCAACTGCTAGAGAAGTGCGAAACAGTAGAGAATGTAGATGCTGCACTGTTCACGTTCTTTTCAATCGCCATAGTATCCATGCGCGGCCTGCTAGCGGGCACGTCAAAGGACAAGCTCTTCTGCACCACTTCGATGCCGCTCTCCCCTTTACATTGGCAATGCGTGTGCTTTTGATAGGCGATTCCATCACTGTCAGCTGCAATCTCCTCCCTGCTCGGCGAACTTAGGAACCAGTAATACTTTTCTCTATTTTCTCACCTCCCCATTGGGCTTCATGCATAGCCTATCAAATATAGGTTCACATTATGCACTGTGAGAACCATATGATTGTATAATAACCAACCCCATATGTAACATATGTAATACCCGTTCAAGGTCCTTCAGGAAATAATTAATGAAAGGCTGTTCAGAACAGTGATGAATTGATCTAGTTTGTGGCTGTTATGACTTCTTAGTGTGGTATGTATTAAGAAACGATAATAAAACAACCACACGTTTGTTGATCTCACTTCTTTATAGCGAGAGAAAACTTAACCATGCCCTCAACTCAGTAAACTGTGGCGGAAAGCAAGGTCCTGAAAGATGACGCCCACTCAACCGTGTTAAATGTAGGCAACTCACTAATGCAAATTGTTGTTAACCTTATTTCTCTCGGTGCTCTCTCGGCCTTTCACCCGTCTTTCCTCCCATCTGATCACTAACGCTTGCATAGGACGTCGCAAGGTACGAATCAACCAGCTGTGAGCTTGAGCCCCAACTGAGGTCTTTGACAATGTATTCGTCTGGTTTTCGTTTGTCAGTACACGGCTCAAGAATGAACCACTGAAATGCAAATTAGGGCTCCGTAATACGGATGGTGAGGCAACCATTTCAAAGGAAACGTCCTGGCGGCTCAGACGCTCAAGAGATTAGGACTTTCTAAGGATAGTTTAAAAAATGTATCATGAGATGAAAAAAGTGTATTTAATATAGAGAATGAGCTGAATGGAGCCACATTCATGTACGTGACGATTTGTGCAATCAAGCTTTTTTCAAAGTTCAGCAAAAACCCTTGGCGCAGGTCTTGCGCAACCTTAAATGTGGTCTATCAAAAGGGCCCTGCAGTACTTCTTGAGTTTGGTCAGTGAGCGCTGTCGATCGGTGACCGAGGCCCCCTTGAACACGCCAGCCCTAGAATTTATACGTATTTCAAAGTCAGCACGAAATCGCTTCCTCTTCTTTCTACAAATATTACCATATATCCAAATTAGTGCGCCATATACCAATGTCTACGGCGGTTGGCTGATTTTGGAATAGTGAGCAGCGTAGTTATCGTGGCCACCGTAGGATGACGCCACGTGCCCGCACGCTCACTCGTGACTGATCACGCTGAAAGTAATCCAGGCGTTCGAAGAAAAAAAGAAAGAAAAAGAAAGTGCCCGGCGTCGTGACGCGTGCTGACGGAGGAACGCATCTACTTCCCTCCTTGCCACCCCCCTCACAGCGTTTTTTTGTGCGCGCTCACTAAAGGAGGGTGAAATCAAGCGTGTGACATATCCTGTGACGTCGCTCATACTTGACGATTTCTAAAAAATTTCGTGGCATGCAAATGGTGAACCGCCATGCGCTAATAGATATAACTCAGAGAAGTGCCGGGCCCCTAAAAAAAGACAGGTGCAATCTCCTTAATAAACAAAAAAATTTATTTGTTTCACTTGAAACTTCGTTAAACTACTCAAATATAAGTTTGTCCGCCGCAAAACTTGTACCTATCTTATATACTTTGCAGTGCTAATCACAATTGCCAAAAATATCAAGTTAACATAAATAAAATTTCTCATTTGTTTTAAACAAAAAACTATTGCCAATAAGTAGGGTGACTGATTCAAGAACTTATTTCACAAAACATATGCAACTCCATTTCTCATGAAGCTTTCGTAACAGACAATAATTGCACGAGGTTGCTTTGATTGATTGATGTGTGGGGTTTAACGTCCCAAAACCACCATAAGCACAAGGTTGCTTGAAAGTTTGCTATAAATAATTTAGGGGAGTTACCATTATAGGACACTCTATAAAAAAGAAGGCAGTAAAAAGTTAGCAACTGCAGCATTTGGCATTTTCATATTACATTCGCTACGTGGCGCTAGCTTTTCACAGTCTGCCGCGGCGGTCTAGTGGTCTTCGTGCTCGACTGCTGACACGGAGGATGCGGGATCAAATCCCGACCGCGGTGGCCACATTTAGATACAAGCAAATTGATTTTGATGCCCGTTACAGAACACCCGATGGTCGAAATTTCTGGATCCCTCCACTACGGCGTCTCTCACATTCAGATCCTATAGTTTTGGCACGTAAAACACCTATAGCTATTATTAAGCTAACGTTTTTCTACTATACAAATATATGAAATGTAGTAGACATCATTACTCCTAAATGTGCCACGAGTAGCAAAGTCTACATGTGTATAAAACGGCTTTGTAAATGTTACTTCCGGTAGTGTACGTAGTATTAAAGGACTCTGGTAGTATGTTATGGTGTAATTGTGACACTACATATATCATGGAATTTTAGGGAATCTCTAGTCTTCCCATTTATGTTGCAATAAACGTTTTCTGCTTCGACATGGCACTCGTATATGCCAGTATAGAAAGGTACGAGCATCTCTGTTGAAAACATCCGTTATGTGCCTTAGGTCATGAGGCTCGCCGGTATAACGGGTACTACCCCAAAGTAGAATTACAAATAGACAAAAAGTTGCTTTCTAAAGAGTATATTTTGTGTTATAACCACGATTATCTGCGCTTGCTTATGCGTGTGCTCGACAGTTTGTTCTTGTCTATATGCGTATACATTATTTTGGGAAGTTGTCATTGGGTTGCATGAAGTAAATAAAGTAATTGCATGAAATAAATAAAAACTCACAAATCCTGTTTACAAATATGTGGCTGACGCGTATCGAATCACCGTATGAAATGTACACACTTTGCGAATGAGTCGCTTCTTATATGTATTCGCATGTATCAACCTGTGAGACTAATATCGTATGGTGTCCGATTGAATTGCGATGGAAGTCGACTTCCGTCTCTCTCCTTCTGCCGGTGCGTGCAACGCAGGGCAATGTGCAGGAAAAATGCTAGCGTCTGCTACTGCAGGCAAATCTCGCACGCAGACGTTCGCAGATCCTTTTACTGTTGTCAGCGTGGATAAATGTGCCAATCCTGTTTTATGTTGCTTTATATGTGTGTTTCCGGGAACGCTGCAGCTTATTCCGAACTCGCATGCTTTGGGAAATAGCATGCTTAAACCAACGTTACTAGAATAGCTATTCTAGTAACGTTGGCTTCAACCGCAAGCTTCTTGGGAATTGCATACTTCTTGGGAAATAAATTGGGCATGCTGCTCATATTGACATGAAACGACAATGTGAGCAGCATGCGCAATTGCTGACTCAAGTTCGGCAGAATGGATGCTAATGGCAGATAAGAACACATTGTTGTCGAGTACAGCCAGCTTTGAAGTAACAGTGAAATGTTTTGCGAGCCCCCCCCCCCCTCCTCCGAAAAAAATCCGTGCAGTAACGTTAACACATGAAAAGGCAGCTGCAACGAAAAGAGGTTTCTTCGCGATGAACTCCCCGCGTGAGAACGGCTGCACTTGCACAATTGGCCGCAGACAATGCTTTCTTTGTACACGTTAGCTTCGATTGAGCATCTTCAACTTCAAACCACATCCTATTTCACAAAGTGTAAATGCCTTTCAAGGGAATGAGCTGCGTTTGCGTGAACTGCACGCTTGAAAAATGAAGTGATACGCTACTGTTGCATTCATATAAGGGCCCCTAAACCACCTCTGGTAGTTTCTCGCATGCCTAATAAACACGTGCGTCGAGTTAAAAATTCCTTCATGGTTTATGCATACTTGATGCATATAACACAGCACCGCAACAAGCCACGGACGCGCTTTTCGGTATCCCTATAGCGTTGGATTATGAAGGCGAAATGCTAGAGGTGTGTGTACTTCGCGATGTCAGTCCACGTTAAAGAACACAGGATGGTCGAAATTTGCGGAGCTCTACCCTACGCAAAGTGGACGATTGGGCCACGTGGGCCTTGTCTGCTTGTCGTCCTTGTTTTCTACGACTCAGAATACATCGATCTTCCCTATACGTGGTGCATGAGAATTGCATAGTGGTTTGGACACTTAAAGCCTCCCGATATTAGTATAAGGCTAAAAGGCCTCTTACGTGTTCACCTAAGATAACTGGAAGGTGAAAGGCATCCCTCGTAACTACATTACTGTGCGCCATTACCCCGCGAACGACATTTCTTGATTTTTTAGTCATACAAACGCCGCAAAGATCAAGTGAACGCGAAGCTTGCTTGGTCACTTCGTCCGCATAAATTAGTTCAATCCGCTCATGCCGGCCTTTCATTCAACGTCATGTTTGCATGATACACATGAGGATTTGGCCGTAATAAGCGATTATTAATTAATATAATATCAGGTCCCGACTTGCGTGCCTTATACATGTTCACCGCTTCCAGTTAACTCAATGCCGTCTTCGCCCAGCAATTCTTAAACCAATATTTATTGCAGCCGGTGCCCCCTTCTCAACCTACCGACGTCACAGGTGGGCGTCACTACAACCAAGTTCAACTCTTCAACCAAATTCAAGCTCTACATACTCTCTATGATTCACATTCCGGCCAAAAGGGAAATGTCTCTCGCCCTTAACTGAGTCCAACTTAGCCTTTATCCTAATGATATGATACACACAACCCACGTAGTCTAGTACACATAACCCAGCTTTATGCTCGGATGACCCTCCTTCTCACGCATTTGTTCACGCTCTCGAATCTGTTCAGAACCGTGCGGCACGGTTTATACTGTTTAACTATTCATACACATCAAGCATCTCGGCACTAAGAGCAGAGATTAACTTATCCGATCTGGCTCAGCGCCGCAAAATCGCACGTCTTAACCTTTATCATAAATTCTTCCATTCTTTGCCTTTAGATAACCCATACATCAGAAGAGCCCACCGCATTTCCCGCAACAGTCACTGTAACGCAGTATATCCACCACAAGCCCATACTGTGACCTTTCATCAATCATTTTTCCTGCGCACAGCCCAAGACTGGAATGACTTGCCCACCGAATTCGCCACCATCATCGACACCCAAGCATTTAAACGGCTCATCGAAACTATCCCATCATAACTACCATTATATTGTTAGCCTTTGTAATACCGGCTCCCTCATGTAATATCCCAACCAGGACCTTTGAGGTAATAAAATGAATGAATGAATGAATGAATGAATGAATGAATGAATTTGTTCTCTACTAACTTTTTCCTGTCACGATCGATAGTGACATTGCGGGTTTTAAAGTGTCAGCAATATCGGATTTTTGCTGATTTCGAGTGGTCGCACTCCTACTTTGATGCTTCCTGTAAACTGACAAGTTGCGCGCACCTGTATTCTGACTAATCGGCTACTTCAATGTGGTTCCTACGTTGAGCGTATACGTTGTGGGTGGTTAGAGTGCATGAAAATTAAAGTGGAACAGTTTCTAGCTGCTAAAGAATAGACAGGTGCTGCCTTTAAGGCTGTATGCTATTTTGCTGACAATTTGGGGCAGTAAATAAAAAAAAACACTCTGGTAAATAGGCATACCAGAAGACAGTGGCCCTCAGACGGGAGTCAGCTGTACATATTAGTATTTACATCAATGGTTAGTCTAATATCGTAAAATAAAAAGAAGGAAGGTAAGCAGCGAATTATTTCTAGTTCTAGAAAGCGGCGAAAGGGAAACAAAAGTTCGTAAAAAGATATCAACTGTTCGCATCACTCACCACAAGCGTCAGCTTGAATTCCTTGACTCCAACGACTCTTGGCGCCCACTCTCGCACATAACGATAAGTCTACGCGACATGTTTAGCTCGCACGTGCTTCTGGTTATTGTCCTACGTTTGGAGAACTGGTGCTAGTGGGCGCCAATGTTTTGGGATAAATATTTGAAGTTTGCCTGTTTGTTTAGTGCAGTGTACAATTGTATTAGGTGCTGGATGTAATTAACATACCGAAGTACTTTATTCTAATAGTAATACAAATAATCTTATGGTAATAATGCTGGTTAAATAGGTCCAAGGCAAAAAGCTAGTAACAGTGCACGAAAGAACCTTTCCACGTTTAACTGTTTGCAAATCTACATGGTAAAAAGGTTGCCAAAGATAACAAGTGCCCATGGAAAATAGCAACAGCATCATTTACTAAATCTACGCTTGTCGTTTCAAGCTCTCTACCATTTTTTTCTAATTAGAGTGCAAACGTAAGGTACATTGATTCGGCCGTGAACAAACATAGATTTGTTTTAATGCAGTCAATTTTAACGAACTCCTAAATATGCAAGAGTGTAGGCCACATCAGTCAACATACGTTGCGGGTGAATTTAAAAAATGAAAACTAGCTAGAATTTTACGCTATGGGTGGCATGACTACTTTGACGTAAATTCAATCTTTGCGAGCGTTACGCAATACAAAGCGACATAGTGCAACACGCAAAACCTGCAGTATCAAGATATTTTTAAATATGCGTGCTGACGCGGATGCATACACCGACACACGTTAGGTCCCCCGCAAGAAAAACACGTCTAATAGCAATCATAACATATAATGATCCCGTAGTTGTTTAAATTAAGACGTACCGCTAATGAAGCTGCTTTAAGCACGTTAACCTATTAGCGCACAATGAACAAGCGTGCTAAAATAATGAACACAGGATAACAACAGGTCCCAGCATGCACGCCTTAGGCACGCAAGGCACGGATCAATTGCTAACCATTGATGTGAATACTAATACGTATAGCTGACTCCCATCTGAGGGCCACTGTCTTCTTCCATGTGTATTTACGAGAGTGTTGCTTTTTATTTATTACCTCAAAACGTCAGCTAAATAGCATACAGCCTTAAAGGCAGCGTCTGTCTATTCTTTAGCAGCTAGAAACTGTTCGCGTTTAATTTTCATGCACTACAACCGCCCGCGATGTATACGCTCAATGTAATAATCACATGAAAGTAGCTGATTAGTCTAAAAACAGGTACAAACAGTTAGAAGCCACATATGGTGTTTTTTTAATAGGGCAATTAGATTTTTAGACAACCAGCAAAAAAGTGAGGTTAGCTACGATTCTGGTGAAGTTGGGAGCTTATAGGCGGTCAGGTGGTTTTCTACATTGCTAATAAAATGTAACAGATCATCTACTTAGAGATAGCACAGCAGCCATGCATGCCATGAGAAATTTCGGTTCGAATAGAGATGTCGAATTATCCCCGATGGTATATCTACTTAAAATGCGTGAGCCAGTAATCGTTAAAGAAAGAGAGAGGTCTGGGGTGTGTCCTCACTGGCGACCATCTGCTGGTAATGCACTCCCTCACCACAGCAGGATTGGTCACCCTTGTGCAGTACCTGGCCACAACCTCCCATGAACACAGCAATTAACCATTGGCCCTCAGTCCCCAGCAGCTGCGAAGCAACTGTCCAAGGCGGCGTTCAGACCTGTGACGCGGCGGAGGGTGCTAAGAATCTCTGGGTACGAACAGGCCGCTATCAGAATCTGAACGTGGCTACTTTCAACACTAGAACGCTATCTAGTGAAGCCAGCTGTGCTATTCGAGGAATTAGAGGGTGTTAAATGGGATGTAACAGGGCTCAGCGAAGTTAGGATGACACGTGAGGCTTATACAGTGCTGAAGCATGGACACGTCTTATATGCTACCATGAATTAGTTGAGAGAAAAGAGCTAGGAGTGGGGTTTCTCATACACAAGAGTATCACTGGCGACACAGAAGAATACTATAGCATTAGTGACAGGGTGGCAAGTATCATAATTAAGTTAAACAAAAGATAGAAGATGAAAATGGTAAAGGCCTACCCGCCTACATCGAGCCATGATGATATTTAGTTCAACGCTTTTATGAAGACGTAGAGTCAGCCATTAATAAAGTAAAGACACGGTATACTATTATTACGGACGACTTTAATGCCAATGTGGGCAAGAAACAGGCTGGAGACCATGCAGTGGGGGAATATCGCATCGGCTCTACAAATGCCAGAGGGGAGTTATTAGCAGAGTTCACAGAACGAAATAGTTTACGGATTATGAATATCTTTTCAGAAAACGGGCTAACCGTAAGTGGATGTGGCGAAGTCCTAATGGCAAAACTAAAAATGAAATTGACTTCATTCTGTGTGCACACTCAGACATTGTACAGGATGTAGAAGTAGTTGGCAAGATTAGATGCAGTGGTCATAAAATGCTAAGAGCTCGTATTCACCTAAATTTAAAAAAGCAAAGACAAAAATGGATACACAAGAAGCCAAATAATGAACTGGCGGTGAGAGAAAAATACAGGAATTCATAGTTTTGTTTCAGAATCGATTCGGAGGACTGAGTGAGGTAACCAACGTTAGCGTTGACACAATGAACGATAATATTACTAGTGCAATCAAAGAGTGAGCCATTGAAGTTGGAGGTTCAGTCACTAGACGGGAAACTGGCAAACTATCTCAGGAGACAAAAATCTTATTAAGAGACGACAAACGATGAAAGCCTCAAATGCAATCGACAAAATATAGCTAGTGGAGCTTTCGAAGCAAATCAATAGGCGTAAAGTAGCCGACATCTGGAGGTATAACATGGAAAGAATTGAGCAGGCTGTAAAAAGTGGCAGAAGCTTAAAAGCTGTGAAGACAGACTTGTGCATAGGCAAAATTCGAGTGTGTGCATTGAGAAACAATGAAGGCAATGTCATAACTAATATGAATAGGATAGTCGAGATGGCGGAAGAGTTCTACAGAGAGCTGTACAGAAGCCAAAAGAACCAGGATGGTATTGGGAGAATTGCAATAGTCCAAGAGAATTCGACATCCCACCAGTAACGACCGAGGAAGTAAGGAAAGTCCTAGAAGTAACGCAAACAGGCAAAGCCACTGGTCGGGATAAAGTAACAACGAATCTCCTGAAAGATGGCGGAGAAATTGTGTTAGAAAAATTAGCCACCTTATATACAAAGTGTGTCTTGACGGGAAGGGCACCAGAGTTTTGGAAGAACGCCAACATCATCTTAATTCATAAGAAAGGAGGCGTCAAGACCTTGAAAACTTACAGGCCAGTCAGCTTACTCTATGTTCTCTACAAAATATTTACAAAAAATAGCTAATAGAATTAAGACGATATTAGAGTTCAATCAACCAAAGGACCAAGCAGGATTTAGTACTGGCTACACCACAATAGACCATTTTCATACTATCGATCCCGTAATAGAGAAATGCGCTGAATACAACCAACCCCTAAACATAGCTTTTATAGATTACCAGAAGGCGTTTGACTCAGTCGAGACATCAGCAGTAATGCAGGCACTACGTAATCAGGATATCAAGAAAGCCAACATAAACATACTAAGAAATCTACAGAGGATCCAAAGCCACCGTAGTTCTCCATAAAGAAAGTGAAAGAATCCCAATAATGAATGGTGTAAAGCAGGGCGACACGATCTCTCCAATGCTATCCACCGCGTGTTTACAGGAGGTATTCAGGACCCTAGACTGACAAGAGTTAAGGATAAGAGTTAATGGAGAGCACCCTAGTAAACTGCGATTCCCTGATGACATTGCCTTGATGAGAAACTCGGGGGAGGAATTTCCGTTCATGATTACTGAACTGGGCACATAAAGCATAAAAGTAGGTCTGAAAATTTATATGTACAAAACTAAATAATATGCAACAATCTTGGCAAAAAACGGCCCTTTGTGATACGTGGGGAGGAGCTGGAAGTTGTTAAGGAGTATGTCTACTTAGGACAGGTAATAAGCGCGGAGCCGAACCACGAGATTGAAGTAACTAAAAGAATAAGAATGGGGTGGAGCACATTTCACAAGCACTCTCAAATTATGACAGGTAGATTGCCACTATCTCTCAAGAGGAAGGTATATAACAGCTGTATCTTGTCGGTACTTAGCTACGGAGCAGAAACCTGGAGACTTACAAAGAGGGTTCAGCTTAAGTTGAGGACGATGCAGGGAGAGATCGAAAGGAAAATGGTAGGTGTGACCTTAAGAGGCAAGAAGAGAGCAGAGTGGGTCAGGGAACAAACCGGAGTGGAGGATATCATAGTTGAAATCAAGATACGAAAGGGACATGGGCCGGACACGTTGCACGTAGGCAGGATAACCTGCGGTCATTAAGGGTAACTGACTGGATTCTTAGAGAAGGCAAATCCATGAAGGGGAGACAGAGAGTTAAGTGGGCCAATGAGATTAAAAAGTTTGCGGGTATAACGTGACAACGCAAAGCACAAAACCGGGTTGATTGGTGGATCATGCGAGAGGTTTTTGCCCTGCGGTGGGCGTAGAGAGGCTGATTATATTTAATTAGTATCACAAAACAGTGACGTTTCCGATAGGGCGTTTTTTATACAAGTACAGACCGTTTTCCGCAGCTAGTTTTTCTAAGCAAAACTAGATGGCGCCGCCGCATCTAAGCAAGCACTGCGCCCGCTTTGCTGGCCTTCAACTCGGGACTGTAGCAGGGGCGAATCGGCCGGCCGTCAGCGACGGTGAAGGTGGGAAGGAGAAGGCCATTAGATGACGTGTTCAAACGTGGCTGTGCCCGTTCGTAGCTGCAGAAAAGCGTCAATAGGGTTTATTCGCCAATCATGGGGCGTTAGACCTCTTAAACCAACCAGCCGCACCATTTCTACTTAAGATTATGCTTTTTTTTGCAATAAATTCGACTTTATAAGAAAACGCCAATGGCACACATATGCAGCATATAACATGTGCAAACCTATCATTGGGCAAATGTAGTTTAGTAAGTTAGTAGCCGCGCTAACAAAGTATAGTGACTCTCATGGTAGTTAAGCTACTAACTTGTTATTTACTTCTCTGTAGGTAGTAACTGTAAGTTGTGTCATCGTAGTAAGGTTATTAAGTTAGCAGTTATTAGCTACAGTTACCTCTACAGTGACTAACTATATCAGTGGTGAGTGTTATGACAAACAATTACCCCTACAAAGTTAGTAAATAGTATCACTAATTTTTTTAAAGAGTGTAGACCACCAGAGCCTCATAGCAAGAACGAATGTCGTTGTTTTCTGGTGAAATAAAGTTTCAAAGTAACGTGGTGTTCCATCGGTTGACACATTCCACCACTGCCTTCCTCGAAAACTGGTGGTTGCTAAAAGACTGAATTTGCGCGTCACGTCGAAGAGGCTCCTCGGCGCACCATTTTGGCGATCTTCCCTTCGGTGAGGGAGGAGGAGGAAGAATCAAGAGGAAAGGTGGGGAGGTTAACCAGATGAGCGTCCAGTTTGCTACCCTGCACTGGGGATAAGGGGATGGAGATTAAAGAGAGAAAGAGAGAGAGGAGAGAAGGAGAGCACTTCATGCACAAAGATGTACAGTCAGTCACTGAGGCCGGAAACATTTCTGACCAACATGACTTCAGCATTCAGACATACTGCAGGGAAATCGCGGCCTTGAAGGGGTGCGTGGGCGATTCGTGGCGACTAGTGAAACGCCGGAAGCACTGGATTTCAGTGAGGGTAGCTCCCCAAAATCGCTAAGACGCTGTTTCGTTCGAATTTGCTCAGCTCTACTTGCGCTCTGTTACTGACTCGTTCTCAGAAATCACTACGCTGAAAATCTTTGAAACACTCTCGACGTTCACAGCGCGAGCCTTTTAACCAGCTTAAAGTGCAAGGCACAGTGGTTGGTGGAATTGCATCCTTATACATGCATGCTTAGAGTGCCTGCACGGCGAAGAACGAACGACGGTGGCGTTAACCCAACGCGAGCTCAGGATATACATATTCGCTTCTTGTGCAAGGGAGAAGGATCCACAGAGTGGGCAAGGCGAGCGGCCCGCTGCAGAGCAAGCGCGCTCGACGCAAACATGACGCTCCGGTCCGAGACGCGAAGTGCGCACGATGCCTCGTTTTTATTTTTTTTTTATTTTTGTCCTGCATTTTTTAATACAATCTGGTTGTTTTCGTTTCTCACTCTCTTCTTTCTCCACGTCCCTCGCCCTTTGTTTCGTTTCCTGGCGGTTTCGGTTTATTGAATTTGCGGACGGTAATCAATATTGAAGACGGAAGGGTGCATGGAAAACTGGGAGGGGGTTATACACGAACGACCATTAAGGGAGATTGAAACGTCATTCGGCGGGGCTCTTGCGTGTTTCATACATGTAGTTAGCGCGATAACGTACTTTGAGCAATGAGCCTTTCTTATTTTCCGGAGTGACTTGCGCCCCCTGCACCGACGGCGCAGTCTCGCCGAGAGACGTCCGCCCTCCTCCCCGCGGTGCCCGTAACCGAGTTAGCCTCGCGAGTCTCCCACGAACGGCGGCGGCGGAGCGCCAGCAATTCGCATTATTGAGGCCTTATCTCGAAATGGGCAGTTAGCGTGACTATCGGATATGTTATGCATGCGCCTCCTCTCCCCGCGCCTGTAGCGCCTCCTGGCTCCTCCTCGCAGTCCGCGCCAATCGTGCCCCGTGTGTGAGCTTTGAGTCCCGTACAAGAAGCATAACAAGCGAGAACGCCTCTCTGCATGTGTGCGTGGCACTCGTAAAATGGCGGCCGTGCTGCTGTTTAAGGGACACTCCAAGCGTTATTAGATTTCACCCTCTGTGACGATTGGATAAAGAGTAAGCGTGGACTAGGACAGCCCGTAGCTCGCGCAAAAGTTCGGGAACTATTTCATCCTATTTACTTGCGTGGTTGTCGAATCACCCCCTGCCGGACGCCCTCCACAACAGCGCAATTGTTCGCATTATACGGCAAAATCAGCGTAGAGTATGTTTTTGGATAATGTCTGTGATAAATACACTCTTTCACTTCTGATAATGAACGAAACTGGAACCGTTATCGCCTTGAAAACCGCCTTGACATATACTACACATATCAATAGCAGGGACCACCATTATTCAGCGCTCGGCAATTCAGTCGCGACCAGTCGACGAAAGAAGGTCGTATGTCGGGAAAACACAGCGATCCTAAGTTTTGGTGCTTTCATAAAAAAGTAATAATAAATGACAACTTATTCCTCGTAAAGACTTAAACGAATTTTGCTTTAACTTCAGCATAAAAGGGAAGTGCAGTCTAATTCAACTTCGTCGATAGTAAAGGAGCACCATATTCTACACGCGGCTAGTGCAACTTTAAGACAACTGCGGCCTAACAATATGTGTATTACAAGATTACAAAAGACTACGCGTATACCTCTGGGTAAAGTGCTTCCGTCAGTCGTCCTCTTTCAGATGCGAAGTAACAGTAAATCGATTACTTCAATCGACAGCTTTTCGACGTGCTGCCGAACACTAACTTCGCAGACTCATACTGTCGCAGTACAACGCGAACAAAGCACAAGTACGCCTTGAGGCAGCGAAAGCAGCGTGTTTTCAATAGCTAAGCCGCAAGATTGTCTTTGTTGTTGAGTCAAGCCAGAGGCCCACTACATGGTGTCTGCTAAATCCCCACATCATCGTTGTCGTTCACACGTAGTCTAGGGTCATTTGCCTCCCTCTCAAAGAGCATCGACCCGATGCGAAGTCAATAATGCAGTTTTTTAAAGAAAAGTCTCACGCAATCACTCGCTGATGTAAGGCTTCATGCGCACTACGTGAACGAGTTCAGGATGGGGCTGGCGATGATTGGTACTACACGAACTGTCGGGAACAACTTCGTAAGTAACCTCACTCAGTTGTCGCAGTACTCGGTAAGGCCCAAAGTATCTTCTTAAAAGCTTTTCGGAAAGTCCTCATTTCCGTACGGGTGTCCAAACCCATACTTTGTCGCCAGTTTGATAGACGACTGTTCTGCGGTGAGCATTGTAGCGGCCTGCATCGTACTCCTGTTGCTGGTGGATCCGTAAACGTGCAAGTTGCCTAGCTTCTTCCGCGCGTTCCGTAAACGTGTTGGCGTATGGGTCGATGTCGTCACCTTCGTGCGGTAGCATCGCATCTAACATAGTTCGTACTTCTCGTCCATGAACGAGGCTGAACGGGGTCAGGCGCGTCGTTTCTTGCTTTGCCGTATTGTACGCAAACGTTATGTACGGCAAGATTTCATCCCAATTTTTGTGTTCAACGTCTACGTACATCGAAAGCATGTCTTCAATGGTTTTGTTTAGACGCTCTGTCAGCCCATTCGTTTGTGGGTGGTAGGCGGTGGTCTTACGATGCGCTGTTCCACTCAGCACGAGGACGTGATCCAAAAGAGCTGCCATAAATGCGGCTCCTCTGTCTGTGATCACGACGGTTGGTGCACCATGCCTCAAGACAATGTTCTCGATGAAAAATCTTGCCACCTCTGCTGCTGTACCTCTCTGGATAGTCTTTGTCTCAGCATAACGGGTCAAATAATCCGTCGCGACGATAACCCAGTGGTTCCCTGCAGTAGAAGTAGGCAGTGGGCCCAAAATGTCCATGCCGATCTGGTAGAATGGAGCTGTTGGGACCTGTACGGGTTGCAAGAGGCCAGCTGGTTTAGTCGGTGGTGACTTGCGTCGCTGGCAGTCGAGACAGGTACGAACGTGGTGCTTCACGGCTGTGGTCAGTCTCGGCCAGTAATACTTTTGCTGTATTCTGGCCAACGTTCTCGTGTAACCCAAATGGCCAGAGCTCACCTCGTTGTGGCATGCTTTGAGTACTTCGGTACGAAGGGTTGCTGGGATGACGAGCAGATAGGCGGATCCCGTCGGCGAAAAGTTTCTTTTGTAGAGTACTCCGTCCCGTAAACAAAATGATGACAACACTCTTGCGAAAACTCTTGGCGCCTTCTGAGATCTGCCATCCAAGTAGTTAATTAGGCCAAGCAACTCAGCGTCGTCACGTTGTTGCTGCGCAATGGCGGTCGTGTCGAGGACACCGAGAAATGCCATTTCCTCCTCTTCAGGTAGGGTTGCCGACTCAATGGGTGAACGGGACAAACAGTCGGCGTCCATATGTCGCTTGCCTGACTTGTGTACGACTACAATATCGAATTCTTGCAGCCTGAGACTCCAACGCGCTAATCCCCCGGTAGGGTCTTTTAGACTTGTTAACCAGCACAATGAGTGGTGGTCGCTAATTACTTTGGAGGGGCGGCCATATAAATACGTGCGAAATTTTAAAACCGCCCATACCACGGCGAGACATTCCTTCTCAGTTGTAGAGTAATTAGCCTCAGCACGTGTTAGCGTTCTGCTTGCGTAAGCGATTACCTTTTCTGTGCCCTCTTGCTGCTGCACAAGCACAGCTCCAAGACCAACACTGCTCGCGTCTGTGTGAAGCATCGTCGGGGCTTCTTCATCGAAGTGGGCAAGCACTTGGGGCGTTTGGAGACGTTGACGCAGGTCATTAAAGGCAGCCTCCTGTTCTTCGTTCCACTCAAAGGCAACGTCGTCTCTTGTGAGACGAGTTAGTGGCGATGCGATGCGGGCAAAGTCTGCGATAAATCGGCGATAATAGGCACAAAGGCCCAGGAACCATCTGACAGCCTTCTTATTGGAGGGTACTGGGAACCGTGCGACAGCGGCAATTTTTCCAGGATCGGGTCGGATGCCTGCGTTACTGACGACGTGACCGAGAAACTGAAGTTCGTGGAAACAGAAATGACACTTTTCCGGTTTCAATGTTAGGCCCGCAGACCGTATGGCACGTAAAACAACTTCCAGCCTTTGGAGATGCTCGTCAAAAGTCGTTGAAAATACTACAACGTCGTCCAGATAGACTAGGCACGTCTTCCACTTCAATCCCGAAAGTACCGTGTCCATAAGCCTTTGAAATGTCGCAGGCGTGGAGCACAAACCGAAAGGCAAGACTTTGAATTCGTATAAACCATCTGGCGTCACAAAAGCGGTTTTCTCTCGGTCTCTTGGGTCTACCTCGATCTGCCAGTATCCACTCCTCAAGTCCATGGAAGAAAAGTAGCGAGCGTGCCGAAGTCTGTCAAGGGAGTCATCAATACGTGGGGACGGGTACACATCTTTTTTGGCCACCCGATTCAGCTTCCTTGTAGTCCACGCAAAAACGCAGCGTGCCGTCCTTTTTCTTTACTACCACTACAGACGATGCCCAGGGGCTCTGTGACGGTTGAATTACATCATCTTCAAGCATTTTCGTGACTTGTTGTTGTATGGCTTCGCGTTCTTTTAAAGCTACACGATAAGGGTTCTGGTGAATAGGTCTCGCCGCGTCCTCGGTGATTATTCGATGCTTTGTCAAAGGTCTTCGACCAACTCGTGAGGTCGATGAAAAGCAGTCGTGGAATTCGGCTAGTAGCTGAAAAAGTCTCTGTCGGTCATACTCTGACAGAGTGGGACTAACATCGAGAACGGGTTCTGGTTCTTGATTAGGCACTTCGTCTAATACCGATAAACATAAACTGCCTCGCATGTCTTCGATATTGTCGTAAGAAGCGATAGCTGTGCCCTTCGGAAGGTGTTGGCGCTCAGTACTGAAGTTGGTCAAAAGTAAATTCGTGCGCCCACCAGTGAGACGGACGATACCTCGTGCGACCGAAATGCCATGGCTAAATAGCAGCGAGCCAATTTGGTCGGCAATGCCTTCGCCATCAAACGCCTCGTGCCCTTCCACCGAAACAAGAGTGCATGACCGTGGCGGGACGACCACATCATCATCAATTATACGTAAAGTGTTACGTATTGCGTCTGAACAGTCAACTAAACCAGGGCTGTTGTGAAACGTAATTGAACGGTCCGGGATGTTGATGACGGCACCATATTCTCTTAAGAAGTCCATCCCTATGATCAGGTCCTTGCAACATGAGGTGAGGATGACAAACGTCGCCACGAAAGAAGAGCCGCCGATGCCGAGTCTCGCTGTACGCCTTCCGACAGGCATCAACAGCTGGCCGCCTGCTGTCCTCAGGTGAGGTCCCGTTCACGTAGTCTTCACTTTCTTTAGGCGCACGGCAAGGTTTTCACTTATGATAGAAAAGTCGGCACCGGTGTCAACTAAGGCTGTTACTTGCTGTCCGTCTACAAAAACGGTAAGATCTGTGGTCACAGTTTCGTCAACTTTACAACTAGTCGGCTTTACGGCGTCCTGTGGTAAGAGTAACGGGGGCCTTTTTTCGTCGCCTTGGCGGCCTGCAACCTCACCCCCGGAGGTCGCCGCATTCAGTTTCCCCGGCGTGGACTTGGTGACCTCCTTCCGCTGGCGTCGGCTGTAGAGCGGTGGCGCGACGAAGGCGAATATGCCGGAGACGGAGAACGTGGTCGACGTCCCAAACCTGGCTGGTAATTAGGCTCACTGTCGTCATTGTTGGCACGGCGGTTGTCAAAATGGAACCGAGACAAGGAAGGTCGTTGAGAATCAGCGTCCCGGCGTGGTGGGTAGTCGTCGTTAGGGCGTCGATCGTCAGACCATTGCCGAAGAGGTTGAAACGTGTCGACGCGGTGCCAGCAATGACGAGAAATGTGGCCGACACCTCCGCAGGTAAAACAATGTGGACGTCTATCCACGGTGCGCCAGACGTCTGTTTTACGAAGCTGTGGACGCCACAACGGCTCATAATGTTGTAAATGCCGTGTCTCGTTGGGAGACGGCTCTTCGTACGGTAGCATTTCGTACGGTGGCACGACGGAAGGTCGCCGCGGTGTCTGTTCTTGCGGTGGCGACCAAGAAACGGCTGTTGATGGCTGGCGGTACGACGGCGGAACGGGCGGCGGGCGGCGAAGCGCGGCTGCATAGCTCATGGGTCGCTGATCGTGAGTAAGATCAGCTGCCGAAAACGCTTGGCGTATTTCTTCTCGGACGACTTCAGCGACAGACGCCGTGGGTGGTTCCGTGACCAGAGTCCGCAGCTTCAGCAGCTCTTCGCGAACAATCTCTCGTACTAAATCATGTAACAAGCTGTGATTATCAGATGTCGTAGCGGCGAGTTGAATGTGGGTGCTGCTGGACAAGCGATCATATTTTCGGCATCGTAGGTGAAGCGCCCGCTCAATAGCCGTAGCTTCTTTGATGAAGTCTGTCACGGTGCTTGGCGGGTTCCGAAAAAGTCCGGCGAACAATTGCTCTTTAACGCCACGCATGAGGTAGCGTAACTTTTTGTCGTCGGTCATGTGCGGGTCAGCTTTACGGAAGAGACGGGCCATGTCCTCAGCAAACATTGCGACCGTTTCATTGGGTTTCTGAACCCGTAGCTCGAGCATATGTTGCGCACGTTCGCGCCGGTCAACATCGGCAAATGTGTCAATCATCCCTCTTTTAGAGTCCCTCCATGTTAACAAACTGCCTTCTCTTTTCTCGTACCAAGTACGAGCACTGTCGTCGAGATAGAAATAGGCGCGGGAAAGCCTTTGTTCAAGAGACCACTGGTTGGTGTTGGCGACACGTTCATAGTGATCAAGCCAGTCTTCGACGTCTTCATGTGCTCCACCACTAAAGCGATCAGGCACCAGCGGTGAAAAAAAGGTTACCTGAGAAGGGGTTGGTGGACTGCTGTCTCGTAGTAACTGTTGTGGACTGGCGGTGGCCATTGGTAGATGTGAGCGCTGCCTTGCAGAGTGTTCCTGCGAGGGCGTGAACTCTGGAGGGAGGCTTCGCAAGCGACAATTGAAGCGATGCACGGGAGTGTCGACAAGTGCTTCTGGACTCGATGAACGGCTCCCCGTGGGAGTGTGGAGCATCAGGTGGTGTCGCGGGTCAGCACCTCCACCAGTGTCGCAGTACAACGCGAACAAAGCACAAGTACGCCTTGAGGCAGCGAAAGCAGCGTGTTTTCAATAGCTAAGCCGCAAGATTATCTTCTTTGTTGTTGAGTCAAGCCAGAGGCCCACTACATGGTGTCTGCTAAATCCCCACATCATCGTTGTCGTTCACACGTAGTCCCGGGTCAATACAACCAACATCATGTGCTTAACTGCAGGCAGGTTACACACACACACACACACACACACACACACACATATATATATATATATATATATATATATATATATATATATATATATATATATATTCAATTTTAATTGAGAAGAACAATAATAAATGACGCTAAAGATATGTCTAAATGTTGTACGAACAGACATACGTTCACTTTTGCATAGCGATGCCAGCAGCCACATGAATGTTGGCAACACCAGAAGCGGTAAGTGATAGGAGCTTGTGCCAGCGAGGATGACGGCCCTGTTCACTGCTAGGTAAATGAGCTTCGGTGGATGACGCTTCACTACAGTTGTCGTTAACCCGACGTGACGGCTGTATGATGGGAGTACGTATGTACTGTTTATGAGATTGCGTAGCCAGCAATGCAACCACAATTGACGTTTCACGAACATTACGGTCTTCTTGTAAAACAGTTCTGAGACCTGGTGTGATTCTTTGGTATAATACTTGATTACCACGCAGAACGTGTGGTTCGATTTTTGCTGCGACCTTGATAATTATTCTATGCGTTCGTTGAGTCAATGCTACCGATGCCAGCTTTCAGGGGCGAATCTTCTTAGGGCCGACATATAGTTGGCGTCCATCATGCCCCACAAAACTCAAACCGAAATGGAACAACCACTCAACAAAAACGAAAAAAAAGTATGTGTAAACAACTGACTTTATGTGTGATCGACTATACGACAGCAGGATACACGATCTCCCATGCCGTCCGTAGTCCATCAATCCATCCGTCCATCTATCTCTTCGTCCGTTCATCCGTGCACCCATCTGTCCACCAGCGCGTCCAACCAACCGTCCGTCCTTTATACTTATCAGGGACTTCAACTTCGACAGTGTGGACCTTAGGACCTATACCTTCACCCACTCGTAATCATTCACTTCATGGAGATGCACTCATTTTTCTTAACACTCTCGAATAAAAATTATCAATGTCTGTTCGCGCCGTTCCTTGGTTGATGTAAACTGTCAATCACCTTCAGTGGATTGCGCTTAACTACAATTGATCTTAACCCGACGTGATGGCCGTATCATATAGGATTACATATATAATGTTTATAAAATCGGGTAGCATCACTGCGCTCCAAATAGATGCTTCACGAGCATTACGGTATATTTGAAAAGTAATTGCGAGACCCAGCGTGGCTATGTGGTAGAATATACTTCGTTTCAACGCAGAATGCTAGGCTTTGCTTCCTGCTGGTAGCCTGACATTTTTTTATTTACATTCGGGTTAACGCAAGCGATGGTGGCTTTTTCTTAACGCTCACGCGTTGAAATCATCCAGGCATGTTCTCGCCGTTCCTGGGAAGATATGAAGTGTGAATCGCCTGTGGCACATACCCACCGGCGGGTATGTGCCACTGTCTGGCTGAAAGTGTTTGACGACGTACGCAACGGCATTGGGGCATTATTCATGTCATGACCAGTCTGTCGTATTCGTCAAACCATCTTACCCTCCCGTACTAATTTTGGTTTAAACCAAGGTAAGGGGGTAATCTTTTACAAATTTACAAATTCAAGTGAACTATTACCTATCTCGAAGCGCTGCTCCTTGCCGACGTTGTTGTACATTACTTTCGTTATCTGCAGATTAAAAAAAAGATTTGTAAAAGACTATGTCTACTTAGGGCAGGTAATCGCAGAGCCGAACCATGAGATTGAAGCAACTAGAAGAATAAGAATGGGGTGGAGCACATTCGGCAAGCACTCTCAAATTATGACAGGTAGATTGCCACTATCCCTCAAGAGTAAGGTATATAACAGCTGTATCTTGCCGGCACTTAGCTACGGAGCAGAAACCTGGAGACTTACAAAGAGGGTTCAGCTTAAATTGAGGACGACGCAGCGAGCAATGGAAAGAAAAATGGTAGGTGTAACCTTAAGAGACAAGAAGAGAGCAGAGTGGATTAGGGAACAAACGGTGGTTAAGGATATCATAGCTGAAATCAAGAAGAAGAAATGGACATGGGCCGGGCATGTAGCGCGTAGACAGGATAACCACTGGTCATTAAGGGTAACTGACTGGATTCCCAGAGAAGGGAAGCGAGTTAGGGGGAGACAGAAGGTTAGGTGGGCAGATGAGATTAAGAAGTTTGCGGATATAAATTGGCAGCAGCAAGCACAGGACCGGGTCAACTGGCGGAACATGGGAGAGGCCTTTGTCCTGCAGTGGACGTAGTCAGGCTGATGATGATGATGATGATGAAGGGGGTAATCACGAGAGCACCCAGACGTAGGCGGCTAGATAGATGATAGATAGATAGATAGATAGATAGATAGATAGATAGATAGATAGATAGATAGATAGATAGATAGATAGATAGATAGATAGATAGATAGATGCAAAAAGAGCTTGAAGTACGCAAAGTAATGCTTCGCATTTAAAAATTTGACTGATCCTGTATAGGGTAGGTGAGAATTTGTCTCCGTATTATTTCAATGGCCACTAAATAATTAATATCAGCGTCGTCGGCGTCGAGAGCGGCGCAGATGAAACAGTGGCGTTACCCTGCACCCGTACGGAAAGCAGTCAGGCACCCTAGTTCAAACTATAGCCACCCTGGTCCGAGCAACGCTCTTCCAGGGATTCCCTTATTTTGGTCATTTAGTAGTTGAAACATCATAACATGCAATACCACTACGAAAAAAAGGCCGTTTCGTGCGGCGCTAGGTAACGAGTCCAACCACTGTAGTTAATCAGTTGCGGCTGGAGAAATTGCTACGCAATTTCTTTTTAATTATTATTAAACCATTTCGATGTCATTGTAAACCTTTCCTACCACTTTAGTGCTTTCAGGTGGTCTGCCTGCCGAATAAATAAAAAATAAATAAATACTATCGACGAATAGGTCACGTTATGTTGACATGTCGATATCTAGGTGTCTACATTTATTTTTAACACGATACAATAAGCGTTTATCGCCAACAACCAATGTGATGGCTATTGGTTACCTTGTGGTCTGCGAGCTGAGGAAACAGTGAAGAGGACGAAAATGAAACTGCGTGACATCCCGAAGGCGGAGATGAAATGAAGGTGGGAGAGGAGGGGAGACAGTACGAATGAAAGAGGTATAGTGGCGGGACATCACACCTTAGCAGCCAACAGGCAAACAAAGGGTGCGAGACGTCGCCCTACAGCCCTTACAGCAGCCGGCAGACCACCTGAGTGAAACCCTGCTTCGACGGGCGGAGGTATAAACTTCCCAGACCCTCGTAGTGGCATCTGAAATACTTTTCTAAACTCGCCTGCGTTAAGTAAAACTTATAAAGCAGGAGGTGTCAACGAAGAAGGCCATGTCGTAAAGTTTGCTTGGCTGCAGTACTGGAGCGAAGCGGTGAAAACGTGCTGCCAAAGTCACAGCAGGAACGCCACACCGGTCAGTAGTAGGGGAGGATAAAGTCTTGTGGCAACCCATGGTTATCTCGACCATAACAGTCAGCCTGCTGTAGATACATACTGACCTCCCTTGTCCGCGGATTTAGTTGCCTGCTTCGCTGACCGCGCCCGCAGTTCAATGCGCGACGGAAGGTACGCGCAGCAAACAAGCATTACCAAGTGGTGGGCCTTACTTTATGGTATAAGAACGCGAGCGAATCGCGGGCGATAATTGCGGAACAGTTTTTTTTTCTCCCTTACTATACCATGCCTTGGGGAGTGGGTGTGCAAGCTGAAGCACAGCCTTCGTGTGTGGCACGTGCGCACATTTCGGCGGATAAAGTTTTATCTTTTACCTTTACGAGAACTTGGGGGAGATGCCCTAGAGGGAAAAACAGATAATAGTATTCGAAAAAAAAAACAGGAAAATAGGGAGTGAGAGAAAGAAAGGGGGTAAGTAGGAAGACGGAAACGGCTGCATTTTACAAAAAAAAAGTGAGTCGGCAAATGTGCGCTTCCCTATCTTCACGATGCAGGAGTCTGCGAACAGCGCCCGCAGCTTTTTGGTCGGCAAGGCTCCGAACGGTGCCCCGTCACTGCCCTCCATCCTCCCGATCCTCGGCGTGCCTTACGGGCCGTTTGGGATCGCTCATATATTCGCGTGCGAAAATCGCACAAGTTGTGAGCGGACGTTGAGCGCCGGACTTTGTATCGGGACACTATTGGGCTCACATTGAGCGTACGTCACAGTTTCACCGCCGAACGCGTGCATTTCGCCAGATATTGTGAAATATGTGTGTATATATACTGATACCTTTTCTCTCCCACTCCCTTATTTTTTGTTTTTTTTTGTTTCTAACTTTCGGTTCCAAGTTATTTGCGCCGTGATATCTTGAAGATTTGCCGGGGATGACGCTTCGATACATATCCATGAACAGCATGCGTAAAAATTGGCAAGATACCCAAGTATACACATTATTTATGCTGCATGGTGTGAGCGTTAAAGAAGGTAGTGAATCTTTACTTGATTTTCTACTGCCATGCAAATAGATGTGTTAAAGTAGCTACCGTGAGAGCTTAGAAAACAACTCTAAGCACGACAATAGTTTACGCGAGTCTCTGTATGATAAACTTGGAAAGAAGTTTCTTGTGGATAACCGCTTTCAGATCCGAAGACTAAACTCCTTTTCATCTCTAATCAGCTAAAGTCTTCTTGTTTCTTTTCGTTTCTCGAGTGCTCAGCAGATGTCCTCCACTACAGTTTCGAGGTTGTCAAGGGCTTTGGTATTTGTCTTGTTTCGTCTTTTTCGCTGCTTAAATGCACAGATACAAGCTAACCTCAGCCACACGCTTTACACTTTCAACGGGATATGGGAAACAAGAACAGAAACGTTTTTCATCTTCGAACTAATAGTTCGCTGAATATCACAGGTGCAGAAGCACATGATGTCCGAGTGATATCCCGCTTGGCGGCTCGAACGAAAACGGACAAGAGATGAATCGTGCGCTACCCACAATAGATTGTAGTCGGCTGACTACAGGTACGTTGGCAACATTACGGTAGATTATTGCAGTGATGGGACCGTATAGTTCATTTCACGACATGACATCTATATATCCTAAAAATGAGAGATGTTCCTTTGTCTATTTGAAAACACACCACTAAAGGGGCTATTAACCAGAAGGGCAAACACTGGAGTTATCTTTTCTGTTCTCGGAATCAACAGAGTCCATGAATAACAAAAAAAAAAATCTGCAGACCGGGGCTGAATCGTACTCAAACACGACACGTGGCTACAGTAATGATCCTTCGCACTCATAGTGCCGGGATGTATAGTACAATAAATTGAGGATCTCAGAGAGTGATTAGTAACGGCTAGTGCTTTGCGTTGTGGTGCGCGGGGACTGCAGGGAGGGACATTTCACCAGTCTGAAATGCGCTTAATGAAATGAAATGTTAATAGTGCATGAGCAGTCTATGGGAAACAAGCGAAGGGTTATCCTCAATGGCTAAAAGCCATGTCACAGACGGTCACACCATGCAGTCCATCTGACGCAAAACTGTAGCAGCACTTCAGCTTTCTGCTGCTGCCATTCAAGCGCTTGGTCACCGCAGAGGTCTATAGCTTCACGAATGACAGGATCTCTCTTCCTCTGTATTAACTAGCATCCGGGAGGTCCACTGCTTCACTATACCTTGTCTCTTACAGTGGTCGAAGGACTGTCTCATGCTTAGACGTACAATCCTCTTCTCTTCCTTCTGATTCTTTGAGGTAGTGTGGTGGAGGTGAAACTTTCTTTCCAAATAATGCGTCCTGAAAGACGTCTGTCTAAAACATGAGTGTAGTGAGCACCTCCCACGTTCGGGCATTGGGCAGAGACTCCTGGGCTTCCCGCCATATTATGGACCTCTTGGATGGCCCATAGTTGTTCTTGGAACACATTGCTTTTGAGCATTGTGTCCCACTGGTCCTTGTTCTTTAGTAAAGCGTCACATCTCAGTAGGAAGCGCACAACTTTTACACAGGAACACGAGACACAAGCGTTTAAGGAATGCAGTTGTGTGCCGTATTTTGCCAATACTTATG
This sequence comes from Rhipicephalus annulatus, assembly GCA_013436015.1. Taxonomy (NCBI): domain Eukaryota; kingdom Metazoa; phylum Arthropoda; class Arachnida; order Ixodida; family Ixodidae; genus Rhipicephalus; species Rhipicephalus annulatus. The sequence goes on along the minus strand of WOVY01001072.1, from coordinate 43,591 downwards.
TTTTATATCGTGTAAGAAATTTATTAACCCGTTTGATAGTTGAATCAGCAGAAATGACACGTGATAGCTTTGAGTGTGTTAGTGCACCTTCTATCTCGCTCACGCTGAAAGAACGTTGTTTTTTGGGTGGTGTGAATGATTATAATGAATGAGTAGTGTACGGCACTGCACGTGCGCTTTTTGTTGTTCTGTCTCTTATTTTTTCCTTATTTCACTCCTTTATATACTCTGATGTCTGCAATAAAGGTTTAGTTGAAGTTAAGCGCTCGTGTGCTGTGTTCCTGTGTAAAAGTTGTGCGCTTCCTACCAACATGGATTCATACCAAGTAGCTCGATATGATTGTTTATTAAGCGTCACATGTGTCACAGGCTCATCGCATGTGAATTAAGTTAACATGCCCACCGCACTTATCACACATGAAAACCTCGTCCTTGTCTGGGTCGTTGAGTCTCGCCCTCCAGGCACCGGGGTATGAGCCTGTTTGTAGCATGTTCAAGGTAACCGACTGTCCTCTTTTGAGCCTCTTGTCTGGCTGCGTGGGGAAACTTTTCGACTTAGGAACGCTCAGTTATTTATAAGTTAGCAGTTTATGACTAAACTCTATGGGCGAGAGTGTGGCACACTAGAGGAGCGTGATCGATTCCGCTGGCATCCCCCAAAGTGGCCCATGTAGGTCGGAAATCACAGAATGAAATGAACACTAATGGCGTATTCATTTGGCCGCTCTGATCCTCTGGCTCAGAGCCGCCAGATGCATAGGCAGCTCGCAATCGGAGCGCGAGAAGCAGCGTACCAACCGAATACATCGGCAATCTCAGAGCGCTTAGATCAGCGCGCCTGTAGCGCCACCGTGCAGCCAGCGCGGGAAGCTGCTGGGTGAACATTGCTGCGCCGCTTCAACAAATGGTGCCAATCAGTTCAGTGGACATTTTTGACATGTCTGACCTTTCTTATATTCGTTCTCTCTCTCTCTCTCTCTCTCTCTCTGACAAGCCTGAATGTAGCGAAAGTCTTCTGAGCTCAGCACATCAATCTGGTGATCGTCCTCGTCCGAGCTGATATCTTAAAGGCACATATCACGAGGCTGTCGGCGAGCTCCTGTAATAACAGCATTGACGTTTCTTCCACCTTCGCTAGCCGCCTCGTAATTGACATGGAGCACCTATGGCTTTGTAGATGTTAATTCGTCTAACGCATGCGCTAAAACGCCGTTAACTACGCACGTGCACGAAGCAATACGCGCCCGGTGATACCCACTTCCGAAGCTCGCGCTTCTCACCTCGTTCACCTGCCAGCAGCTATGCACGTGATCAGCTGGCTTGCGTCACGTTATCCGTCCTCCCGGTCAGATCGCGCCACGCTCTCACTTCGAAGTCAGAATAGTCGGGAACGCTCTGAGTCAGAGGCTGGCGCTCTGAAAGAACCAACCGAAAGTAGTCCGAGCGCTCGACTTCTACCAAATGAAGGCGCAGCCAGTTTTGAGAGTGCTCCAGAGCACTCGAAAACGCCCAACCGAATACTCCATAATATTCTTGCCAGCAAAGACCCCCACTGTCTTCAGTCTCCCTCATGAACTCATGGTTCACTGGTAATTGCACTACGTCGTTGCAAATGAAGGAAATTTATATAACTTGGATCAAATGCTCCAGGTTGTCGTATTGACTACTTAGCCGAATTTCTACGACATGTTTCAACCTTGAAATGGATTCTGTCGGCCCGAAGATGTTGACATTAAGATTAAATTTTCCTAGCTCTTTCAATCTGATCATCTACGAAACATCTTCTCATATAAAGGCGCGTTGGCTTCCGCTTTCTGTTGTACCATATAGATGTAGGCGCACTTTGTGCACCTACATGCAAGATATCCCTCTCAGCTACTCAAATGAAGAACTACAAGACTATCTACGGGTTCAAGAGAGAGAGAGAGATAAAGATGCAAGGAAAGGCAGGGAGGTTAACCAGACGCACATCCGGTTTGCTACCCTGCCTACGGGTTCAAGGTGTCGTTTAAGCAAGGAGGCTCACCACCTTCACACACCAAGAGGGAGGAAAAAGTCAAAGAGATACGTCGTCGATCTGTCATTTTGGAATTTGGCAAGGATTCACCACAATATAAAAGAGTTACGTTTGATTTCTGTAGTTACCCGGTCGCCGAATACGTTGGCGCAGCTACACAGTGTTACAAGTGTCAAAGGCATGGTCACATATCGAGACACTGCATAGGCCCGGTGCGGTAAAAACTGTGTGCTGGACTTCACTCGCACAAGGACTGCACCTCAAGAGCACAACCTAAATGTGCGAACTGCAGCGGTTCACACCCTGCTTCATATGGAAGATGCATTAAAATGAAGGTCGCTACACTCGCACGCATGGTGGAGAAAGCACAAGGGAAACTACTAAGGCAGGACGAACCACCGCCTAACCCTGATGTGGTAATCACGAGGGTGAAAGACGTTTCCCAAGGACAACCACCACAAAGCAAAAAGACATCTGGTAACACGTAGGCAGATGTAACTAAAAATAAACGTTGGAAATCCACGGGCTTGTCGTCTTCATCAAAATCATCACAACGTGCCTCACTAGAGCCACACAGCCAGCACTACCATCACTAGTCTCAGTCACCGCAACACCACAAGGAGATATGCGAGGGCCAGCAACACGGAAATACGGCCGTTGTCACACGCATACCGATTCCTATGTTGCTCGCAGCCCTCAAAGCCCTTTTCCGCACAAATCCCTCGTCAGGAAGTCTCTCAGAGGTATAGAAGCAAACCTTGCGATGGAGCCCCTGGTGTCGACGTCCTAAGCACCACAGGGGCGCATTTTTTCACAGGAGCAATCATGGCTTTCTCAACGACATCGCCACCTGAACTGCCAATCCATAAAATATTTTGCACATGCACCATATTCCAATGGAACACTCGCAGATTGCACTCAAAGCTTTCGGATTTCAGACAGGTGGTGCAAGCGTACCAATTCGCTTTCATCGTCATCTCTGAATCACGAGTCAGACCACATTTCAGCATGAACGGGTATTATCTTCATGTTTCAAAACGACTTGACGATATCAGAAGACTACTCAGGCATTTGAAGAGATATTACGGCCTCCGAGATTGACATCTCACCCCACAATGACAATGAATATGTGTGCGCGATCACAGTAATATATAAACAAGAATACACACTCATTGCAGTATACCTGGAGCCAGGCAAGCCTTTCGAAGCTTCAATACTTGAAAATTTGATTTCACGAACACCTTTTTCACACATAATTTGTGGTGACTACAATGCCCACAATGAAATTTGGGGCCACTCACACATTTGTGCACGAGGAGCAAAGCTCACCGAACTACTTTCAAAACATTCCATTGAACCTCTGAATGACGGCAGTATCACATATCTACGAGACTTTTCGACTACCAGCAGCACAGACGTGATTTTCGCAACAAGCTCAGTTTCCCGAAACTTTTACTGGTGCGCCGACTTGGAAACACAAGGGAGGGATCACTACCCAATCATGATATCAGCTGTTGGTGCGAAGATGTGCTCAAAGAAAGTAGTTACAAGATCTACAGATTAGGACGCATACAAAGACGCCGCTAGCAAAGGAATTACTGCTTCCACCAAGGACGAAGAATTACTCACTACAATGTCTCATTGCCTAACGGCATGCACATGCGTTTTAACTAAGAATGACAGATTTCTGTAAAATGATGAGAGTTTTGAAAAACTGTGTGCTATTCGCAGGCGAGCTGAAAGGAAAGTATTGCGCACAAAGTGTCTTGAAGACCTTCGATCCTGCTGATGGACACAGCGTCATATCCAGCGTTACCTGGATAAACGTAGCTGGCAAAGATGGCGCGACTTTTGCTCCACACTGGATGTTCGTCAACTGGTAGCCAAAATATGGCGGTTCTTTAGAGGCATGCGCACGCCACACCAACAGCTTCATCACACACTGCTGTCACTATCTGTAATTTTTCAAAGTTTTTCTGCGACTCTGTGGAAGACACCGTTCCAGTCACTGTGGCGATGGACGTGGATTCGCCTGGGCTTCCACCGCAACCCTCGACGTCGTCCGCAGCTACCACGAGAAAGCGTTACGGGCCACCCGAGTGGATGCCGACAGCGAAGACACGCTGATTTACTCTACGGCCAGCGACGAGAGCTCCTGACGAAGGCGACTTCGTGCCTGTGACAAGGCGGCAGCGAAAAAGAAGACTAGTGATGCCGTCTCCAACAACAAGTAAGAATGTGACGACTACGCGAGAGCCCACTGATATACACAATTCTGTTTGTGCCGGTCAATGCGGCTCATAGTCTCAACCGGCTCAATCGTCAAGTCACGTCTGGGTTTCTTGAGGAACTCGCCCAGGGAGAGATCGCGGACGTGCGGATCAATGGCCGTAAGAATATCCTCGCCGTAGACGTCACTCAACGAAGCACATTGGAAGTGCTGAGCGACGTCAAGATGTTGGATAACATCAATGTTCGCTCATATATACCTGATGGCTGCGACTCTACGGCAGGCGTCATTTACGACGTCGACATTTCCATCAGCGAAAGTGACTATGCTGCTCTCATCAAACCGGTGTCTGCAGAACCTACTATACTGCAAGCTCGTCGCCTTGGCAAATCACGCTGCGTGAAGCTCGTGTTCAAGGGTGACAGCCTTCCATCGCAAGTCAAGGTCGGCCATTTTCGACACACAGTGCGACCCTTCGTACCGAAGCCTCTTCAATGCCGGAAATGTTATAGATTGGGACATGTCAGTGCTGTTTGTACAAACCTGGCTATGTGCTCGCTATGCTCAGAATCACATAGCGCAGATACTTGCCAGGCAGAACTTCGAAAATGTCGAAACTCTCATGGCCCTCACGAAGCATCGTCGAAAGATTGCCCAATCATGAAAAAGGAAATGCAAGTGTTGAGGCAAATGGTCCGGGATGGCTCAACTCACAGGGAGGGCCGCTGCCCAAGTACGACGCCGGCGGTCTCGTCGCCGGAGGCCCCTGAGGAGACCCAGTGCTGAAGCAAGGATTGAACCTCCCCAAACGACCACCGGCATACCACCTCAAGCGTCCAGACACGCCGACAACAAATCCTCCAAGCAAGACAAGAGCATCACCGGCTCGCCTGAAGCATGGCCAGCGCTGCCAATGATAGACCCACCGTCTGAGCCACCGCATCGCTCGTCTACAATAACTTCGGAACGAGAATGCGGTGATAGTCGCGACAAAGAAATCGTAGCCATAGTAAAGGCCCTTATGAACACCATTCCTATGCTCCTCACTAGCATTGACAGTCCGGCTGCAAAGAGTGCACTTCAGTTAGTGGATGGGCTGAAGCCGGTGCTATCAAGTCTGGAAAGGCACCATGGCTCCGCCTCTGCAAGCCTTTCGTAAAGAGGTCAAAGGAGCTTCGATATTTCAGTGGAATGCCCGAGGCCTCAAGCCCCGCATTTCTGATATACGACAATTTGTGTTCAAAAACCAGTTTCCAATTATTGTTATCTGTGAGCCAAGGCTACACAATGCAATACGACTATCCAGGTACGAAGCCTTCAAGTCCGCTACCTGCAACGAACAGAGTAAAGTCATTGTATATATCAGATGCGACCTCACCTCTATCGAGCACCATGTAGCACCTCACGATGACAACCAGTATGTCTGCTTGACAGTTAAACGTAGAGACCTCAATTTCACGCTCGTAGGCGCATATATATCACCTTCGAACCGTTTTGAACCTGAAATACTACGTGCACTGTTAACAGCCACACCTGGAGCATGGATCATCACCGGAGATTTCAACGCTCACCACCCACTATGGGGAAGTCAGAAGACAGACAGTCGCGGAAGGCAAGTATTCTCCTTTGCTCTGGAGCAGCAGCTGCTTTGTGTAAACGACGGAAGCCCAACGTTTCTACGGGGAACGACATACAGCAGCTGCCTTGACTTCACATTTGTGTCACGAAGCCTAAATGGAAAGGTCAAGTGGTTCGCAGACTATGAAACTCATGGAAGCGACCACATACCAACTTATTTGAGGATCAAGGGCCTGGAAAAATCGCCTAACTACGACACTTCGACTCGCATCGACTGGACAAAGTTCAGGGCACTGACGGAAAAAAGGTGTCAAGAAAATAAAACGCCTCCTTTTGACACCCTCGAGGATATGATTAGAGGTGCTACTCAAAAAGCGACCTATCATATTCAACCTACTTCAGATTATTGTCAATATCAAGCGGAATTGGAACGGCTCAGAGCGATCCGTCGTCGTGCAGAAAGAAGATATAGGCGCACTAAGTCCATTCACGACTTGAGGGAGGCAAGGCGCCTACAGAAAAAAATTCAGCACGAATCATTTCACTTCAATCCTTTTGCTGGAAACATGTGTGCGAATCTTTGGATCCACACAAGCCTTTGATGCAGACATGGAGGATTGTCCGTGGCCTACGAACATCGCCACATCAACATCGCCCCTTCAAGTGTTTTTCTCTCCACCAAGGACGCACCGAAATTGAAGTAGCAGAAGATTTCTGCATGAAAGTTGCCGGTCATGCGTCCACGTGCACCACGCACCACCTAGAAAACGCTCCAGTTTCCAGAGATTTAAGAATGGACACTGTTTTCTCTCTAGAGGAACTACAAGCGGCCTTGACGGCATGCAAACGATCTTCATCACCTGGTCCGGATGGGATCACGTACATGGCTCTTTGCAACCTCGGAGAAGCAGCTCGACGGGCCCTTCTATCCGTGTACAAAGACTCGTGGAGCAGCGGATTTATCCCTCATTCATGGAAATCCAGCCGCCTCGTCCCTGTGCTTAAACCAGGTAAATCTCCTCTGCACTTGACCTCTTATCGCCCCATCACGCTTACCAGCTGTTTCGGGAAAGTGCTGGAGAGGATGATTTTGACTCGTCTAGAGTGGTACCTGGAGCGCCACGAGGTATACCCTCATGCTATGACGGGCTTTTGGCGTGGGAGGTCCGCAATTGATAACGTTATAGACCTGGTCTCATCTGTTCAGCATCAAAAAAGACTGAAACGTTTATCTGCGGCGTTGTTCTTGGACGTGAAAGGTGCATACGATAACGTATCACATGAAGCCATTCTGGATGTCATGGAAAATGTTGGATTAGGGGGTCGGGTTTACCAATGGATCCACAGCTATCTGAAAGGCAGAACTTTCTTTGTACAGACGGAGAATGGCACAACAACGCACCATTGCAACCGTCGAGGTGTGCCTCAAGGCGGCGTTCTTAGCCCCACACTTTTCAATCTAGCGCTACTCGGCCTGGTTGATGCGCTTCCAGAATCTGTCCATCTATCAATATATGCAGATGACATCTGCATCTGGGCGTCAGGCGTAACACGCCTTCATTTGCGTGCCCGGCTTCAGAGAGCGGCTACAATAGCGACAAAGTTTCTGGAAGAACGGGGCCTAGAGCTGTCGTCAGAGAAATGCTCGCTTATAGCATTCACGCATAAGGCTATGAGCCCATATGTTATTAAAATCAATGGACACACGATCAACTACGTGAAGACCCACCGATTCCTCGGAGTCATAGTTGATCGCGACCTCTCCTGGAGCCCTCACATCGCCCACATGAAAACTAAACTCACCATGATCACCCACGTACTGAGGTTCCTTGCTGGAAAAACGTGGGGTGCATCGGTACAAGCAATGCTCCAACTCTACACTGTTCTGTTCCTGGGTTATATGCGATACAGCTTACCCGTGCTTTGCGGGATCCGAAGAACAAACTTGCGCGTCTTCCAGTCGATCCAAGCCCAAGCCCTGAGGATATGCCTTGGTCTCCCGAGATGCGCGTCTACAGCAGCGACAGTCATCATTGCGCGTGGTTATCCAGTCAACGCATACATCCGCGTAGACGCTTTGAGAATGCACATAAGACATTTCGCTCGGCTTCCATCTCATCACCTAGCCTCACTTCGAACTTCCAGGCCCCACTCAGCGTTCAGCGCAACTGTAGCTCAGCATTGCGCAGTGCTTCCATTGAACTTCACGAATGCAGCACAGCCGCCGATAGCATTATGGTGCCTACACCCACTCAAAGCTCTTCTTACAATTCCTGGCATCCAAAACAAGAAAAAGTCGTCGCATCTAGCCCTGAAACAGGCCACATTACTTTTCCTGCAAGAGAATCCCAACGGACGCCTTCACATTTACATGGATGGCTCGGTGTCTTTGGTAAGCTCTGCAGGGGCGGTGGTTATTCCCGCGAGGAACATCACAATTAAATTCATGACATCGCATTTGACGTCGTCGACAGCTGCAGAACTTGCAGCCATTCGTGCAGCTCTGGAGTATATAGTGAAAGAACCTTCGAAAATTTGGTCGATCTTCTCGGACTCGAAGGCATCTCTTCAATGTCTTATATCACCCTTTCGCCATGGACCTAATGAACAGTTAGTAGCTGAAATAAGGCTTCTTCATCACCAAGCAACCGAAAAACAGCACAGCATAGTGTATCAGTGGATACCAGGCCGTTGCGGTATATATGGCAATGACCGCGCAGATGAGGCCGCTAGATCGGCACACGATGGTACCCAATACACAGCAATCCCGTTCTCAAGAACCGACGCAGCTACAAGACTTCGTTCGCTTGCACGTGACCTCACACTGGCACAGTGGAACTCGACAGACTTCACAAACGCGCGCCTGCATAACTTGGATCCCGATCTGCGGCTTCGTCTTCCCCCAAGGATATCTCGAGCTGAGGAGACTCTTCTATGCCGCCTGTGGCTTGGAGTGGCCTTCACGAACGCATACTCTTATCTCATCGGGATGGCCTGCTCCCTACATGCACTTACTGCAGTTGCGAAGAAACCATCGCGCACCTTCTGTGTGAGTGCATCCATTTCAACGTGCAAAGACAAGAACTCACTGCAGCTCTGGATAGACTATACAATCGGCCTTTGTCGGAACAAAAGATTGTGGGTCATTGGCCAAGCCCATCCTCAGCCCAGAAGGCTTTGAAAGCTTTGCTGCGCTTTTTGCGGACAACTGGCCTCAGAGACAGACTTTAGTGTCTTATACTATTTGATGTTGCCTTTCCTCTGTCGCAAATTTTTTTGTAATTTCTCCCTCTCTCCGCAACATTTCTTTTTAACATCTATCATTCCCCTCACCCCTTTCCCCAGCACAGGGTAGCCAGCCGGTCTAAGAACTGGCTAACCTCCCTGTTTTTCCGCTTAAAATTTCTTCCTCCTCAACACTCCTTGACGACCATTTTAGCAGATCGGGATAGACCACTCTTGGGGCAGTTACTAAAGTCGTATTGCGGAAATAAATGAATAATCAGAGCCCCTGACTCCTTCACACGCTAAGCCGAAAGAGGAGCCCTGCCAAATATAGTAACGTATTTTGTTGAGAAAATCGCCTTTCAACACGGTGCCTCAGAGGTTCCAATCACCAACAAAGGTAGGGCGTTTACTGCTCACCTGAATCAGGCAATCTTAAGATAGAGCCAGAGACGCCACCGTCGAACAACCGCGTACCACCCCCAAACCGACGGCCTGATCGAGCGCCTAAATAAGACCAACCGAAATGCTGACCATGTACTCGACGTCGAACACAAGACATGGGACGCCATCCTTTCATACGCGGCCTTCGCATACAAAACAGCCGGGCAGGAGACGAAGCGGATGGCGCCATACAATTTGGTCGACAGAAGAAACCCGGCAACGATGCTCCACACCATGCTGCCCAACATTACTGACGAAGAGCCCCGCCGCGGTGGTGTGGCGTCTACGGTACTCAGCTGCTCACAGCAGATCGTGGGATCGAGTTCCAGCTGTGGCAGCTTCACTTTTAATGAAGTCGAAAATGATGTAGGCCCGTGTGCTCAGATTCAGGCGCATGCTGGAGAACCCCAGGTTGTCGAAATTTCCGGAGCCCAGCACTACAGCGTCTCTCATAATCATATGGTGGTTTAGGGATGTTGTACCTCACATATCAACCAATCGCTGACAAAGAATACTTCGACGTTACCGTCTACTTTCAGCGCGCCGAAGAAACCTGACAACTCACCCGCCTCCGTATCAAGAACCAAGAGACGACCGACAGCCACCATTACAATCATCGGCGAAGCTTTACGAGCTCGGTGACCGCGTTTAGGTGTGGACGCCAATACACCGACATAGATTCCGCCAAAAACTTCTGCGACGATACTTCGGACCTTGCAGGATTGTTGAACGTCTCGGACCACACGACTACGAGGTTGTCTCCGAAGACAATACTGTTAACGGCTCCGTGCACGACCTAAATTGGTCCATGTCATCCTCGTCAAGCAAACGGGGTGATGCCTTTTTCAGAGGGGTGCAACGCTACATTCTTTCCAAAAGTTTTGTTACCGCATTGTTACACGGGCGAACAAACAGACGGATGGACAGATGGATGGATGGATGCACGAATGGACGCACCGAAGGAGAGACCTCATTGCCACTTACTGCATTCTGCAGCGCATGCTCACCAAATAGGCACTCAGACGTTTCCATATTCAACCTTTCACTATGCGAGGGAAGTGCATAGATTTTGTGTTTGGAAACTTCTTATTGCAGCTATATAGTAAAAACACCTCTCTCGCTTCATTTTTGGACCATAAAACGAAATGGAAGCGCAATTTCTGAATTGTCACTTACTTTAGGATGCTTCACACGTCTGTTTTTGTTAGTATTGTTGCGAATGTATTTACTACTTTAGAGTAGAAAAGTACTCCAGCAGTCAAGATGGCAGCCGTTGTGTCTTTTCGAACAGCCCACCAACGTCGTCGTCTTCTTCTTCGCACCGCCCGCATAGCTGCATAGCCGCGAACCCGCAACATCGACCTCCGGCGGCGAAAAGCGCCGACCCGGCGCTTGTTAGCAGGTGTTGGACGAGATGTACGGCTTGAGGCGAGCGACGTGGACGATGTCGGAAGATGTGGAAGGTATCGAAGGGTTTAGAGGTGCTATTTCATAGGTAACATCAGTTACCTGCCGTAGCACACGATAAGGTCCGGAATACTTGGGTAGAAGCTTTTCAGCCAGACCAACATGCCGCGACGGAGTCCACAGAAGAACGAGGTCACCTGGACTAAAGTGGACGTCCCGATGGTGGCTGTCATAACTACGTTTCTGACGGAGCTGCGAGTCCGAAAGGCGCTGATGGGCAATCTGACGGGCTTTCTCTGCGGTGCTAATAGCGCGGCGAGCATATGCTGTGGACAGGTTGGCAGGGTTGGGTACAAGCGTGTCGAACGGCAATGTCGGGTCTCTTCCATACAAAAGGTAAAAGGGAGAATATCCAGCAGTGTCGTGGCGTGAGCTATTGTAAGCGAAAGTGACAAAGGGTAGCGCAATGTCCCAGTCACGATGATCCGTCGACACGTACATGGCGAGCATGTCAGTGAGCGTGCGATTCAGACGTTCTGTGAGGCCGTTCGTTTGAGGATGGTAGGCCGTCGTAAGCTTGTGCTTGGTTGCACAAGAACGAAGTAGATCGTCGATTACCTTAGATAAAAAGTAGCGACCGCGATCGGTGACCAGTTGACGAGGAGCGCCATGATGTAAGATGACGTCTTGAATCAAAAAGTCGGCGACATCTGTAGCGCAGCTGCTTGGAAGAGGTCTCGTAATTGCGAAACGGGTCGAGTAATCTATGGCGACGGCGACCCACCTGTTACCGTCGGTAGAAAGAGGGAAAGGGCCCAGCAGGTCGAGGCCGACACGATAGAAAGGCTCGGCAGGTACGTCGATCGGTTGAAGGAGCCCGGCGGGGTGTACCGCTGGCCTTTTGCGGCGTTGGCACGACTCACAAGACCTAACATAACGTTGTACAGAACGGTAGAGGCCGGGCCAGAAAAAGCGTCGGCGGACACGGTCGTACGTTCTGGCAACACCAAGGTGGCCAGCCGTTGGTACATCATGTAGTTGCTGAAGTACGGTCGAGTGCAAATGAGTGGGTATTACGAGTAGTAGTTCGTTTCCCACATGGTGCATGTTGCGGCGGTATAAAATGCCGTCTATGACAACGAACATGCGAAGCGAACTGTCTGTACAGCCTGTGTTCAGGCGGTCGATTAGCTCTCGTAGGGACGCGTCACGCCGTTGCTCACATCCCATGTTGCCGAAAGCAGAGAGCGAGGAAATACAGATGGACGCGTCGTCGGTTACTAGATCTGGAGCGTCAACGGGGTACCGAGAGAGGCAGTCGGCGTCTTGGTGTAAACGGCCAGACTTGTAAACCACTGTGTATGTGAATTCCTGGAGGCGCAGAGCCCAACGAGCAAGGCGCCCCGTTGGGTCTTTGAGGGCTGAAAGCCAGCATAGAGCGTGATGGTCAGTGGTAACTGTGAAAGGCCGGCCATATAAATAGGGGCGGAATTTACCAACTGCCCATACAAGGGCCAGGCACTCGCGTTCCGTAATAGAGTAATTGCGTTCGGCAGGAGAAAGGAGCCGGCTGGCATACGCAAGAACTCGATCGTGACCGGATTGACGCTGGGCTAAAACCGCGCCAATACCGTAGCCACTAGCATCAGTGCGGACCTCGGTTGGAGCAGACGGGTCGAAGTGGGCGAGAATCGGTGGCGTGGTCAGAAGTGTTATGAGCTGGGAAAAGGCCGTGCCTTGATCAGGACCCCACTCAAATGGTACATCTTTCTTCAAAAGATCAGTGAGGGGGCGTGCGACCTCTGCGAAGTTTCTGACAAATCGTCGGAAATATGAGCATAGGCCCACAAAACTTCGAACGTCCTTGACACAAGTCGGTACAGGAAAATCCAGGACAGCTCGGACTTTGTCGGGATCGGGGCGGATGCCGGAGGAGTCAACGAGATGCCCTAGAATAGTAACTTGGCGATGCCCAAAATGGCATTTCGAAGAATTAAGTTGGAGCCCAGCCTCTCGAAATACTGAAAGAATTGAGGAAAGGCGCTCGAGGTGAGACTTAAAGGTTGGGGCAAACACAATCACGTCGTCCAGATAACACAGGCAGATAGACCATTTAAAGCTGCGCAAAAGCGTGTCCATCATCCGCTCGAACGTCGCCGGCGCATTGCACAAGCCAAACGGCATTACCTTGAATTGGTAGAGACCGTCAGGCGTTACAAAGGCGGTCTTCTCCCGGTCGAGGTCGTCCACGGCGATCTGCCAGTAACCGGAGCGTAAGTCTATCGAAGAAAAATAGGTTGCGCCATGAAGGCAGTCCAGGGCATCATCAATACGAGGAAGCGGGTAGACATCCTTTTTGGTGACCTTGTTTAAATGCCGATAGTCCACGCAGAAACGCCAGGTATTGTCCTTCTTTTTAACTAAGACTACAGGGGGACGCCCACGGACTCGATGAGGGCTCTATGATGCCTTTTGTGAGCATCTTATTCACCTCCTGTTGGATAACTTGGCGCTCTGATGGTGACACTCGATAGGGACGCCTGTGAATTGGAGCTGCATCACCGGTATCAATGCGATGTTTGACTTGCGATGTTTGACCTATGGGCCTACCGTCAAAGTCAAATATGTCCGAATAGCTCGTGAGAAGATCAGTGAGGTCTTTGACCTGAGACGGCAACAGGTGTGAGGCAATCATCTTAGTTACATTGTTGAGCCGTGTAGATTTGGCTGCGTCGGTGCTATGCGGTTTCGGGGAGGCGACTGTGGCCAGTTCACGTGACACTGATGAGATCTGGCACTCGTGTGACGGCGAAAGAGTGGCGAGAACAATGCCTTGTGGTAGGATTTGAGGGCTGAGTCCGAAGTTCAGAAGAGGAAGGCACGTCTTGTTCGCTGTGACAGTTAGTATGGTGTACGGGGAGGAAACGTTGCGGGCCAGTAAAACACCGGGAGAGGGAAAGACCACGTAATCCCCATCCGGAACACTGGGATATGGTTCAACTGTGACACAAGTTAGGGCTTGGGGTGGGAGGCGAACAAACTCAGCGCACGAAAGCTTGTTCTGTACCATCTTCGACTCTTCGGTGGCCGCAGGCAAGTCAAGTTGCACGACGCCGGCTGAGCAGTCAATTACAGCGGAGTGGTCGGACAAAAAATCGAGTCCAAGGATGACGTCATGTGGACAGTGAGCGAGAACATGGAATAGAACGGACGTCTGGCGGTCGGCGAATCTCACACGCGCGGTGCACATTCCGAGCACAGCCGGGGTCGCTCCACTAGCGACACGTACAAATAGGGACTCTGGCGGCGTAAGGACCTTGTTTAATCGTGCACGGAGGTCAGAGCTCAGAATTGAAATATGTGCGCCGGTGTCAATAAGGGCAGTAACAGGAAGGCCATCCACTTCTACATCAAGCAGGTTCTTGTCCGTAGTCAAGGTCAGCAGAGGGTTTTCAGGTCGGGAGTCCAATGCAGCGTCACCTCCGGGAGCTGCATTGCTCAGTTTTCCGAAGAAGGGCGTCCACTAGGGTGGGGCGACGAATAGCGGCGGTGCTGAGGTGACCTGGAGCGACGGTCATGCGGGGACGGCGAACGGCTGGACCGGCGGACTGGTGTCGCAGGAGTGCCATTGTACGGTCCATCGTCACGAGCGCCATACTGCAGGGGCCGGTGGTTGTCGTCACGTCGATAGCCAGGAAACGACCGAGGTGGATACGTGCGGAAACGACAGTAGCGGGAGATGTGTCCTACACCATGACAATGAAAACATATAGGCTTGTCGTCCTGTGTCCTCCACTGAGCAGGATCACGATAGCGGCGGAATCTTTCTGGTGCAGGAGAAGGCGCTATGGTACTGACCCGAGGTTCCGTCAACGAACATACAGGCTGCAGCCCAACGTTTGCCAGCTCCTCTCTCACGACCTGTTGGATCAACGAGATCGTTGGTCGATCATCAGATGGGCGGGTCAGAAAAGACGGAGACGCGGCCTCGATTTCTCTACGAACGATGCGAACTACACTCTCGTTGTTATGTGGTTGACTGCATGGCGGCTGAAGGTCCTCGCAAGATGACGTAGCGGCCGTGTTCGGAAGTCGCAAGAAATTCTTGGCGACCCGGCGACTCTTCAGCTCTTCGAATCGGCGGCACTCTTTGATGATGTCATCAATGGTGGAACAGTCTTTGGAAACCAGTATGTTGAAAGCATCATCTGCAATGCCTTTAAGTAAATGGCTTACTTTGTCTTCCTCGGACATGTTGGGGTCGGCACGATGGCAAAGGGCGAGAACGTCAAGGATGTAGGTGACATATGATTCGGTCGTAGTTTGTGCCCGACCAGAGAGTTCTTTAGAAGCGGCCCGCTGGCGTCCAACGGCCTTACCAAACAGGTCACGAAGCTTCTGTTTGCAAGTATCCCAGCTGGTTATGTCCGCTTCATGAGCCTCGAACCACGCGCCAGCTGTTCCGCAGAGATAGAAGCCAACGTTGGCGAGCATCATCGTAGGGTCCCACCGGTACACTGCTGCAAACCGCTCGAACTTCGGAATCCAGTCGTCAACGTCAACATGGTCGGTGCCGCAGAAGTTGCCAGGGTCGCGCGGTTGCGTCAATACGACCGGCTGTACAGGCTGCGCCGGAGTCGCGGCTGAAACAGGAGCGGCAGAATTGGTTTCTGTTGCCATGGTCGGGCAGTCGAGAACACGTCCGCTTCGAAGTTCCGTCTTGCGTCGTACCCAGCACCACCACCAAAAATGTTGCGAATGTATTTACTACTTTAGAGTAGAAAAGTACTCCAGCAGTCAAGATGGCAGCCGTTGTGTCTTTTCGAACAGCCCACCAACGTCGTCGTCTTCTTCTTCGCACCGCCCGCATAGCTGCATAGCCGCGAACCCGCAACAGTATGATCAGTTTTCTGTAGATATGGTATTGTTTTTTGCCAGGTGTCCTGAAAAACTGTTGTCACTTGAATGATTCTGCTGCGCATGCGCAGTAGCTCTGTTAAAGCTGGTTCACCTGTGTGTATACTTGTGCCTTTACTTTATTATTAAAACATTAGTTGAGAGTCAGCGATCATGTTGTAGTATACTTCATCTGCATCTTTGTCCTTCTTGCGCTGTGAGGTATCGATAGAATAAAGCCGTTACAAAGAAAGAACCTCGCAATGCAGCCGTCATGGCAACGAAGAAATGGAAGAAACAAATGAAGAAATGAGACCATAAACTAACCAAAACAAAATAAAAGCTGATTTGCATAATACACGCGCAGTTCTAGGTCTTTCTAATGATGTAATGAGCTAACTTTTCGCGGGATAGTTAAGGCTTATCGTAGATTTCTCCCTCTCAAGCTTCACCCACTTCTCATATTTCATGGCGTGGTTTTTTAGGGGCGAAGCTACTTGAGCCATGGCTTGGGCATCGCCGACGTATGTTGTAGTAGTAGTAGTAGTAGTAGTAGTAGTAGTAGTAGTAGTAGTAGTAGTAGTAGTAAATAGCCACCTCTTTAGTCCTTGGAATTTTCACTGGATGGGGTTACTTGTATATTTTGAATATATGATGAAAAGATGCGAGATGGCGGTACTTGAAGTGTTCATTAGATAGATGAACGAACGGACAGATTGACGCATGGACAGATGGATGGATGCATGGACTGACGACCAACGGACCCGTGGACGGAGGGATGGAAGCAAGAACGGATGTACAGACGAATGGACGCACGGAAAAACCCAAGGATGGATTGACGACGCACAGACGGACGGACAGAACTACGAGCGGACTGACGAATGTTTCGCCCTACTCATCGTAATTCACTCCATTGTTATGCTGTGATTTTTTTAACAATTCTTGCAACACGTGGTATCATTTTTTATTGATTGCACGTTCTTTTATATAGGCGAAGTTTTGTATACTTTTGACTTCAATCAATACAAAAAGATATAGGGTGCATGAACATGTTTACCCAGGGCTTCATGCCAGGTGCGGGTTCTTTGTAACTTCGCATCAGTTTTATGGTTTATCGTCAAGGTGACTCATACACACAGACTAATTGAATAAAATTGCATAAAACACTCCCATCGCGAACAGTCATGAGTTGAGGATCTGTACATGTCACGCAGCGGACAAAATTAAATAAGATAGCACCGAAAGCGGCATTACCACGGCACTTTATCTAGTACCACCGAGTTGTCTTGATTAAGACTGAATTATATTCGCGTTAATCTTTGGAAGTGGCCAGTATTGCGCCATCGTTATTTGCAAATATGATTGCGTATCGTAGAACAGCTTTTGATGTTCTATGTAAACGCGACTGGCCACTGATAAAAAATTCTTCATGTAATCAATAAACAAACAAAAAACAAATATTGCAGGTGTTTTCGGTAATGCTACATCTGTAGAACATTGAAATACGAAGGGATGCTTCAGGGTCTGTGGAGCTTTCTAGTTTTAACAGTCCGAATAACACTGTAGAGATAAAAGAGACACACGGCCGTGTGCCCTATCTTCATCGATTCGTGCAGCATTGCAATCTAATCTGCGCTGATTTCCTAGTCAACCAAATTATATTGTAACGCACAGAGTTGTAGTAGTCACAACATATTTACAACAAGCATGGAGTGAAGCTTAGACGCACTAAGACAAGTGTGAAACCATCAGTTTTTTGTTTGTTGCCTGTGAGCACTGGAATCGGCTTTATCCTGAGATACTTCAACGGTAAGGGAGCCCCGAGTGGTAAGTAGATATGTACTACCACACACAATGTGAGAAAAGTTCAGGCTGGTAAGCTGATCTGACAGGGGCCACAACGCTGTTCATTTTGAGTTTTCCGCGAAATATAGCAACAAGGTAATATCCGTGTGAAAGAGACAGGGCATGCAAACACGGACAGAGGAAAGAAGTCGAGAAGGCACACAATGGCAGAAAAGAAAGATGGAAAAAAAATATTGGCATGCATGTGCAGATAAAAAGGCACACAATGCAGAAAAGAAAGATGAAAAAAAATATTGGCATGCATGTGCAGATAAGCTTCTTTAACATCAGCCCATTGTAAACATATGAGAAATGGGCTGTACCAAATTAAATCAGTAAAAAGAAAAATAAGCTTAAGTAGTTGCCAGCTTTTAAAGCCCACCCAACACCAGTAACTACTATGGAGCTGTCGTCCCTTGGCAAATTTTCAGCCTTTGCAGATTATTCGATTTCAGTGTAAAGCTGAATAAGACTTGGAAAACAACATTTGTTGCAATGGCAGCTTGTCACATCACGGCTTGTGAGTGCGCCAGTTACGTCCAACTCTCGGGCCACTATTGTGTTATGAAATATTCACCTATAAATTAAGTGCCTGGCAAAATGCACTGTTTCGCCAACTTTTATGTGAATGCACAAGCTATAGTGGCCATAGCACTGATTGGATGGATGGATGAAAAACTTTTATTGGGGTCCTGAAGGATTCCACCTCCGTTTTATAGGGGTAGGATCGCGGGCCACTCCCACGTTGGGACGGGGAGGCCCAGCCTCAGCGCCGCATCGTAGGCCTTCTGGAGAGCCTTGAGTTGTATGAGAAGCGGACTCGTGAGCATTAAATGAAAGGAGTTCTCAGAAAATTCTTCATTTTTTCTTCGTAAAGAAGGGCACCTCCAGAGCATGTGGTTAAAATCACTGCTGTTCTTGCAGTCCGGACAAAGTTCTGAAATATCGGAGTAATGGCTATAGGTTATGAGGCTAGGGTATGTTCCCGTCTGAAGCATGCGAAAAGAGATTGCCTGTGGCCTAGACATCTTTTCGTGTGGCAATGGAAAGGACCTACGGCCTAATTGATAATGCTTCGTGATCTCTTTGAAGGTAGTCAAAATGTCCCTAAAATGAAGGCTGGGGGCTGACTTCTCTGTCTGAGAAGTACAAGTCCCGGCGCTGTAAGTGAAGCCTTGCGCTTTGGAGTGGGCTAGCTCGTTGACATTGGGAAGGCCTCCGACCCTCAAGCCAAGGTGAGCAGGGAACCAAATAATAGTGTGGTGGGTGAGTTCCTTGTGAGCGAGAGTTCTCAAAACTTCCTTGTACACGGAACCAGAAGCGAAGGCCCTAGCAGCGGATTTAGAGTCCGTATAAATAACAGTCCTTTGTGGATCAAGGAGTGCTAGTGCAATGGCCATCTGTTCTGCTTTGTAAGAAGAAGTGGTTTGAATCGACACCGAGGATAAAATCTGATCCTTAGTATCTACGGATACTACTGCAAAGTGAGCGGAAACACCATACTGGGCGGCATCAGCGGGGCGTGGGGCGGGCGAGTGTTTGTGAGCTTGGGCTGGGGGAGGGGAGGCTCGAGCGACACGTGGGGTGGGCGAGTGTTTGTGAGCTTGGGCTGGGGGAGGGGAGGCTCGAGCGACACGCCTGCCCACGTGTCGCTCGAGCCTCCTCTCTTTTGGCTCGGGCTCACGGGCACTCGTCTGTTTCGTGCTTTGTTGATGCCGCCCAGAATGGCGTTTCATACTGTGGATGCATATTTCGTGGAAGGGGGCACATTTTGATGCGAGAGGGTATATAATCACTTCAAGTGTGTTGTAGACTCCAAGTTTCACAAGGTTCTCAGTGCTTGTGCACATAGGAATGCGAAAAACTTTCTTGATGCCTTTCCTTATGAGGATGTTCAATTTATTTCTTTCATGGAGTTGCCACCTGTGGATAGATGCGACATAGCTTATGTGGCTCATCAAGAATGCATCAAACAGTCTGAGGAGGTTGTGCTCTCGAAGACCACCCCGACTGTTGGAAATGCGCGAGATTAGTCGGGTGACCCCTTCCGCCTTAGAAGTCAGAAGGTCGATCGTGCGGCCGTTCTATCCATTAGCCTCGATAATCATGCTCAGAACGCGTATGAAGCCCACTCTTGGAATACGCTGCCCCGATGCCGTGTGCAGCCTAATGTCGATGTTGGCCAGCGGTTGCCAGTTTTTGGGTTTGGGTCCCCGTCTCGTGGGGAAGAGAAGTTCGGACTTTGCTAGCGAGAGCTTGAGGCCCATTTCATTTATGTAGACTTCAACACAGTCTACGGCCTTTTGAAGAGAGCTCTCCACAAAGCCTTGCAAGCCACCGACACTCTATATGGTGATGTCGTCTGCGTAGATGGCGAACTTGATGCCTTCTTGGTTTGAGAGCTTGGCAGCAAGGCTGCACATTGCATTGTTAAACAGCAGTGGGGAAACGACTGAGCCCTGCGGGGTGCCAAAGGAACCGAGATCGTAGGGCTCAGACTTGAGATCCCCAAGCTGTATAGCGGCTTTTCTATGCCTGAGGAACGAGCTGGTGAACTTGTGAAAGTTGGCTCTTAAAGTGGAGAGAAGAGATGGAGGCAAGTATGTGGGAGTGCGAGACATTGTCAAAGGCCATTTCAAGATTCAGACCGATAATAGCTCTAACGTCTTTTGTCTCCTGATCTATGATGTGATGCTTCAGCATTTTCGTGACGTCCTGAGTAGATAGGTGTGGTCTAAAACCTACCATGTTGTACGAGAACAGGTTAGTCTTCTCTATGTGCTTTGATATTCGATCGTTGATGACATGCTTGGCGACCTTGCCTGTACAAAACGTCAGTGAAATGGGTCGTAAGTTGCTAAAACTGGGACTCCGGCCAGCTTTAGGTATGAGAATAACCGACGCCCTTTTCCAGTGCTCAGAGAAAGTCCCCGTCTCCCAAATACGATTGATTTCTTTGGTGAGGTAGGTGACAGAGTCATCGTCTAAATTGCATAGTGTCTTGTTTGTAATGCTATCTGGGCCCGGGCTGGAGTTCCCATTAAGATTGTTTAAGATGGTCCGGACCCCTGCTTCTAAAAGGGCTTGTCCGATTCGAAGGCTGGTGATCTCGTGTATTGCGCGTAGCCAGAAGGAGGCCGGGTTGTGTCCAAAAGGAGGTATCTTTGTGCCAGACACTTCGTTATTTCCGTGTCCGATTTAACCTTCTTTTCTGAGTGCAGTATTCGGTCTACCAAGCGCGTCTGGTTGGATTTACTAGATTTGGTCTCCTGCAGCAGGTGTTTGAGGAGGTTCCATTTTCCCCCAACTTTCATCTGACCATCCACCTTGTTGCAAATCTCGTCCCAATGCTGTTTTTTCAGCGTCTGACAGTAAGTCGTTGTTTCCTGGTTAAGACTTGCGATGCTTTTTTGCAGTCTTCGATTCATACAGTGTGCTTTACACCTGGCTAGGAGGGCGCTTTTAGCCTCAAGATGAGCAAGCCTGCTATCCATTTTATTGACCGGAAGATCAGTCTCTATCGTTTTGGTGGCCGACTTGACGTCTTCGACCAGCTGAGACAGCCACTTGTCGAAATTCGGTGAGTCATTAATCTCCTATGCGCTCTCCGCTTTGATCTTACGGAAGAGGTCCCAATCTGTGAATTTGAAAGCTTTAGGGGGCTTTGCTTAAGTTTGTAATGTCGTACTCAGAATACAATGGTCGCTCCTCAAGTTTTCTTCCAAGTTTAACCATGATACCTTCCCCGTGGTTGCAACAAAAGTGAGGTCTGGGTAGTATCCCTAGAGCAAGAATTTCCAGTGCAGGTAGGAAACGTGGGGTCAGTGACGAAAGTAAGATTCAGATCCGATACCGCTTGCCAGAGCTCGGCTCCATTGGCAGTGGTGCGAGGGTAGCCCCAAGCCTGACGGGGTGCGTTGAAATCTCTTGCTATAACTATGGGTGTGTCCACTTTCCTAGCGATCGTAACGGCTTTCAATAACAATGAGGTGAAGCGATGGTGCCTGTTTTTTGGAGAGCTATATATGTGAAGTATGAAAATGCTATTTTTAAGGTTGCTGCCAGGTATAATTTCTAAAAGAGGGTGTTCAATCTTGCTATTTGCCATGTGCAAATTGTGTTCAATGTAAGTGTACTTCTTGGACACAAACCTGCAGATACCGCGGCCATCTGGAGGTTTCGTGGTGTGATGGGTGTAGCCTGGCAGGCTCATTGTTTCCGTAAGCGTCTCCTGTAGCATGATAACATGTGGTCGAATTGGCTGGGGTTTAATATACTGCTGGAGAGCTGCCTTCTTTGATTGGAAGCCCCAGCAGTTCCACTGCCAAATTACGAAATTGTTAAGGTGTCCCGCCATTGTTGGGACCCTTCAAAGCTCTCTCCTGAGAGACGCTACGGGTTGCCACCTTCTGATCCTGACCTTAGGTATTACATGGGCCGGAGTATCCTCGGCAGATTGTAAAGCTTTAACTTGGTCAGCCCCGATCTTTGTGACCCTGCTGTCCAATACTGCAGTGGACTCGACCACCGCCCTGGAAGCATTTTTGATAGCATTCAAGGTATCCTTGACCTTTGTATTGAAATCTCGGTCCTCGTTATTGGCCGGTTGTGCTAGCTCTCTCCTTTTTGTTGGTTTTGCCCTTGGCTGGACGTCCATGGGTACCTCATCGTGACTTGCATCCGATGTGGCCTCTGTACAGGGAACTGTGTTTGAAGGAGACGGAGACGAAACCTGCTGTGATTTCTTTAAGTCAGCTATTTCAGCCCTGAGTTGCTCGACAATAGCCCTGAGATTAGCATTTTCCCTTTGCATCTGCGCGTATGTATCTGAGTGTTGCTCTGGATTCGTACCCCCTTTACCTGTGGTTGGGAGCCCTTGATCTTGGATGCCCAGGTCTGGTGCTGATTTCCTTGCTGCACACCATTGTGGACGGTAGGCACCCGTGAGTTAGAACGGCCCTTGGATCTAGAATGTCCTCTGGATCTCGAACGGCCCCTTGCTCTGCCTCTGGAACGGGATCGCCCTCGCGGTGATTGTAGCTGTTGGCTGACGTCACGCGGCCGCCAGCTGCTGCTCGGGCGCTCAGTCATAGCGCGGCCGCCTGCAGCGGCTGGTAGCGATGGGAAGTCTCCTCTACCATCTGTGAAGTTCATGTCGTCGGCGTCTTGTTCCGCAAATTCCATCGTATATTGAATCCGTCGCTCTCGCCCTCGTCGACGGACTATGTAGAGCACTTGAAAACGATGCTTACACGTCTTGTCTGCCGTGAGATGTGGACCCCCACACAACTTGCATTCTGGGGTGCAGACGTGATCCTCCGAAAGAGATGACATACCACATGCTCTACAGACCGCCTCCTCTGGATGGGGAGAAACATCGGCTCGATGACCTAGCTTTCCACAGGCATAACAGACATCCGTCTGTTGACGATACAGGGTGCAGCGAACCAAGCTATTTCCAGATATGACATAATTTGGGACTTTTAGTTCGTCAAAGAGGATGATCACCGTGGTGGAATTCTCGATTCTTTTCACTTGGAGTGCAGTCGGGTTCTTTGGGTGTAGAATAAGTGAATAAAGTTGTTCTTTACCGATGTCCGCGTCAACACCCCTGATGATACCTTTGCAGGTGTCATCGGGGGCAGCTCTGTAGGCACTAACATCAACACTGGCGGTACCGAGAGTAATGGCGGTGATCTTGGAATACGTTCTGGCGTTCCTCTCCACTGGAGTGCTTATAACTGCAATGTTCTGCATCATATTCGGGCATACCACGTCTTCCGTGACTTCTTCCTCACTGAGCTCTGTAGCTACTGCAAGTGCCTTCGCGAACTTAATTTGACTCGCAGTTCTCATGTCCCAACCATTTCTAGGTCTCACGATGACTCTATGGTGATCTCTTGGGAGGTGAGCAAGTCTAGAAGCAGCGATAAGACGCTTCTTCACCGCAGCTCGGGAGCGCTGAGGCGACCACGCGTCGCTGTGCATGAAGACGCTTGCTTGCGTCTCGGTCCTGGGGGTATGCGTCCCACGAAGTTTACGTTTAGTGGTAGCCACAGACCATCCAGAATCTTGAAGATCATAGGGAGTGACATCCTCCCCATTGACAGAGACTTGCACAGACATTCCGTGCGTAGAGCGCTGAAACACCCTTCCGAGAAGGGCCGGCGGCCGCTCCGTCGTAGCCTCAGCCTAGCGCCCTCAGCTGAGCAGATAGACAATCAGAAGAATCTCGAAAAAAGGTCAAAAAGCTCACCCACAGTGAAATACTTCGTATCGATGTAGTCCGTGCGGTTTTATGCGTCGACTAGCGCTAAAAGACGCTCACAAATGGACGAAAAACTGTCCAAAAACATTTTCGAACTCGGAGCCGATGTTTTCACATCCACACGAGACAGCGTCCTCCTGGTAGCCTCCCATAGGACTGATTAAAATAGAAAATTGAGTTTTGTGGCACCTTTTACTACTGTGTTTCAACAGGTCACTCCATGCCAAGCTTCCCAGATGTCAAGCTATACCCTCTGAGATTCTGTTCTTAAAAATTCAGGAAACCATATTAGTGTGCCATTTGCACGCATGAAGTATTTCTTGACGAATAAAATTTTTCTTGTTCCTTATAGCGATTCAAAGGCTGGCATAGTGGTCACAACATAGGTTGCCAAGAAACTATGAATTGCACAGACTCTAATGAGAGCAATTAACAATGAAGCCAAGAAAGCATAGGGGACATTATGTGTGGTGTCATAATTATAAGGACAAAGAATCAGAGTGCACGCAAAAAAAAACTCTGCCACTGCGAAGGGACCAAGCCTACAGTCTACAGATAACGCTATTGTGTTTGCATAAGAAACACGAGGGCAAGCCTCATTGAAAGAATCTTTTGTAAAACCGTTCTGAATCACTTAAAAAAAGCAAGCATATCTCGTGAAGACCAAGGCATAGCTACTAAGCTGTCGTTTCGTATTATTTGAAACTTTGAACTTCATTTATTTCGAATTTCGGGACGCTGAGGGCCATGGTCAAAAAGACTGTAGTAGTATTGACTGGGACCACAACCCCTTACAAATGGCTGGCACAGACCTTTTTATTGCAATGAAAATGTAACAATTGAGCTAACAGTTTTAGTGATAGTTTATACAAGTCTAATAGAGCATAAAGATTGAAAATAATACACTCAAAAGGTGAAACTGAAAAAAAAGGAAAACTACAAATGATCATAATTATTTTTCATACATACCGTTCTTCTACCTTCCGCCCGTTCATCGCATCGCCTCTTTGACTCCCTATGTTTACAGCGCTTACATGGTTCAACTAACGCTTTCAATAAATCATTTTTACCTACTGCGATTGAAGACTGGAATAACCTGCCTGAATCCATAGTGCACAAACACGACCCCTTAAAATATAAACAGCTAATCACAAATCACTTGATATATTAGTTATTTACAATTGTTGCCGTTTTCTTCCACGTATATATATATATATATATATTTTCCCTTCTGTTGACATTGTTTTTTATCATGTAGTTCACTTTCGATTATGCTTTGTACCATTGATAATCATTCATCTGTTGAATTGTGTTTTTGCCTCTCCCTTATGTAATAACCCGCAAGGGGCATTTAAGGGTTCAATACATGAAAAAATGAAAAAACAATCAATAATAGAGTGCAACGATGCAAGAAATCTATGTTAGCTCCGAAGTGAGATTGGGCATGTGCCCCTACGCTTACTACACTTTCAATCGGAACATGCATACGCATACGTGAAAGGAAGAAAAAAATGCTTTTAAAGGAAAAAAAATACGCATGTGTAATTGCATTGGATCGTAGATATGGCATTCAAGTAAAAGGACAGAAGAAAACACAGCCTTTATTTACCGCAGTTAGTGCACATGCTTAGGATAAACCACGTGTGATTGAAAAGGGCGTGATAAACAACTTCGTGGTGGTTTAGGTGGTTCCAAATAGTTGTGGCCTTTTAATCCTGCGTTTCACAAGCATTGCGTGGTAACATTGTGGCAGGGTTAGTAGGTTCGTGTCATCAAATATGGGAGTGGTGTGACTGTGATAAGGAACATTTGCAATGGCACGCACAGCCCTTATCTGTATGATGGGCAATTTGAGCATATTTGTTAATGTTGTCGTACCACAAACCAGATGACAGTAGTTAACGTGAAATAAGAACAAATATTCACAGATGAGGAGTATCATTGCCTTGAGTAGCGTGAAGCGTGCCCGGGATAATATGCCCAAAATTCTTGATATACTGCCTGATATCTTTTCAGTATGTGTGTTCCCAAGACATGTGTAGATCGAAAATTATTATCAGACATTTAATACGCTATAGTAGCATCTCAAGGGCTGAACTGCGTCAGGTCTCGAATGGCAAGCGAGCGCCACGCTCTTGGAGTCAAAGGACACAGCAGATGCGTTCGGTACAAACCAAACAACATACATTTATTTACCTACTTTATAACGATATCGTTCGCCGAATCGGTGCATAAATTGTAATTAACACGCTAGGACATCCTTACACAATAACATGACAAACACAATACCACGATAAACACAATAACACACCCAAGGCACCAACGCTTGACTTACCATGTGGGCCCCCCGGCGCGCAGGCCGCGGTACCACGCGCCGATGACCCACGCTAGAGATAACCGTTCGCAGCAACCGCCACGCGTAGAAGAGACTCACTGAATTCTCGCCCGCCACCAAGGCTTGCTTTCCACCAGGGGTCACTGCCGGCGCTACACCATGGTGATGATGACGATAGTGGTGGCCAACTCTCGCGAACACAACGCCACTCATTGCCTGGTGGTTGTCACCCGAAATGCGGCTTTTGGGCGAGACACGTGCGCCACGTAGCGCAAACAACCTTATAGGAAGTATCAGCACCCCCACAACTGCCAAGTTTTAATGGGACATGACTAAGTATTTGTTTATTTTTCGGCCTGAAATATACAGCTTTTGTTTTTAATGTGTTTAATTTTGAACAGTTAATACTTGTCCATGTGGCAGACTTTGCCAGTACCTCATTTGCATGATTAATTAGGCGTTTATAATTTTCAGAAGTAAGAAGCAAGGTTGTATCATCAGAATATATAATAAATTTGACAGAGCTGTAAATTTTTTCAGTCTCTTTTACGTACAGTAGAATTTTGATCATACGTCCCCCGGTTTCGCGACGACCCGCATTTTACAATGAATCTCTTTGATTCCGACAAAATTCTCATGAAAACAATGTCTCATAAGTTTTGTTATACGATGCAGTTTTATACTGACCCGGCATCTTACGATGACTTTCAGATTCTGTCCGAACCACATTAACTCGAATCAAACATTGACGAAATATTCACGAGTGCAAAATATCAAAATGTGTTTCCTACGTTGACGATTAGCAAAAGTAGAGACATTCTAAAGATGTCTCCTTAGAATGGAACATTAATTCTCCTGGAAGTTCGTGCATTTATACATACACCTCAGTCGTGCATATGTATCCGGGTTTGTTACTTAGTCAAGCTCTATCCTCTCAGAGTAGCTTCAGTTGGCTGAAAAGCTGATATTTTCACGTTTTCAGTCTGAGGGAACTTTCCTGGTCGATATACAGCACTCACAGGCTTGCTCACACATAGGGGCATAACCAAGCTGCTTTCACCATGCAAAATTACTTTCGCTTGACGTCAACGTTGGGGCAATATTAGTTGCACTTCAGAAGTCAAATTACAACGCGCACAGCTCAATCGCGCACGGAGGCATTCTGCAAACTTGTGTGGTGTGCCGCCATTACTATATTGTCATGAGGTCGTGACGTGGCTGAAGGCAGGAGACTTGATTGTCAGATCAAACTGTTTATTTCGGTGAACCTGTGCCCAGTAAACGGAAAGTCGGGTTACAGTAGCAGACTTTCACTGATAGCGGTGAACGGAGCGTTGGCCGTCGATCAACTGACAAGCGGCGAAGCGTGTCTGCATTTATACACTTGTCATCGAACATTCTAGCATTATCGCTGGTGTTGGTGTGGGTTCCAGAAAAATCTTTAATTTTCACGAAGTGGGTACTATCTTAACAAAACAATCTACAAAACAAAACCTCGAAACTTCTCTAACATCGTAGGTGTAGTGTAAGAAGGCGATAACGAAACTTGAGAAAGGAACGTGGCAATATGGTAGTCATGACACTGCGTCTGACTTTTCTGATGAAAGGCTGTTGCCAACACGGTTTTGGTTTCATGTGCACGCAATTTTCGGACTCGGTTTATCAGTAGAAATATGCACGTTGAATTCGATTTTTTAAGAGTAAAGATTCGCTCGCATCTCCTCCAACTAAAGAATGCTGCCATTAGCTGACACTGGCTAGAATAATTTAATTTACTTTCCTTGCAGAGGCATAAGGTCGTGCTGTGGGTTTACCAGGTGGTCTGTACCCGTTTTTTGAACAACACCGAGTGTCACTGCTTATAATCTTAGTTTTTCGATTATATTGTGTTTGTGTGTGTGTGTGTGTGTGTGTGCGCGTGTGTGTGCGTGTGAGTGAGAGAGAGAGAGAGAGAGAGAGAGAGAACCGATGTCCCTAATATGCTACCTTATGGTTACACCTGCTGAGGTTTTTAGCAAATTGGACGTATGATTGCCGATGATGCCCTCCTGCTGCTGATACATTAGGTATGATTCATTGAGTTGTAACAAATGCCTAGAAAGCAATGTGCTTGCCTTCCCAGGCTCATCTGCCAGGACGTCTGTATTCCATCATGTTGGCTACACTTGGAGCAGCAGTATCATCATTTTTCTTGAAGACAAAAAGTAAATTGCGAGGCGTTTTAGTTTCTTTGCTGCAATTGTGCACCTGTAATGGAAGCAAGTGGGTTGTGCCTACTATCTAGTGTCTAGAATATGATGGCTAGTGTGCTGCCTTCTCAGTCGACTGTGATCCACCTGCCTAAGTTGCATTTATTTATTGTGGTTCCACCGCCACGCTGACAGTGTGCTCAACCATGCAGTTTGTATCCAAGCGATCAAGTTTTTCATTGAAGACCATTCTTGGTTAAAAGAAAAAAAACAGGTCCTATAGTGATTCAGTAGCATAAATGCCTTTCTTAATCACTTCTTCCAAAAGAGATGTTGCCAGCTTCGCATTTTGTTCCTTTTTCTTGCTGTCACCCTAGGGAGGCTGCAGTCTCATTGCTCCAGAAATCAGTGAGCCCTGTACCCCC
Source organism: Rhipicephalus annulatus (assembly GCA_013436015.1). Taxonomy (NCBI): domain Eukaryota; kingdom Metazoa; phylum Arthropoda; class Arachnida; order Ixodida; family Ixodidae; genus Rhipicephalus; species Rhipicephalus annulatus. The sequence goes on along the minus strand of WOVY01001072.1, from coordinate 14,732 downwards.
CAATCAGTTGCATCGATACTTGTGAAGTTAAACCGTGCCTGCTGCAGTGTTGATGTGTAATTCAGTTAATGTTCGCAGTTTCACATAGTAAATGCAAAGCAGGGTCGCCGTCACTGTTTTACATTGTGTAGTCAACGTACCTGTATATAGAACGCAGGAATCAGGCACGTGAAAGCTGCAACCAAAGGAAGGCTTTCTTTTTTAGCACACGTTTGCTTATGAACAGAAAACTGAGACAGAGCAACAATGTGGCTGATAGGCAGCCAAGACGAAACATATCTCTGCAACTGAGTTTCGTAGTTCAATGCCACACCAAAAAGCCCTCTTTGCCCTCTCGCGTGTCCATCATCAGGCTTGAGATGGGCACCTGCATGGAACTTCTTCTGATGGACTTCGTTTATCTGAAAACGCTGCAATACACAGAGAAGTCAAAAGCAGTACAGGAACGCAGGGGATCAAGATAAGGAGTCTGTAGCATGACATGGGTCAATATCTTTTTCCAAACATGCGACCAGTGTACTGGAACTTTACTGAAAAAGAAAGAAAGAAAGCGGTGCAGAAAAGCAAGCCAAGCTAAAAGCAGAATCAAAACCACTTTTGCAGCTTCTCTAAGATACAAGCATTGTCTTTTTAATGGAGTTCTTTGCTCAGTCACTCTAGAGAAGTGGCAACGTTTGTGAGAGAACCCGTGCGCTCAGTTATTTTAAGCAATCTCATCATGCAATTTAAATAATTTAAATGATGAAAGCTAACTTATGTCTTCTTGAAACAGTGTTGTAAAAAGGTAGCCAGCCTTTGTATTCAGAAGTTTGCTGGCAATGAGAGAATTTATTATTCTATTCAGTGGACGCTAGTGGTGCAATTTTATACGCGTTCCAAATCCAGACAGAGGCGTTCAATTCCATCGAGTCATTCGTGATTGGCCCATTTGAGCCATTGGTAACGCGGTAATGTTCTGTCACTTGAGCCGAATTCGGACGGAGGCGTTCCGTTTCATTGAGTCGCTTGTGATTGTCCCATTTGAGCCGTGACGAATGCTGTGACCCCGGTTTTATTTTGCACGGTTTTACAATACTTCTAAACGTATTTCTAAACATCACCAGCAGCAGAGTGTTGCGCCTAGAGCAAAATGGGTGAAATCATTACATTCTGCCAGTGCAAACATATAGGGCTGGAACTTCAAGAAAAATACAGGTGAAGAAGCTGCACTGCGTGTGATAGAACAAACCAAAATAACAGAGAGGCATGAAAATTGATAATTGCTGGGGTTTTGCATCCCGAAACTTCAATATAATAATGAGGGACATTATAATGGGAGGCTCCGGAAATTTCCATATCTGGTGTTCGTTGGCTTGCAACCAAAAATTAGTACACGGGTCTTTTACATTTCGCTGACGTGGTGGTTGGGATTCGATTCCACTAATTTCAGTTCAGCAGTCGGCCACCAGATCCCCCCCCCCGAGGTTGGTCATAGGCATGCCAATTAAGAGACTGGAAATGAGCAGAGGGGATCGCAAACAGATGAAGTGGACATTATCGTTAATTATGTTATTTATTCATACTGTCAGCCAAAGGCCAATACAAGGTGGAGCAACGAAGCACACTTCACGCATTGTTCAAGACGCAAGCACTACACTGTGAAATCTGGACAGGCAACACATCTGGCAGATTGAAACAAACCTACACCATACAGATCATACAAATCATAATCAAGAAAAAAGACAAATGTAGCCACAAGTACAACACGCAAATCAACTCAAGTTTTATGCGGTAGTAACCATCGATGAGCATAGAGTAACATAATTGCAAGCACTACACTCAAACACCGCGCTCCTTAAAGAGGCACTTAAGGGGGAAAAAACACAGTTTCTTATATTATTAGGTTACCCTTTCAGAATTTCAAAATCGCCATGTTGGCTGTAAGAAGATGCTTGGTAGGAAAGAACCACACAAAGAGAAAACTCGAGTGGTGATACCAACACTTCCTACAATGAATTTTGTGATGTTATCTCGCTGCGGTTGTCCAGTGGCTAAGATAGTCTGCTGCTGACCCGCAGGTTGCAGGATCGAATCCAGGCTGCGGCGTCTGCATTTTTGACGGGGGCGAAAATGCCGTAGGCTTGTGTACTCAGATTTGGGTGTACGTTGAGGGGCCCCAGGTGGTGGAAATTTCTGGCGCCCTTCACTACGACATTTCTCATAATCATAGGGTGGTTCTTGTTAAACCTCACATATTGATGCATAATCAAACTGAGTAAGACATACTGCGGTGTACAATTTGTTGAAGGCTCTAGGAAAACTGAATTCTCGAGAGATTCTGCAAACCCTAATCGAGAGAACGAAGGCTTCGCCCTCGCATGGCAGTAAGTTTAGTACGAGCGGAAAAATTTAGCATGCTATCAAAAAGAATGCCAAGATCACTGAATTCATATACCTTACATAATGACATGATATTGACAGAGTATGTAAATGACACGATGAATGTTTTGCCGGCGCAGGGGCGCCTGCGCAAGTAGGCGTTCGGTGTGTAGCGACACCACGAACCCGAGCTAACGGGGGAGTTTCGACTCCCTCCCACGCCTAGCCGTGCGTAGCTTTGCCGTGTCCGAGGAAAAGGGGATCCTGGGGGTTGAGCCGACGCTGGGTGATTGGACCGTTAAGGCCCCCCGGCAGAGGCAACACACCCCTTTGGCCCAGGCTTCACGTAGACGGCACCCCTGAGCTGACCCACCCAGGGGAATCGGCAGTCGCCTTTTCCTATCTCTCTCTCCCTACATCTTCGTCTTTATCTCTTACTATTTATCTGTCCTGTCTTCTACTCTCTTCCGCTTACTTCCAAACTTCCTGGCGGCTAGGGTTAACCCTGTGCAAATAGCCTACCTTGGTCTAGGCGCATTGGGTTATAGTGGCGTTGTACGGCTGGCGTCTGCAGGTTTCAGCATTTGTAACCTTGTAGCGTCCCCTCGTTGGGCTCCGTGGTGGGTGGCCGCCAACGCTGCTGAACAACAATAAGGATGACATGCATGGAGCATTCCCACTACTGTCTGATCGTACTGGCTTAAAGCCGGTACGCACCGTTGATCTCACCAGAGAAGGATTGGCCACCCTGGTGCAGTACCTGGCCACCCCCTCCCGTAGGCATTCGTCAATTAACTCACGGCCCTCACCCCACCAGCTGCGGAGCAACTGACCACGGCGGCGGTCAGACCTGCAAAGCAGCAGAGGGTGCTAGGAATCTCTGGATACGGACAGGCCACCATTGGAACTTGAACTTAGCAACGTTTAACGTTAGAACGTTATCTAGTGAGGGAAGTCTAGCTGTATTATTCGAGGAGCTAGAAGGCATTAAATGAGATATAATAGGGCTGAGTGAGGTTAGGAGGACAGATGAGGCCTATACTGTGCTACAGAATGGACACGTCATTTGCTATCGGGGCTTGGCAGACAGAAGAGAACTGGGAGTAGGGTTCCTAATTCACAGAAACATAGCTGGCAACATAGAGGATTACTATTGCAATAATGAAAGGGTGGTAGGCATTGTAAGTAAACTGAATAAAAGATACAAAATGAAGGTAGTACAGGCTTACGCGCCTACATCCAGCCATGATGACGCTTCAGTTGAAAGCTTCTATGAAGACGTGGAATCGGCAATGAGTAAGGTGAAAACACAATATACTATAGCAATGGGCGACTTTCATGCAAAGGTAGGAAAGAAGCAGGCTGGAGACCAGGCAGTAGGAGATTATGGCATCGGCACTAGAAACGCCAGAGGAGAGCTACTAGTAGAATTCGCAGAACGCAATAATCTGCGTATTTTGAATACCTTCTACCGAAAACGAGAAAACCGCAAGTGGACATGGAGGAGCCCTAATGGCGTAAATAAGAACGAAATAGACTTTATAATGACTGCACACCCAGGAGTCGTGCAGGATGTGGAAGTGGTAGGCAAGGTAAGATGCAGTGACCATAGAATGGTACGGGCTTAAATCCGCCTAGACTTGAAGAAGGAACGACAGAAACTGATACGCAAGAAGCAAATCAATGAGCTAGCACTGAGAGGGAAAGTACAGGAATTCAGAGTGTCACTGCAGAACAGGTACTCTGCTCTTAGCGAGGAAACCAACCTTAGCGTAGATACAATGAATGATAATCTGACGAGTATCATCACGGAGTGTGCATTGGAAGTTGGAGGCAGGGTAGCTAGACAGGACACCGGCAAGCTTTCCCAGGAAACGAAGAACCTAATTAAAAAGCGTCAAATCATGAAAGTGTCAAGTACAACAGACAAAATAGAACTGGCAGAGCTTTCGAAGCTGATTAATAGACGTAAAGTATGCGATGTAAGAAGGTATAACATGGAGAGAATTGAGCACGCTCTGAAAAACGGAGGAAGCGTCAAAGCAGTGAAGAGGAAACTTGGGATAGGCAAAAGGCGGATGTATGCACTAAGGGACAAAGAAGGCAAATTAACTACCAATATGGATAGGATAGTTAAAATAGCGGAGGAGTTTTACAGAGATCTGTACAGTAGCCGAGACAACCACGACCTTAATACTATAAGAACTAGCAGTAACACAGACGACACCCCACCGGTAATGATAGAAGAAGTCAGAAAAGCTTTGGAGAGCATGCACAGAGGCAAAGCTGCTGGTGAGGATCAAGTAACATCAGATCTGCTGAAAGATGGAGGACAGATTGTGTTAAAAAAACTAGCCACTCTATTTACGAGGTGTCTCCTGACGGGAAAAGTACCAGAGTCTTGGAAGAACGCTAACATCATCTTAATACATAAGAAAGGAGATGACAAAGACTTGAAGAATTACAGACCGATCAGCTTGCTCTCTGTAGTATACAAGCTATTTACAAAGGTAATTGCTAGCAGAGTAAAGAAAACATTAGAATTCAATCAACCAAAGGAACAAGCAGGATTTAGAACAGGCTACTCAACAATTGACCACATTCATACTATCAATCAGGTAATAGAGAAATGCTCAGAGTATAACCAACCACTATACATAGCCTTCATAGATTACGAGAAGGCGTTTGATTCAGTAGAAATATCAGCCGTCATGCAGACACTGCGGAATCAGGGCGTAGATGAAATATATATAAACATTCTGGAAGAAATCTACAGGGGATCAACTGCTACCATAGTGCTTCATAAAAAAAGCAACAGAATACCAATAAAGAAGGGTGTAAGGCAGGGGGACACAATCTCCCCAATGCTATTCACTGCGTGCTTACAGGACGTTTTCAGAAGCCTAGAATGGGAACAGTTAGGGATAAAAGTTAATGGAGAGTACCTCAGTAACCTGCGCTTCGCCGATGACATTGCATTGCTGAGTAACTCAGGGGACGAATTGCAACTCATGATTACGGAGTTAGACAAGGAGAGCAGAAAGATGGGTCTTAAAATTAACCTGCAGAAAACGAAAGTAATGTACAACAACCTCGGAAAGGAGCAGCGCTTTGCGATAGGTAATAGTGCACTTGAAGTTGTAAAAGACTATGTCTACTTAGGGCAGGTAATACCCGCAGAGCTTAACCACGAGATTGAAGTAACTAGAAGAATAAGAATGGGGTGGAGCACATTCGGCAGGCACTCTCAAATTATGACAAGTAGATTGCCACTGTCCCTCAAGAGGAAGGTATATAACAGCTGTATCTTGCCGGTACTTAGCTACGGAGCAGAAACCTGGAGACTCACAAAGAGGGTTCAACTTAAATTGAGGACGACGCAGCGAGCAATGTAAAGAAAAATGGTAGGTGTAACCTTAAGAGACAAGAAGAGAGCATAGTGGATTAGGGGACAAACGGGAGTTAAGGATATCATAGCTGCAATAAAGAAGAGGAAATGGACATGGGCCGGGCATGTAGCACGTAGACAGGATAACCGCTGGTCATTAAGGGTCACCAACTGGATTCCCAGAGAAGGGAAGCGGGGTAGGGGGAGACAGAAGGTGAGGTGGGCAGATGAGATTAAGAAGTTTGCGGGTATAAATTGGCAACAGCAAGCACAGGACCGGGTTAACTGGCGGAACATGGGAGAGGCCTTTGTCCTGCAGTGGACGTAGACAGGCTGATGATGATGATGATGACTTCAAAGTATTCTACGGGTAGTAGCACCCTCTAGCTCAATGTAGCACAGACGACATATTTTAGGTCACACCCAAACAGAACTTGAAGGTTTCTGCATTAAAGAATAGCACTTCTGTATTGTTCATTCATCGTACTCGGAAACGGAGACGTGTTGTTTTAGTTTCTGGCCATAAGGCACAAAAACTAATGGTTTGAAGAGACTGCTTAACTTAACAAGGATAGTCCCGTGTCCATTCTATACGTTGCTTCACGACAGATGGCTTTGTCATACGTGGCTTCCTTGCTGCTTCATCACGCGACAACGGCTTTCCCAGCATTAGGCCAAGCAGCACGAGGCAAAGACCGCATACGACAACCCAAGGCCCTATAGGGATTTGCACTTTGAACGGGTGAGGGAGACTGAAATAGAATGGCGGGAAAATCAGCTACGAAGCGCTGAAACCCTGCCGCCTACTGATACTTTAGGTCCTTCAACGGCGGGCTCTGAACGACGGGCACAAGTTCGTGAGCTGTTGAACAGCACAACTTCACTTATGTCGTCCTACGGTGTACCTACGGCATCCGTTCGCAACGCATCGCATCCCCGCTTAACTCCCTTCGGAACGTTGATTGCCATGACAACTATTTCGGAGCATCGCTTCGGAAACGCTCCTGGTTTCTGAACTTATGCCAACGGTTAAGTGTGCAGCCAATTGTTTTTTTTGTCTACGAATATGTGAACTATGAATTGTGTTTAGAAGTGTCTTGGCTTCCGACTATTTTTAACATGAGTTATTTGTGCATTTATGACATTAGGCTACTTGTGTGCATGCACAGGAAACGTTATGTTCTACCCGACTTCTCACGCGTAATTAGTGTCCGGTAACTGAAACTTCTGCAGCTAAATAGAAGACATGGCTCAAGAGTTGGAGAAAGAAAAAGCACTTCAGCAGATTTTGTCGTTATAATGAACGTTCTGGCCAGCATACACTTTAAAAGCAGCAAATGAGAACTATATGATATTGAGCATATCCCATGATATTTCGTTCATGGAAATCCAGACAGCTCTGTCTTCCGATAATTTGTATCAATCAACGCCCGCTGCTCAAAAATGTTTCATTTTTAAGCGTTCTTTTCTTCTTAAACGTCTTACTCCCTCATTGGTTACGGAGCCATATAGGGTATTACAACACAATGTAATAAACAGGTTTTTATTGTTGAGAGCTGTGCAATATTATGCTTATTCAGCGATGCCAGAACGTAACTCACAGCATGATGCACGGACCCTTTTCCGTGCCTTCGCCACTCTATTTGTTGACGGCGCAATGTTGTCGAAAAGGTGAAACACCACAACAGATATGATGCACCTTTATTTTCCTCTTTACCGCTCTTAGTGTGACGCTGCCGCCAGCGCGGCAATGTCCTGTACTCCCTACTCACGGTGACCTTTTTATACGGCGCAAATTGTCATTCATTGCGTTATTGAGCACGCCTTGCCACGAGCGCTGCATACAAGCCTTTTCGTCTGTCTATCAACTATGTGGGCACATTATAAAAGAGAACTTGCTGTGAAGAATTTTTCTAAAGCTTCCCCCATGTATTTTGTTGAGGCATGCGGTTCTGATATACCCAAATAAATATTCATTTTTCATTAATCTTTTTATTTATTAAACCTACTGGGTTAAAGGCCTTGAGAAGCACAGTGTTTCACTGAAACGACAAAAAAAAACAGAAAACCGAATAGGACGTTTCCGTACATAGGCAGGGAATTATACAGCTTTAGCTACACCAACAAAAGCAGATAACATGCTCACAAACAATTTAAGACAATAAAAAAGTGCACTAAGGTTACAAAACTTGTACACAGAAACAGATAAAGTCCTCAGTAGCTCTTTGCACTCGTGATGCACAAGCATAGAGAACGAAAAAAGGAGGAGCCATTTATACAACATTATTTAATTTTCTTATAAACAAATGATCATCATAAATAATTATGACGTCATAAGGAACGTGGTTTTATTCAGAGGAAGATCACATAACAAATGACTGATAGGTTTTTCTGCTATATGTTTTAAGGACAACGCTGTAGCGATGGTATATGTATTGTGGCAGAGAAATGAGTTCGTTTCAGAGAGTTGCATATAATGGAATATTTTGTAAAAAAGAACCAGACACACGCATTAATATGGAGACTTCGGCGAAAGACAACCTCTCCAAAAAGTGTACGCACGTGACTGGTCGTTTCTGTGGGGAAGACATTGCTATAAATTTTACAGAAAAGCTCACCAGAAAAAAGTTTACTGCTTAGTCAAGCTACCACATTAGGCTCGTCCCTCGCGAATTTTCAGAACAGTCAAGCAGAAGCATGGGGGATATATCATCAGTTTCTGCAACAGAACCAAGAAGCATGGCATTATTTCTGTGACGGTTTTATTTAATATATTCTGAACAATAATATAAAAAAGAGCACAAAACACCAACTAAATTCACAAACACGCAAAACCATTTCGAGTAAATTGCTAGTAGATGTTGCCACTTTCAATTTAACCAACAGCCCTTTTTCAACATCGCCTTTCCATTACCACATAATTAGTTTTCGCTACATTCTTTTGCAGAAAATAGTGTCATGAGCCAAAGATAGGACGCGCGTTGATACAAAAAAAATCAGCCTCCTTGTTCAAGCACCAGAATTTCACTTCCAGGAGTGATCAAATTTTAGGAAAGAACTCCATGTATTACACGTTAATTAAAAGCTTATATGAGCACAGGAACTGTGGCTGTTGTGATTCTCACGGGAATTTCAAATGCGTTTATTTGTCGTCTTTATAAAAACGTTAGTTTTAAACTTTTTCCACACTCTTACTGCAAAACGTTAATTAGGTCTGGCTCCAGTATAAATAAGCTTTAATGTCGAAGTCGGACCACTGCTGCTCCTGCTGGGACCACTTCCGGGTTGAAATGCAGAACTGTGGCTTTGCCCTTATTTCGAGTACGTGAACTGCTTAGCTCTATCTTAAAAGAAACTCATGGCACCATGGAATCTACGAAGTGTACGAGGTTCAGTTCCCTGGCAGCAGATTTTAGTTTCTAGCTCTTTTGCTTATTTGCTGGATTGTGGTTGTATATACATTTTGCAGTGCATGTTTAAATCGTGATTTCTATAATCTTCATGCAGTATATTTTGTTACTGCGCTTGCTTTCATTCTCACACAATTGAGATTTGTTCTCATGCTACCTCTATTTTTTATTATTATGTCCAGGAATGAGTGGTTTCTACGGTCGTTTTTTTAAACGTGACACAGCTGCTCACAATACCGCTCATGAATGCACTTGTACGCATCAAATTTTCAACCATGGCCACTCGTCTGTTTTCTGTGCACCCCTCAAGTCTCTACATTTTTGGTGAAGTGCAGACAGGTGTCTACCGTTCGCACTACCAAAGCCTACTGACTAGAAGAAGGTTCTCAATCAAATAATCTGAATCAACAGTATGTACACCTTTTTTCATTTGCTTTATTAGGCCTTTTCGACAAAATAACCACGATGGGGGCAAAAAGGAAGTGTGTCCGCCAACTTTTTCGTGAGGCGCTTCGGGCAGGTACAGCAATGTATTCCAAATTAGAATTGTAATTTAAAAAATATTGCTACGGAGAGGAAGAAAAGGAAGAGGTGCGACTGACAGGCGCGCGACTGGGCCAATCAGCCATTGTGTCTCTTGCCTGTAGTTTTTACTCTGCAAATACATCTTGCTCAGAAGCAACCAACCTCGTAACATATTGGTGAGAGGTGCTGGGTAACCATCAGGCAACGGAGCTCCGCAGCGGACGTCGCATCGCCCTTCCAGCCATGGCCAATGCTCAGCCCTCCGCGTCAACGTCAGCGTCTCCGACGAACATGGCGTCGCAACCGTACGTTTTCACGCCTCTCAAGGATCCCGGTACATTCTGCGGAACCGATGGCGTCGACGTTGACGATTGGCTGGCCATGTTTGAACGAGTGAGTGTGCCGAACAGATGGGATCCCACACTTCAGTTGGCTAATGTGCTGTTCTATTTGAGAGGCACGGCCAAGGTGTGGTATGAGAACAATGAAGAAGAACTCACAAGCTGGGACCAATGCAAAGCAAAGATGCGAGAGGTGTTTGGCAAAACCGCCAGTCGGAAGATCGCCGCCAAAAAGGAATTGGCCTGCCGTGCCCAATCCCCTACGGAGTCATACCTCGCTTACATTCAAGACGTGCTGGCCCTCTGCCGAAAGGCCGAAAGCGACATGACAGAAGGTGACAAGGTGGGACATGTTCTGAAAGGGATTGCCGACGACGCGTTCAATCTCCTGATGTGCAAGGGCTGTTCCACCGTAGACGCGATCATCAAAGAGTGTCGTCAGTTCGAGCAAGTGAAAAGTCGCCGCATTCTACAAACATTCGCTCGACTCCCAAACACCGCTGCAACATCTACTTGCGAGGACCAGTCAACACCACAACGTGCATCGCCGCCGGGAGACCTTACACGCATTGTTCGTCGTGAACTGGAAGCTATGGCGCCCTCGGCGTTCTATTCGCGCAGTACCGATGCCACTCCTGTTACTGTTCCTCTTGTTCAAGCCATCGTGCGCCAGGAGCTTGAAAACATCGGAGTGCATTCCGTGTGCCATGTCACCGCGCCTAGAGTCAGCGAACGCCCTTTCGTGATGCCCCTCTCCGACCGACGGTCTTCTCCACGTACTCGCAACCCGGCTGAGTGGCGAACTGCAGATGACCGCCCTATATGTTTCAACTGCCACCGCGTTGGACATATTGCCCGTTACTGCCGCAACACATGGTCCTCGGCACATCGCGCAACGACCAATATGACCCGTTTCGACGATACCGCCCGCACCTTTCCACCTGCCGAAGAGCCCAATGCCATTGACCATTCTCGGAACACTTGGTACAGCCGCTCGCCTTCACCACGTGGGCACCAGTCTCGATCGCCGCAAACACGTCGTCCATCGTCCCGTTCGCCGCAGCCACGGCGCTTCTCGTCCCCCGTGGCTTCCGGCCGCGTTGTCTCGGAAAACTGAGAAATGCAGCCCCCGGAGGTGGTGCTGCATTGACGACTTCCGCAGCAAATCCTCTTTCCGTTCCCACCAGACGAAGTGTAATAGACGTTAAAGTAGACGGCGAACCTGTACAAGCACTTGTCGACACCGGCGCAAGCATTTCGGTCATGAGTTCAAGCCTACGCACACGTTTAAAGAAAGTTCTGACACCAGCGGCTGCACAAATGCTCCGTGTGGCCGATGGCGGCACGCCGATGGTTCTCGGTCTGTGCACTGCCCGCTTACGTATAAAGGACCACACTACTTCTGTCATTTTAGCCGTGATTGACCACTGCCCTTATGACATTATCCTAGGCCTGGACTTCTTGTCGAATCATTCTGCTCTGATCGATTGTGCTACAGGCGTTCTTCAGCTAGAGTTGCCTCAGATAGTCGCTGAACCCCACACTGCCCCGCCGCGCCTGTGCTCTCTTCAGGATGTGCGGCTGTCAGCTCAGGCAGCCACCTTCGTCGTTTTGACCGCACAGCCCCAAGTTCCCGATGGTCAATATGTCCTCCTTCCTCTCGCCGACGTCCTCTTGAGCCGCAACATTGCCATTCCCATACGCTTGTGACTGTTACTGACAATTGTACCTCGCTTCCACTTCTCAATTTCAGCTTGTGCCCTCAAGTGCTTCCTCGTGGCATGTCTTGGCCAGCGTATCTATGCTGACGAATGCGAAATAGCAGCGCTCACCACCGAGATTGATTTACTTCAGTCTCCTGTAGCGAACAGCACCTGTTCTCGGCCAGATCGTTTCTCGAAGATGATTGCACCCGACCTCAATCCTGCGCAAGCCAATGACATCCATCGCCTTCTCGCGTCATATACCGACATTTTTTCTTTCGACGACAGACCTCTAGGGCAAACATCCACTGTTCAGCACCGTATAAATACCTGGTGACGCCAGTCCTATTCGCGACGCACCCCTATCGTGTCTCCCCCACTGAGCGTAGAGTTATCCAAGCAGAAGTGGACAAAATGCTCAACAAGGTGTCATAGAACCATCAAGTAGTCCTTGGGCCTCCCCTGTCGTCCTTGTGAAGAAAAAAGATGGTACCTGGCGCTTCTGCGTTGACTATCGCCACCTAAACAAGATCACACGAAAAGACGTGTACCCGCTACCACGCATCGATGACGCGTTGGACTGCCTACACGGGGCTACATACTTCTCGTCTATAGATCTTCGGTCCGGCTACTGGCAGATTTCTGTCGATGAAATGGACCGCGAGAAGACAGCCTTCATTACACCAGATGGTTTATACCAGTTTAAGGTCATGCCTTTGGACTATGTAACGCCCCTGCCACATTCGAACGAATGATGGACTCTCTCCTGCGTGGTTACAAGTGGTCTACTTGTCTTTGTTACCTAGACGAGTGATAGTCTTTTCATCTACTTTCGATAGCCACCTGACCCGTCTCGCTGCAATTCTCGCAGTCTTCAGAACAGCTGGGCTACAACTCAATTCCAAGAAGTGTCAATTTGGTCACCGTCAGATTGCCATTCTGGGCCATATTGTAAACGCCGATGGTGTCCAACCAGGATCCCGAAAAGATCCGCGTCGTCCGTAGCTTTCCAGTGCCCCGTTCTACAATCCGACGTCCGTAGCTTCGTCGGCTTATGTTCCTACTTTCGCCGTTTTGTGAAAACTTCGCCGACGTTGCCCGGCCACTGACAGATGTTGCCTGAAGAAGGATACCACATTCTCATGGGGCCCTGAGCAGGCTCAAGCGTCGCCGCTCTCATCGGCTACCTAACTACGCCCCCCCATACTTGCCCACTTTAATCCTTCTGCTGCCACAGAGGTTCGCACCGACGCCAGTGGCCACGGGTATCGGCGCAGTTCTCGCTCAGCGGCACCACGGTAGACAGTGCGTGATAGCTTACGCCAGTCGCCTGCTTTCTCCCCAGGAGATGAATTATTCCATCATCCGAGAGAGAGTGTCTAGCTTTAGTTTGGGCCGTCGCCAAGTTTCGGCCATATTTATATGGTCGCATTTTCACTGTCGTTACGGACCACCACGCCCTCTGTTGGCTGACTTCTCTGAAGGACCCGACTGGACGTCTGGCTCGTGGGCTCTGAGGCTTCAGGAATTTTCGTTTAGCGTCAGCTACAAGTCTGGCCGTTTGCACAGGACGCAGACTGTCCTTTCTCGATATCCGGTAGATCCTCCTGATCCCGTTGCGCCTGACCTGGAGAGCAGAGGAATGCGTTTACAGACGTCAGCGATATGCGCATCGAACAACGACGGGATGAGTCATTGCGCACTATCATCGACCGCCATCCAGTCTGGACAGCCATGACGCTGATCCCGTATGTTCGTGCTGCATGACGGCATCCTCTACCGCCGCAACGTCACCACTGAAGGCCCTGAGCTTCTGCTTGTCATCCCTCGTCATCTACGCCTGCCATACTTCAACAACTTCACGACGCACCAACAGCGGGACACCTCGGCGTTTCCCGCACATACGACCGCGTGCGACGTCGATTTTTCTGGCCTGGATTGTACCGCAGCGTACGTCGATATGTCGCCACTTGCGACCTCTGCCAGCGCCGGAAAAGACCTTCTTTGCTGCAGCTGGATATCTTCACCCAATTGAAGTCCCCTCTGACCATTTCATCGCGTGGGACTCGACCTTCTTGGCCCTTTCCGACGACGACACTCGGAAATAAATGGATTGCCGTCGCCACAGATTATGCGACCCGTTACGCGATAACAAAGGCATGCCAACCAGTTGCGCCACTGACGTCGCGGATTTTCTTCTTCTGACGTCATCTTACACCATGGTGCACCCCGACAGCTGCTTACGGACCGCGGCCGCTCTTTCCTGTCCAAAGTTGTCGATGACCTCCTTCGATCGTGTGCTACAGCGCATAAGCTATCTACCGCCTACCACCCACAAACTAATGGCCTAACTGAACGTCTCAACCGCACGCTCACAGAGATGCTTTCGATGTACGTCTCCGATGATCATCGAGACTGGGATACAACGTTGGCCTATGTGACCTTCGCATATAACTCCTCTCGACATGACACTGCGGGGGGATTCTCGCCTTTTTATCTTTTATATGGTCGCGACCCCATATTGCCATTTGAAACCACCTTGCCTCTCGTGCCATCTGCTTCCGAGTACGCGCGCGAAGCCATTGATCGGGCTCACATGGCTCGTCAAGTTGCCCAGTCTCGCCTCACCAGGTCACAGGATATGCAAAAAGCCCGCTACGACCACCGGCATCGAAATATAACGTTTGCCCAGGTGACCACGTGCTCCTCTGGTCACCGTGTCGCCGTGTAGGTCTCTCCGAAAAACTTTTGTCCCGATACGCCGGACCCTACCTAGTCTTACGTCAAGTTAGCGACGTAACCTACGAGATAGCGCCATTGCACTCCAGTACGTCACCAAGTTCGTCACTAGTTGACATTGTCCATGTTTCGCGCATGAAACCCTACTTCTGTCGCACTTCTCCGGACTCTCGCCGAGACGGCGCTCCAACGCCTGGGGTCCTGCTACGGAGAGGAAGAAAAGGAAGAGGTGCGACTGACAGGCGCGCGACTGGCCAATCAGCCATTG